>VYXB01010666.1:1417225-1442924 GCA_013397135.1 Pachyramphus minor
AAAAAAAAAAAAAACCACAACAAAAAAACCCACAAAACCTGAACCATAAGAAAGTGGAAAACATGGCAGCAAGAGCTGGAGTTCAGGATCCCTGAGAGACCACATTGGGGTAGCATTCACAGCAGGGAAGAGCAAAATGAGATATCTAGGTGCTTCAGGAAAATAAATGCCAAGATAGACAGGTACCACTGGCCCTTTGTATAGTTCTCATCTCTGCCCAACCACAACTGCAAGGCTAGTCTCATACAATGATGCATGTGACGTGCACACAATGGCTTGGGGGTCACAAGACCTTTAACTCTGAATTTTCCAAATTATAACAGCAGGAATCTGCCTATTAGATTATACAAAAGGTCATGTAGTGTATGCATGCTATGAGGACTGAGGTAAAACAAACACCAAACTGCCTCCCCATCCCACCCCCTGCTCTGACTCCTGAGACACAGAGAGATGTAGTTCCTTCCAGGAAAGGGTTAAGCAGCTCTGCAAAGCACATCTTGCCTCCCCTGTTTGCACTTGGTGTGCAGAGAAGACTTCAGCTCTTAGCAGTGCAGTCCTTGGGGAGGAGCCCTAGGAGTAGCACAGCACGCTGTTTTTTGTTGCTTGCTTTGTTAATAAATCTAAAGGGGACTTTGGGCTTTGTATGCAACATGGGCTTTATAGAGCAGGTCAGAGAAAGCTCCTGCTCACAAAGTCGATAGTGGAAAATGGCACTGCTGCACACAATATCACCACGCCTGGGACCTGAGTGTGCAGAATGCTGAGCTTGTTGACTGTAATCAGAATTTCTGCTTTGTTTTCCAGCCTTTAGCCACATAACAACTATGTTTCACAAAAAGAAAACTGGGACAGAAAACAGCAGCCAACAGGTTAGGGCATAACTGGGTTTCCTTCTGCATCATCAGGATTCATCCAAATCACACCCAGTCAATGCAGCGTTTGCAATCATGACCTTCTCTGGCAATTACAGCTTTGCTTCCCTGTTAAAATGTTTTATCCAACAATGATTTTGCAGCTCCATGAAGCATTCCTGATTAGATTTTCAACACTGTTACACATGAGGTCTCTTGTACAGAACAGTTTCCACACAGAAAATGTGAGAATCACCACTCAGCAATTTTCAGTGCAGATTTTGAAGTAAAATAGAAACAGAAGAATATTATTTACAAAAGAAAATAAAATTAAAGTGTTTGAAATCTCTTTAAAAACAAAGCCTTTCCTTTTTTCACATGTGTGCATTTAAGCAACCACATATACAAATGAAGCTTTTTTTAAGAGTAAAAAATGTCTCCTAGTACAACACACATTCAGGAACTGTAAGCCAAAATTAAAATCATCTATAGCATCATCACAAGCTACTGTCCTGCAGTTTAAAGGCAAACAAAAAGGAGCAGAGAGCTTTCAATTTGTCCAAGATTAACTTCACATACTAGAACTGGAGATGGGGAAGATGGGTGGGATATCCAACAGTCTGCAAAAAAAAAATTAGTTCATGTCAGACAAAATCCTGTACTGGACATTTTAAAGACAGCAGTGGGAAGAAAAGAAAAGACGCATTATGACCAAACTAATTTAAACAGGAAGAATGTTGAGTACATTTATTAACTTTGCCACAAGTAGTATCCAGCAGACAGAGGAATGCAGAGTGAGCTCTCATACCTGTGGAATAGAAATGCAGCCTGTAGCGCTGTAAAGCCAAGACTGGTTCCTTGCAGACAATAGAAATCCAGCACAAAGGAGTCAGGGCATTAGCAAGAGCAAAACAGGTCTGATGAAAAACCCGGTGTGTCTTGTCCTCCCTACACCTTACATTGCAACATTCCCAACCAAAGGATGAAACATCTAGACGTAACTGGTCCATATGCCCTCCACAATCATGGAGAGCTTGCCTTTCCCTAGAATGCTATATGGCAAGCCATGACTTCCTTGGAAGTATTCCACATCAGTATCAATGAGTTTAATTTTTTGCAGGGAAGATTAGCTCTTCTGGATAAAAAGAGAAAGTGTGTTCAAAAATTCAAAATAATTACAACTTCACATTGAATTGAAGATTATTTTTTTTATCTATTACTTCACTTGTGAGGTTTGCCTGCCAAGCTTGCTATTCTTCTCACTCATCTTTTTGCAATTACTCAGTTGCCTGAGCAGCCAAGACTAGTGCAGGCAGTAAGCAACGTCCACTGCAAAAGCACCTTTAGCAGGATAATCATCAAACATGGCCACATTAATCAACTTTTGCAGAGTAAACCTTACAGAGACACAACTGGGTTTTCAAAAACACTTAACTCCTTCTGTGTGCCTAGCACAAAACATTTGGAGCTTTTAGTTGAATTGCATACTGCAGGAACACAGAACACGGTATTTATATTTCCAGCAATTCCTTGATATAAATGTTTTTTAAGTCCAAAGTCAAGGGATCCGGCAGACCATGATGTAGGAAAAGCTCTTCCATTAGGTACTGGATTACTAAGAAAACTTAATCTCTGAACAATCAGGACAGATCAGGCAACTCTCTGAGAAACTAAACCAAATTTTGTTTGGATTTAAGCTAAAAGTATGGCTACGAGCAGTGCTGAAATTCTGTTTTCTGCTCCAACCCAACTTCAAAAACCTGCCCAAATGGCCCAATGGGTGTAACCACCAGTCCAAAATTCAGGCCCACAGATTAAATTCTTTCCCCAACCAGAAAGACAAATAAGTGAAGCTAGAGTTTTCTCTGCCCATTGTCCAGAGCCTCACCCATTTTTTTGCCATGCATCACCACAGAACCATCTCCACTGCAGCACTGGGTGAAGAGAGACATTGGGATGCTGCAACACTTAAATTATTGCATGAAAGAATTTATGTTTTTTCAAATAAAGCGTGTTTTAGAGCAAGAGATATTTGCATTTTCATTTCTTTAAATGGAACTAACAAGCCACATACATTAAAAAAAAACACGTAAAATCAAAGGAAAAGCCCTGTAACATTCATTTTCTCTTAGGTACCTTCAATTCAACGTTATTGTAGCACATCATTCTTTGGAGCTTTAATGCCTACACTTTTATAGACCAAAACCAATCACTGCTATTTTGCTTGAAAGAAAACCTGCAGGTTGTGAAAAGAAGGCTCTAATTGACTTATTTTGTTTCAAGAAAAACTATGTCCCCAAATTCTTTATGTAGTAAATTGAATTTTCAAACTGATGTCTATCATATGCACAATTGTTTCCAGAAATGAATTTTAAAAACAATGCTACTGGACAGAGCACTCAGGCAGAGAGCTTGCCTGATGTTTTTAAAACTAATGGTTGCAGTAAAAATGTCAGTCTGAAGAGGAAGTAACAATTTCGTCTTCTACTGCTAATTACATAGGTTTCAAAATTGTATTAGGACATTCATTTATGGCCAGCGTTAATCAGGAGTCATATAGCTGTAGGTCAGAGCAATTATATGCATTTAAAAGCAAGTCCATCATTTCTGCATGTGATTTTTCATTGTAGATTATGAACAGTTTTACGGTGAGTATATACTGCTAGTCTCCAATAAAAGAGTATTTCTCCTTATTTTTAGATCCATTACACACACACAATTCATTCTGGGAATGTCTGAAATTCAGCACGACAGGCTGTACTTAGAAACAGAAGTTGTTCTCAGTTTGGTGCTTTCTTACTGATCATTAACTACCACACATCTGGCAACGAAATCAACCCCCCAATTGTCTTTTAAACGCAATAAACACGTAACTGGGTCATATTATTGCTGTGAATCATCTTTAGCCACTTTTGCATCATGTAACTTAATATCCATTTGTAGAAGAGCTGACACTACCAACTCTATTTTCATTCAGTATTGGAAAATTTAATTGGCTACCTATTTGACTTCAGGCAAACACTGATATAAGCCAGACAAACTCTCACCTCTTGACCCTATTGATTGACCAAAGTAAAACACACTGTTGGTACCACAAAAACCACGTGAGCACTAAGGGTAATTCTGCATTCCTGAGAGTGAACAGATTTTGGGACTCTCTACTGGCATGATGAGGAAAAGGTAACAAAAAAAAGAAAAAAAAGAAAGGTTCAAGTTAACTGATTAATAGTAAATCCAATGTTCTACAAGCCAATATCCTCCTGAGTATTCCAGGAGAGCCTCTGCTCCTGAAAGGTGAGGTCGATTGCAAAGAACAGCATTGGATTTAAGGGCTGAAGCTTGTAAAGCCACAGTCACAGCTGTGCGGGTATATTTATGATAGAGTAAGTGGGAATGCGAGAAATGAAGTGGAAAGAATAAAAGGGGAGATGAAAGGTGAATTTTCAATAAAACCTCCCTGAATTCAGGCAGAGAGAAAGTGATAAATAATCTCTCTGCAGATAGCTCTCATCTTGACACTATTTAATGGTATCCATACACCTAATTTCCATGGACTCTGATATCATGAGAAAGACTGCAAACCTTAGGTACCTGAGGCTCCTTTCCATGCATCCTGATTTGCGATGAGACTGCCAACCTGTTCAGATTTATGCAGCCCACAAACTGCATGGTAAAGAGAAACCACATCACATTAATACAGTAGCTCAGAGTTGGGTCAAAAGGGTCACAAGAAGGATGATCACAAGTGGGAGTGAAGAAAGAGGAAGATACATCTCTTGTGCATCTCCAAGCAGCACGATTTGGGTAGCAGGAGGTGGCAAGGGTGGCCATAGGTACCTAAGTCTGCTTCTTCTTATCCTGAGCTAGAGCAAAAGATCTTTTAGGCCTTGCATGAACTGTCCCCACATAGGGACAGACCCATAAAGCATCAAATCTACCACAAAAAAACCAAACCAAAACAAAAAAGGCTTTTACATTGGAAACTCTCTAAATCCAGATCTGACCAATGGCACAATACAAGGAGTTTGTCCCACTGTCAGCAAAGAGCACTGCAGAATTCCTCTAATTAAATCTGACAAAAGGGACATAAAATTGATTTCTCCTCATTAAAATAAATACTAAAAGTAATGCTTAAAAAACTTCTTGGTTAACTTTAGAGTTTTGTTTTGATTTATTTATTTTCTTTGCCTGAAGAGAGGGCTGTGTAAATGCTGCACTGTTAAGGGAAAGAAGTTCAAACTTTACATAAGGGCTTTTTGCCCAGTGTCTCTTGGCATGCTTCCTTGAGTTTTAAGATTGCTTTGTATGGTGAAGTATTACAGAATAAGATAACACTGTGTTATCAATGCACTGAGGAAGGGCTTTGCACTGAAGAAATTGAGCCAAAATTCCTTTTCAAGGAGAACAGAGAACACATTTGAATAAGCACTAAATTCAGCAGGGGAATAGCTAATATGATTGGTTTTAAAGACACAAAAATGAGTATTTTGCTGTGTTATGAATGTGAATTTTAAAAAGCCAGAGGAAGAACATACAAGCTTTCTATTCTCAGTTTCAGCCAAGATGCTGTAGCAATTTTATAAATCAGAAAGTAAACAAACGATTGTTATTTTATTTTTGAATGGCTACTATCACAAAATACCTTTGGCTCATTTGTTCTGGCAATATACGTCTTAATGATGTATTCTGCATTATAGCCAGCAAATGTTTCTGCAGTGGATTTTGCTAATGTGGTGAAGATTTTAACAGACTTCTCTCCACCAAATTAAGCACCAATCCTGCAAACACTTACACAGTTTATTTGTTTACAGATAAGGCAAGTACATAGACTTTTATATCTGTAGCAAAAATAGGCACAATCTTAAGGGAATGTAGTCTCCGAGACTGTTGGTCTATCTTCTGAGGAATGCTGAGCTCCAGTCATCTGGATTGCTCTTCAAGAGCCAGGCTTTTATTCACAGAAACCTTTCCCCTGCTGTATTTACAGCAGATATTTTATTTTCAAAAGAAAGCAACACAACATATGGAGATTGAAAGGAAAACTGAAGGAATACACAGTATTTTCTGCAAAGCTGGGCATCTGACAAAGCACCCACCAACATCACCATGATCTTAGGTTACCAGCCAACCTCTTGCAGGAACTTTGTTTGTGTGTACAAACTTCAGGTAAGAAGTTTTGCAGAATTTCCCTGTCCCAAGGACCCTCAGGAAAGGCTGATCAATAGCTTTGCTGCAAACAAAAATTTTAACCCTGCCTAGACAGGTGCAGCTTCCAACAGGCTGAGAAAGAGCAGGATCCTCTTACACCAGAATTGATGTTTGCTCACAGTTTTCCGTCGTGCAATATTTCATGGTCTTCATTTTTTGGTTATTAAAATAGGATGTTATCCAACAAGTGGAGGGGAAGACAAGGTCAGGGAGTTGGTTCCCGTCTCAGAAGTGGCAGCTAGAGCTGCTGAGCAACATGTGTTTCTCATTTGAAATGTATCACTCATTCTTAAAAACAATAATACATACCATCTGTTGCAGCCATTCATAATTGATAAGATTTGGGCTGCCTTTGACTGTGAAAACCCATTTAAACATGAGTATCGACATTCAGATGAAGAAGTGTTGCAAAGCAATTTGTCGGAGCTTTCTTACCATACATTACAGCCAACAATGGCCAACTGTCTCCAGGCACACACATGGAGCTCTGGATGCCCCGGTTACCAAGGCACTGCAAAGTGTCAGCATCTTCCCATGGCAAAAAAAAAAAAGTTTATTTTCAGTTGGAATGACCATCTAGTCTAATCATTCAGCCATTTCAGGGCTGACCAAAAACCAAAGCAAAATACTAAGGGCATTGTCCAAATGCTTCTTAGAAACTAACAGGCTTGGGGCATCAAACAACCCTCCAGGAAGCCTCCTTCAGTGCTCCTCCTCCTCAGTAAAGAAATGCTTCCTAATGCCCAGTATAAACCTCCCTTGATGCAGCTTTGAACAATTGCCATTGGTCCTATCACTGGATCCCAGTGTCAGGAACTCAGTACCTCCCTCTACACATCATCTCCTCTCAGGAAATTGTAGAGAGCAACGAGGCTGTTCCTTGCCCTCCTTTTCTCCAAACTTGACAAATCCAGAGTTCTCCACTGCTCCTCACAGGACATGTCTTCCAGCCCTTTTACTGGCTCTGCTGCCCTCCTCTGGATGCACTTGAACACCTTAACATCAACCTGTGGGGTCTAGAACTGCCCACAGTACTCAAGATAGAGGTGGCACCCATGTTTAGTACAGTGGGATAATCACCTTTTTTGATGGGCTGGTTATACTTTGTTTGATGCACCCCAGGATGGAGTTTTGCTCTCTGGGCTGCCAGGGCACACACTGCTGCTGTCAACCAGCATCCCTAGTTCCCTTTCCGCATGGTTGCTCTCCAGCCACTCCTCTGTACCAGGTACAGAATCCAGCAGTTGTTAAATTTTGTCCCATTAATAATTGCCCAACACTCCAATCTATCTGTGCTTCCTCTGCAACACCTCTTGTCCCTCAAGAGAGTTAAAAGCACCCCCCAGTTTGGGATCATCATCACACTTGCTAATAGTGCATTAAAATCCTGCATCCAGGTATTTGATAAATATATTGAACAGAACTGGCCCTAGAATTGAACCTTGAGGAACATCACTGGTGAACAGTCATTAGCCAGAAGTAGCCACATTCACTACAACCCTTTGAGTCCTGCCTTCCAGCCAGTTCTTCACCCAGCACATTATGTACATGCTCATCCCACAGCTGGACAACTTGTCCAGAAGGATGCTGTATCAAAAGCATCAAAAGTCTTACTAAAATTCAGAAAAACTATAACCATCACCTTTCTTTCATCCACTAGGTAACTGGCCTTATCACAGAAGGATACCAAATTGTTTCAACAGGGCTTTGTCTTCATCAACCCACGCTGGGCCTCATGATTGCACTGTGCTTTCAGTGCCTGTCCGTAGTACCCACTATGATTTTTCCAGGAACTGAGACTAGACGAATAGTCTATAGTTCCCTGGGTCTTCCCACTTGTTGTTCTTATGAATTGGAATTACAATGCCTAACTTCTAGTCAGCAGGGACCTCCCCAGACTCCCAAAACATTTGGTAGATAATCAAGAGTGGTCCTGATACTGCTAATTCCTTCAGTACTCTGGGATGAATCCCATCAGGACCTATGGACTTGTCAACATTCAGTTGATACAGCTGGTCCCTTACAATTACAGTGTTCATGAAAGGAAAGTTACCGCTCCCACACACCTGTGGTCCTCCAGCTCAGAGGACCAAACAGGCCAAGGTCTATCAGCATTATTTAAGGACTTAGGCAAAGAAAAGCACTGAATGCCTCTGCTTTTTCTTCATCTCCATTAGTCAGGTGACCACCTTCAACAAATATCACTCCCAATGTTTTCTTTAAACCTCCTCTTGCTATTAATATACTTTAGAAAAGCTCTTCATGTTATCTGACACAACACTGGCCAGTTTCGACTCTAATTGAGATTTGGCCTTTCCTATCTTCTCCCCGCATATACAAACCACAGCTCTGTAATCTTCCTTTTAGCAAGGCAAAATGTGAATGATTGCTTTTGTGCACTCTAGAACTGGTTTGAGAATTTGACAGATATTTAATTTTGTCTATAAGAGGAAATGACAGAACAGACCAGTCCTCTTTGAGAAAGAAATGCCTTTCCTTTGCACTGAAAATCTCTCTCCATATTGTCATCACTGGACCACAAACATCTCCCATATGGGAAGGCCCAAACTCACGCTGTTTCATAATTAAGGCTGCACTGATTTTAATACTGTCCAATTTCACTCTGTGCATCCAAATTCCCTACAAGTCAATAAGAAAACTCCCAAGTGTTTCAGTAGGCTCTCAAAGGCATGTGCTGAAAGATAACTACTATGCCTTTATTATAACTGTTTAAAAAAAAAAAAAAAGAGAAAAAAAACCCCTCAGGTTAAAAAAAAAAAAAAAAAGAAAAAGGCAGAACTCCAAAACTTAAGACATTGATTTAACTTAAGCATGACAATTGAACAGGTCATATTTTTAGTGGATTCTATTTGAAACACTGACTTTTTGTTTTCAAAGTACCAGCCGCAGAATGTAGATTTGTCACTTTATGGTAATTAATATCCTCCCCCACCAAAGTCATCTGGAACATATTTAATTATTGACTTCATTGAAAATGTACATGGCACATGCTCATTCTTCTGAGCGAGTCTCTAAATGGACAAAGGCCTATTTGTTTCTTCTTTGAAAGCCCAGCCTCAGCACATAAAATGACCCTTAAATGAGGCTTCTGTTATTTGCGTATACCATGTATAAGATGCAAACCTGCAAGCTGACATCCATCAAGCATTTAAGCACATGCCTTGGTGTAAGTGTCCCAGTGGTGTCAATGGGGAAAGCCCTAGCGAAACTAGGGGTACCACTGTGCCTTGTACAAATATTCATGTGGCAAATTTATTCCTGTGTTGCAGCTTGTGCCTCTGCACCTCACGTCCTAGTCCGCACCAAAGCTGGCTCAGATGTGCCTGTAGGTGCTGCAGGCACTCCCTGCACATGCACCCTGCCATGTCAAACCTGTGGCAGTACTCAGATATGACCCTATTTTCACTGCTACGTTTTAATAGCTGATGCCTCCATATCTTCAGCTTCATACTGAGTATTGACTAACAGTCTTTCCTGTTTCAGGCACTACCAAACTGAGTATAAATACCCAAAGCAGCAACAGAATACACATGCAATTATACTGAGGCAGGACTAATTTCAGCCTATGATAAGGAGAAGACCACCAGTAGTAATATGGTGTAATTTCATACCGACGAGAGCCACTAGCCACTACTTTCTGCTCTCCCATGTGAGGCTAGACTATCAAATTAATTTATCTTACAATTTGAATGTTGGGAGCCATGTCTTATTAATAAAAAATATCTCCAACACCATCTATATGTTGTTTCCTGATTTTTCTTCTCCTTAAGGTCAAATATTCAAACTCGAGTCTGCATTTTCTCCACAGACTTAACATCCCTCCCCTTCAGTTTTGCTGCAGAAACGCAGAACCATCTTTTAAGGTTGCATTCAGAATAGCATTTAAATGCAGAATTTTCTGCTTTAAATAGTAACATTGGTGGAATAACGCCAGACTGTTTCCTATGCAGACATTAAAGGCAGATTTTGAGGGGAGCTCAGTTTTCATTAGGGCACCTAAATAAAATGGACTCATTTTCAAAATCTCAAGAGTGCAGTAGTTCCTGTTCTGTTTAGAAGAACCATAATTTTGCAAATAGGAACATCTGAGGTTTGGGAAACTTTCAGGTGCGTGAGTGTGCATCTGTGTGGTCCTGCACGCCTTCGCGAGAGATGAAATGGAAAAATGTGACATTATTAATTTTTAAAGCAAAAAGGACAAAAAAGGCCCGATGCTGCCTCTCCTGGGATAAAAAGAAAGGACTCAGCTGGATTACACAGTGACGTGACAGCCCCAGGCTCTGCTGCACTGATGTGTGCTTTCTGGCAAAAGACAAGGCAATAGTTTCACTCACAGACACTATTCAAACACACACAAGAGAGGAAAAAACCAACCAAAAACAAATGAAAAAACAAACCAGAGTTAATGAGGTGCAGTGGAATAATATCTTCATAAAAGCAGAGAGGGAAACCAGGTAGACATCATCTGCAAGGTAAATTAAAATTATACATCTCTGAGGATTATCAGTGAAAATTGAGATCTGGAAGGGAATTTGCTTTTGATATTGGACAGGATAAATACTCACTATAAATCTTTTTATGTGGGCCTGTAGAGTGGAACAGAGAAATTAAAGATAAATGAGATTAAGGCATTTTTTTTAAAACTACATGAGACATATTTAAGTTACTCATGGAGGGGAAAAGGACTTTAAAGGAGAAGATTAGTTTAGACCCTCAGCAATACATTCATCTGGGAAATCAATTGGAATAATCTTTTCTAATCTGAATTGGTTATCAACCCCCTTAGGCCCCCTCCCCGCCCCAGAAAAAAAAGACACACCTCAAAAAACCCTTAAGAACATCTCTGCATAACCTGGCAATCAGCCCAGGTAAGTGACAAGCCATGACTATTTTTGGATAAGGAAACCATAGAAATAAGTAACAGGATTTTGTTTGGGGGTTTGTGGGTTTTTTTGTTTGTTTTTCAAATGGATATCCTGGGGATGGCTCCTTTGCCCTAATCTTCCACAATTCCTCCTCCCATTTAACTCCTCTTGAAAACAGAGATAGAAGCTAGCCAAAATCAAATGATATGCAGTCTGCATTTATGTAGCCTTTGCCAGAGTTTGAGGTACATATAACTACTATGGTTTCATGCAAGCCTATATTGTTGTTAAACGTCAGCTGGAAATGTTGTTAGCAAGGAAAGTGGAGGAATTGAGGAAAAAGTAATACATTCAGATGCATTTGGCTCTCTTCCTGGGAGTCCTTTTAATATAAAGAAACTCAACAAAGTTGTATTTTTAGATCTGGAAAGATGCGCTTTCGTATTTCACACACTAAAGGGATTTGCCTTAATATACTCAAATTTCTCCCCTCCCTCCTCCTCCCTCATGTGCTAGAAGAAATGAACTTCAATCCTCAACTTAGCCACTGGATACATATATTCTGTTCTCCCTATTGGCCAGAATAAAATTCAATAAATGTATTTCATTTCTTTTGTGGATTTATAATAGCACCTGGCAAGGATGGTCTTAATCTCCTTATACTGCTTATACCAATGAAAGGAACCTTTGCAATACTTCTTGTGAGAGAAATTAAAGGAAAATAGGGATAAAATCTGGAAATATAAATATTGTTTCCATGAAGATCTTTTTTAAAATGTATGAAATACATATTAAAGTCCCCAGAGGGTGCCTGGCATAATAGCCCAATTTAGACAATAGGTTATTAAAGATGTAAAGAAATACATTCCTCTTAATGATGACAGAATTGTTCAGAGACAATTGGGAAGTATGGGGGAGACGTTTAGACAGTAAATTGGCAGCAAATATCTACTGGTGTCCTGTCAGAGAAAGACGAAAAATATGGCTTGGTACAAATGACCTAAAGCAGTAGTTTCTTCCCATTGGAACTTCTGAAAAGAATGTTTGCAGGGGTCAAGCTGCTACATCTTGTTAGCATCTTTATTAAGGTAACACAAATCTATTTCAGACACTACAAAGATGACTCGTTATTTGGATGTGGAACCATCAGCTGCCAAGGTGGGAGGATTGCAGCACCAGATCTTCATTCTTATTTCTGCCCAGCATTGGTTACAATTTCCATTTTTGCTGAGACAATATCTGTTATTTACTATGCTAGAAATGGGTGTGACAAAGAACAATTTCTTGAAAAAAACTAATGACTTCAAATAGCCTCAGGTTACCAGGAACCTGACCCTAAGTTTGCTGACACCAAAAGAAAGTTTCCCTGCAATTTAATGGCCTTTGATTCAGACTCAAAGGCCAAAGGCATTCAGGCAATAGATTGAAAGATTTTAGGAAACTTCCAGTTTACATGATTGATTAGACCCAAACCAAAAATATATACTTTCTCACTAAAAAAAAAAAAAAAAGAAAAAAGAAAAAAATTAGCTGCTGTGGGTAAAGATTGTAAAGGAATAAATGGTACACAGAAGTCACACAGGAATTGATTTACTCCCTTATATTCATAATCTTCATAAAATAAGTTATACTACTCATCACAGTTTTCCACCTTCAACTTCCATAATAAAACAATTATAGAGGCCCTTGGGAGAACTGACAAGGTTCTATATCAAGAAAAGCAGCATATGTGAGAAACACATAACAGATCTGCACTAAATTCTTTGACTTATTTAAAGTCTAGACCTCCACAGTGCAAACTTTTTTGAGAGTGAAGTGATTGTGGGAATAGGGACAGGAATTTTGCCTCTTGTACTCTACTACAGAAACCTTTTTATACTCTCTTAGAAAAATAAAACTTCTCCCAGCTGGAGTTGCTTAAAAATATAATAAAACTATCAACAAATGTGCAAATAAACATCCCATGATCAGCTGACAAGTGCATAGGTGCCCAGGCTATAACAGACTTTAACTCTTATCCACTGCAGCATTTCAGACCTAATACAATTAAGCAGAGTACTGTGGCAACCCAGACAACATGTGCAACTCAAAGACACATGGGAGCAAAACCTGCTGTTCATGGCAAAATGATTTTCAGAACCAAGCACAGTGCAATGACAGAATGCATCAGTGAATAGAGGCATTTCCATACTTTAAGCCTGGGACTAGGGAGTGGTGAGCTGGTTCAGGAGATGATCAGCTGAACACTAAAGAGAGAGCAACAGAGAAAAAGTTACTTTTTGCACAAAGGCTCATATTAGAATGAGTAGAAGACATGATGAAGTGTTCCACAACCTAGAGGAAAGGGCTGAAATGACAGGAGCCAGCAAGAGCTGGTTTTTCACAGAAGCATACTGGAAATTATAGATGCAGCAGGCAGTGATGGCCTTCCTACTATGGAGGTTTCTTAACATTTCTCTAATTTCTTCTCACAAGAAAATCCATAGTGTTCCTGCTGACAGAAGGCCTTAAAACCATTATGCATTACAGAAACGCACACCGGAAATCACCTTCTTCCTTTGTTTTTAGCCAACCTCATCTCAAATTCAAAAATTAACCACATTATCACTTATTTCACTATGTCTCACAAAAATGTTCTTTTTCCCTTCATCTCAGGCTACTTTTAAGTTTTCGAACACCTGTGTTTCCCTAGCTCTCAGCACATAGTTTTTCTCCCCTTCCTGAACACTATGCAGAGAGCTCAGCCTCCAGGTTTGCAAAGTCCCATAATATCAGGTTATTTTAACCAAGGGTGCTTTCCAATGGGCTATTGTGCAGGTGCACTCTCCCCACAAATACACAGTAAAAGACATCTCATATTGGAAGTAACACATCCTTCCTTTCTGCCTCTTTGGATCAAAAACAAAACCAGCAAGCAAAGCTGTGAGTTTCAGTGAATACAAAACAAAAAAAATAAAAAAAGAGGTTTTTGGCCACAATGCCCATGAAACTGTGCGCCTTGGAAGAAAGGCAATTTGTCAGCAGGAGACAAAGTAAAGAGTCTGTGCTCAGAAATTATCATAATAGATAGTTAGGTCTGGTGCTGGGTTTTTTGGTTGGGTTTTTTGTTTGTTTTTAATTACTGTTCCTAGCCCTTGCAAACAAATAATTCATTTAACTAAATAAAACAAAGGAGGCCTGGCTTCAGGAGGGAATTTGCTCATTACTGACCAAAACACCAACAGTCAGGTTTAATCCCTTGGGAACATTTGGCATTTTCACTACTGGGCCTACGGAGACCAAGTTCTCTTGGGAAAAACAAAACCAAACCAAACCAAACATAAAAACTCAAGCAAAAGAAAAGCAGAGAAGCCACAAGCCCATTTGTTTAACAGAAATGCAGCACTGCTCTCGGTGGACAAACACTGTCTCTCAACCGATAGAGAAGACGGCAAGAAAACGCACAGAGGGAAAGCCTGGAGGCCACACAATGGTCTTACAGCACTCCAGAAATAATTAAGAACTGTATTCTTGGGAAAAGTGGTCTCATTAAATTGTTTTCAGATTGCAATTTTGTCCCATCTTCTTCCTCCTCTTTCCCTTTCTACCAGCAATATTAGAGCAATGAAAATATCAGTTTGCTTTCTAGTGCTTGTATTCTCTTAAAAATGTCATTATTCAATTATCTGTCTATTCACTGGCCCTAAGGTCCAGCAGAGCAGGTATTGTGTGCCTTCATTTAATGTTTTTAAATGCACTTCAGTCCACTTGTGATACAATAAAACTTTATTGAATTCTGTTCCCACATCACGCTTACCATCCCTCACTTTTATTGATATGTGAGCCCATCTACTCTTCTATCAGCAATAAAAGGAATATTTCTAGCAAGGCTATGACCTTTCCTTCCATCACTACGGCAACTGGGAAATGTGATTTCAGGTTCCATGTTTAAAAAGAAAAAAAGTCCTAAGAAAAGAAGCAATGAACCACGCTCAAGCATTTTTTTTCCTTCCTCTTGTTAGTATTACAGAAGCAGGAAAATCTCTGTAAGCACCCAAGATATTTGGTGCCTTCAAAACATTTATTAGGCTGTTTAGCCAGAATGGAAACGAAGGACGATTCATCCTTCTTTGGAAGCCATGAACATTTTTCCCTTGAAGGAATCAGCCCTTTGAACAGATCTTCTCTGTATTAAAAACTGATGGAAGACTTGTTGCCTGGGTATGAGGCAAGTTGTCATCTCAGTGGGATATGCCATGCCCAAGGCACCTGCCGCACTCCCTCCTGCAGCTGCCAGCTGTTTCATCAACGCAGAATAGGCTTGTCCTGAGCCTACACCTTTTTTCCACTTTGCCCTATCCTACAGTTTAAATCTTCCAATTGCCTATTAAAAAACCAGGCTGTTTCTGAAGGATAACAATGTACAAGTTATTCTGTGAACTCCAAAACCTAGAACCTAAGGGAATTGCGAGCTCAGGAAAAACTGAAGGTAAATCACACTCATCTAGCTAAATCCTCTTTTTCACACTATGCTGGGTCCTTGGGAGCCTGCACAGTTGCCTCTAGGGGGAAATGAACAGAAAAAAACATTGCAAAATGCCTCTGGTGCTTTCAACTCATGCCATTTTCAAAACCTGAATACAAACTAAATCCAGACAATCCCTACACTTCAGTCAAAGCCATTGGGTGATAGTGTCATCCACGAAGGCCAGTGCCAGTGCTGTGGCCCATGGACCATGCGTGCTCAAGAAAGTGAAGGGAAAAAGGCTGGTCATGCTCAAGTTGCTTGTTCACTCCATTCATCCTTCTCAGAAATACATGCAGAACTACTAAAACACAGATGGTTTGAGCTGTAAATTATTACATACTCAAAAAGGTGGTATTTGCATTGGGAAAACCAACATGTTGGTTCAGGTTTATCAGATTATCAATTGAAAATCTGGTTGCTTACAATGACAGCTACCTCAGCCCCTCTCCCACCACCACTGGTCCTGCAAAATGGGACTCTCTTGCTTGCCACCAGCCTCATGCAACAGCTTTGGATAAATGCCGTCTCATAAGTAAAATTGGAAGGCCCTTACATAACAAAGGTGAAATATGAAAAATTACACTCCTAGATGTACTGGCACCACGACAACAGGATTGTACAAGCACCAGAAGATGACAGTGAAGTGTTTCTGCAATGAGTGTTGACCTAGCTTCACAAAACCACCTCCACCACTGCTGTTCCCATTACCCATTTAACTCTGCTCAGTAAAGGGAGAAGGGGAGAGGGAAGGGATGTACTAGGAAGCAACAACAGAGTACTAGATCAAAGGGACCCTCACCATGTCAGGTTTCTCATACTCACACACAGCATAACAGAGCTTAAATGCAGCTTGAGACACCTCTCCACAATAAGATGTGTCCACAGCTCTGGCAATGGCAGACTGCAGGGCTGCAGTAGTACACATTCAGTTAAAAAACATCCAAAAAACTCTCTTGGTTGGTAATTGCTGAAAGAAAATTCAATTTAAGAAAACTGGAGTAGTAATTTTAGAAGAAAAAGGGCAATATTTAAAGCAGGTGTCAGAGAAATACACATCATATGCTAAGGCCTGCTTCAATAAGGACAAAATTAATTTTTTTGACTTCTTCTGATACCAAAAATACAGGACAACTGATGCCACTAAAGCCTGTCAAATTAGGTCTTGTATCTTCTACCTACTGAAACCACCAGCTTTTCACTTGCTTTTCCTTGTCAGAGGGCAACCAAAAAAGACCAGACATTCTTGTAATGACTGTCCATTTTTGTAGAAGGCAGCTTCTATCACATACAGCGACTACAGGATCAGGAAAATAAGGTGAGGACTGGGTTATCTGCATAATCATCTGTCCCCTTCTCCATGTGTTGAAAGTAACTGCAGCCTCATGAAACTCTCTTTGTAAGGGGTATCTCTAGTAAACACACAGGAATGTGGTGTGCGGGGTAATATAAAGGACATTTCACAATATACGAGCTACTGAAGTTTGAGGAGGTTTGGTTTTCCCCCACCTGAGAGGAAAGGGGAAGCTTTCCTCTTGAAAATTGTATGAGCTAGCGGTGGAAGAGTTAATAAATAAAATCTCAAGAGAAGCAGGCTACCCAACGGAGTTTTAAATCTTACATAATTTTTCTCTGAAGCAGCGTATACACTGGCACTATATTGAGCATAAGTGCCTAAGGTCAGTCCTAACAACATCTGTTAAAGATGATTGCTAAACTCTGTTCTCTTGAGATGCACAAACAGTCCCTTCTGCTGCTGAGCCAGCACTTGGGTAAACCCTCTCTCTGTTCACAAAGAATAATTTGAAACTGTAAGAAGTAACCCATCCAACCAGACAGAGGGAGGGTGGAATTGCACACAAGTGCCTATTAAATAATTAGTTCCTTTATTATGCAACTGATTTTTCCTTTTAGGAGATGGCCATTTGGCAGACACCACCATTCACCAAGGGCTCGATGCACTGAGTCACCAAGGAAATATCAGTGGCCAAGGAAAAGTTTTCCCCAGCACTAGAGAACCCATAGAGTCCACTCCCTTACTCCAAGCAAAGTGTCACACAAGGTGCATACGGGTGTGGGGAGTGAAGGTAAGGAAGCTGGACTTGAAAAGACTTGGGCAACAGCCCAAATCTGGCTAAAGCTGAAGCACCTGGGTTCAGTGATAAGAACTGACCTCTTCAAACAACAGAGGCATCACTGTGGGCACCAAGGGAGAAACAGTTTCATCCATCAGGCATAGCTTTGGTCCAGTCATAACTTTGCTGATCTACTTGCCCAGAGCTGATACCTTCCCCATCACTCGGGTGGCTTTCATTTGTCGGGCACTCGTGGGGCCCAGGCAGGGAACATCTACAAAATTAGGCTGATCATTCTGAGAGAAGAAATGAAAGTAGTAACAAACCCACCACTTCAGGTAGGAGAAGAATAAAATTTAGCCCTAGGTTTCCCACTCTGTATCTGCAGACAAATGGGGACAGTTTGCCTCAACACAACCAACTTCTCTGGTGCTACACTAAATAATAACACATGAAAATTTGATCCAAACTTTCCTAGGTAATGCAGAACAACAAGCACAGGAGATTGCATCTTATTTCACCACGTGCTCACGCCTTGTCTTCCCCCTCCATAACTCTACTTGCAGAGGCACTAGATTTGATTCATAAAGAAATGGAGGAAACAGCCATCCAAGATACTAAATTGCAAAGGTACCGTGGCAGTTGCTGACGTTTTCCTACCCACATTCAGATCATTAAAAAATACGCAATCCCTTCTGTACATTTGGTACTGAGCAACCTCTCACAAGAGTTATTTTACATCTTGTACACAGGGCCAATTAACGCCTCTGGGCATAATACTGACATATTACCTTTCTCACAAGGCATCACTATTCCTCTTTGGTATATATGCAACAAAGGCTACAGAGGGGTACTAGGTAATGACTATTGCTTTACCATCCCAGTCTCCAGAGGGAATGGCATACCTCGTGCAAATCACAAATCACAAGGAAATACAACCTGCTATGATAAACTGAAAGCAATCTCCCCTCACCCTCTCCATGAACAGTGTTGATTCTAAAATTAAAGACCTCATTTAGAGTGGAATAACTCCAAACTGTAATTTGGAGAATATTCTGCTCGCTAGGGCAGACCATAAGCCTGTGATGTCATTCTTTCCATGGGTTTAATAGCTCACTCCATAAGAAGTATTCCATGACTGCAAGTTCACATTTTTGTTTAGAAAAACCAAATGTGGACATGCTGAGCTGCCCACCAGCAGAGAATCCAAGTCCCTCAGCCAAGAGGACCCCTGTGCTCAGAGAGGTAACCTTAGCTGCATCCCTCGCCTTGCAGTTTCTCAGAAGCCTTCCCAGATGGTTGCAGCAGGCAGGTGACCACCCTCCTGCATGAGGGATGGGGACTACTCGAGGGGCTGTGAGCTCTTGCTTTCCCTCTGGACAGTGAGCCTGTCACTGCTCAGACATGTTTGCTTTCCTGCAGCCCATGCTCCAGGCAGCAAAGAAGACAGTCTTAGTCCTCGAGCCAAATCCTGGGTCTCAGCAAATTTCCCAAAACATTAGCTTTCTACCTCCCTAGTGATACAATGCCATATATGTAAGGCACTTATCAAATGTCACCAATTACATGGACATAGGTCAGCTGAAGCGCACTGCTGTATGATTACAACCATAAACCTCTGTGAAGAGAAGCTGGAAGCTAGCAATAGTCCTCTGGCCTGCTTTCTCTAATGGGGTTTCTCAAGTGTTTTCCAAAAGACAAACTCCACCTGTTAAACTGCACAACATGGAAAATATGGGGCATTATTAGAATATTTTATATCTAGAGCACAAGCCTTGCACAGAGAACAGTTTTTCCTATCTTATCAGCTCAGTCTTACATGATTCACATGGTTTGGTTTACTTGCCCCTGGGTAACAAGAGACAAGATCAAGGTTGGCCCAGTCTCCATAATAAATCTCTATTAAAGAAACAAATGCAAATATATCAAGATACATACTGTAAGGTACACATTCGTACTGCACTTCCAGGTACTTGTATGTCCCAGGGCATGGGTCTGGAAACACATCAGGGCCAGCAACAACTGCACACTGCGTCCGATTACTGCACCTGAAAAGCAACAAAAATGAGAGTCAGGAAACAGACCAGTCAGAAGGACAGATCAAGAAGCTGAGTGGTCCCTCCAGTGTTAACAAGAGTGAAGATGCAAAAGTCAGGGCTTCAGCATCAGCTAGGGAAGCTCACCAGTGAGCATGGAAAGGCTGGTGGCAAACACCGATGTCTTCATCAGGGTATTGCCAAAAGAGAAGAGGCATGGTGGCACAACCCTTCCCCTCCAAGCAGTTCTTACAGGACCAGGAGCTATTTCTTCAAAAACAAACTGAGAGGATGAGTCAAAAATCCATTTACAGGTACATGATCCTCTAAATTCTGGAATCCCAAACTCCACCACAGTGACCTCAATTAACCCTAAATACCAGCATCTGCACCAAACAAAATGCAAAGACGAAACCAACAACAACAGTGGCAAAAAATAATCACTGTACATTTTACAGTAGACATAACTGTTTTTTTCGGAACGCTTTATAAACATGTTGTAAAACGTATTGTTATCTTGTATAATACTGTTTAATGCAAAGCAAAGACTAGAAACAGCAACACTTGACCGTGGGGGCAGGGGGATCACCAAATAAACTGTCTAAAATCAAAAAAAGTTTTTTGTACACAGCCTGTTAAGGAAATCTCTGACCACTCACAAGACAACACACTTGCATTAGCTATAAAGGGCTAGGTTTTATTCAGTTGTTCTGCCCAGCAGGGTTGCATCCCCTGAGATGAAGTACTGTTTCCAGAAAGCAAGCATTGATCTCCAGGAAGAAGACACACAGAAGAAAGTGACCCTGGTTGCTGCAGTGAGCATCTTTCAGGTTAAGAGCACAAAGATAGAGGTTGGGTCCTGCAAGATGCTTTTCCTGAGGCACATACACATGTCCATGGGTAACTGATTTGTGCATGCGTAGAAACTCAATTGCTTCTGCTTTTGTGGTGCAAGCTGCTCTATGTGCAATTTTAGTGCAATTTGGATGCGCAAAAACATTTAGCAAACAGCGATTCTACAGACAAAAATCCTCTGCTTCCTTGTTTGTTTAAAGAAAAAAAAATAAACAGAAAAATAAAATTAAGTCTTTGATTTTTATGGTTTTGCTTGTCAGAGAGACTTCCTAAGGGCTAGACCACTGCCTTTACTTTCTTTAAGATTTTGCCTCCTCTGACATGATATGGGACCCCTGACCCTCCTGCTCTTCTGACAGAAGCTGTGACATTCAGCACAGAATTCATTTAGAGCTCCAGTGGAAATGCTTCATGTTTACCTGAGGCTATAGTTTGTCAGCCTTAATGCGGATTTTATTTGAGCCCATAAATTAAAATTGATTCATTAGTGACTGCCTTAAGCTCCATAATTTCTTTAATTTTATGGAAAGATTAATAAGAGCTGATACGCTTGCTCATCAGGCTGTTTTGCCAGATAGCCGATAATCCAGAGGGCTGGGACATTCTCGTGTTTTCTAATTGAAAGACAGAACTTATCACAGCAAGTGACTAGCATTATCAAAACACAGAAAAATAATTTTCTTAACCAAAAAAAGTAACTTTGTTGTCCTCGCCTATGCTACTCACAGACGAAAGGCCTGGCTGGGATATCGCAGGTAGCTTGGACTGTGCAAGTGGGCAGTCTTCCAGGAGGGGCTTTGAACATCATCCAAAATTTCACTTTCAGCAAAAATCCTTTACTGGCTCAATGTGCCTTTCAAAAAGCAATTGCACTTGGCCTAATCAATAGTCCTCCTGGCTGAAGGGACAGCCCTGGCCATGTTACATAGCATAATAGCAATGGATCAAAGATACCTTTCAAAATCACAAGTAAGGAAGCACAATTATGAGGGACTGGAAGTTGGGGGAGAAACAAACACATCTAGGGTTTATCTGCGCATGTTTTCTTTCTGTGCAAGGAATCTTTGCTTTGAATAGTCAAGCATTTCCTTGAGTTCATTTTTTTTTAATGCAAGAACTTGGACAGAAAAAACAGAAGAGAAAACATGCAACCTAGAAAGCTCTAGGTTCATAACCAGCGTTTCAAAACTCGGTTTGGAAGCTGAAGGCTGTGAGCACCAGTTTTAACCTCCCCAAGTATGTGCTACCTTCTGCAATATCACCACAGAGACTAAAACCATCTCAATACAATGGGTAGAGTGGGGAATGCAGGGTACTGCTATAGGCTTCCCCCCCAACTCTAGAATATCCTGAAGCTCCCTTACATACCCCTAGAATGGGGGATGGTAAAGTCTACCAAGCGAAGAAACTTGAAAAGAAGGTCAGATCAAATTGTCAGTGGCACCTTGGGGAAGAAACACAGAAAACCAAATGAAAAACTCCTAAATAAAATCTCAAATACTGTGTTCTGTCACTACCTCACAAAATTAACAAAAAAAGAGTTAATACAAAAAACTCCATCAAAACCAGGAGAGCTCAACCTCCTCCCTTTTTCACACTCATTTCATATGGGCAGCAAAACTGTGTCTGGCACTTGGCATTTTGAGTTTCCTTTTATCACCCCAGGGTGAAAGAATGCACGTTTCTCATTCTTAAGGAGTGAGGACAATTTAGACTAAAACCCTTAAGAAAAAAGCTAATACCCGTTCAACCAACTATTACTGTCAGACATCAGGCTATGGAAATTTTAAGGGGAGAAAGAGGTAAAAACTACTCATCATTAAAGCCCTGGTTGCTGTGGTTTGCTCATATATTTTATCACTTTCACAAGAGCCTCTTGGTTCCTTCAGTTTTGTCATATTTCTTTCCAGACAGATTAAAGGCCCAGGTGACACTAAGTGACATGCAAGAAGTGACACAGAAAAGGAGATGTGTATAAGATGATGAATCTGTAGCCTTGAAAATGAAGGCAAAAAAAAAAAAGTAACATATTCATGCTTACTCCATTCCCAGCAAACCAGCCCACGAGCTCTTCCTTGTAAATCACAGGATTACACACGGAATATAGGGATTTCATGGCACCTGGGATCTTGGTAATATTCCAAACTCCTGGAAGCTGTAAGGTTCAATGCTGGGCATTGACCTTTCCAGTCAATGCAACAAGAATCCTTTGTTCTAATTGTTTTATGTTTGGTTTTCTTTTCTGTCATGTCCCATCTGCTGTTCCTGTCTCGTCCCCCACCCTCCCTCACCCCCTTTTTTTTTTCCTTTTAATTCTTGAAGGAAGATCTTTACTAACTACTGGAGCTACAATTTGCAGCAAGAACCAGCACTGCACCAGCTTGAGTACAAATCTGTCTCCTCTACTGGGCAATCACAGAAACACCAACCAGGTCCCTTAGCTATACCCTAAAAACTGCAGCTCTGCACCATGTTGGATCCTCACAGGGCAGGAATGGTTTGCATTGATGGCTTTAGAATAACTGTACTTCAGAAAACTGCAGTCACGTGGTTTTTTTTCCCCACACCCATCTACACCTCTGCTTACTGCCTTTACACAAGCACCTCTTATTTCTAGCACTGATTCATCAGCTCCTTCAAAGAAAGCCACTTTTCGTTCCCCTGCATTGCTCTCATGCTGCAACTTTCCTAAGCAATCCCTGGCCTCTTGGGGTATCTTCTCACTTTCCATATGTTGTGATGCCAAGCAAACAAGAGAACTGTGGGAGAAATCTGGGAATTTAGGGGACCAGATAGACAACTTTATGCCTATTATAGAAACAGCTTTCATTTTATTATTTTATCCAGCCTTTTAATGGGAAATGTTCTGAAGACATGGAAGAATTAAAGTAGCCGCTCAAGCAGTTTCTGTTCCCCTTGTTTCCATTTATCATCAAATCTGACAAGAAATTCATAGCCACCTTTTTTTTCTTTTTTTATGTGTTTGTTTTATTTTGCAGTCTTTGTTTCCACCTGCCATCATTCCTCTCCCTGTTGCTCCCTGAAGTGCAAAGTAGGCATGTGAGTAAAGACCCTGCTTGTCTCAGGTCACCTCCATAATTGCTGCTGGGGTTTGTGGACACTTTGCCTGAACCAAGAGTGTCCACACAGCTCACCAAGAGGAACCAAGAGACCACAAATCAAAGCATAACCCAAGATCCACATTTTCACCCCAACTTGAGACACTGATGGCAACATATATTCCCATGTATTCAGGAAAAAACGATACCACAAACTCTTCTACAAAATCAGTCCAAGGTACTTGGCAGCCTTTAATCTTCTCATAAACAGAAGTTTGTGTTATTTATATATATGTTTTGGAGAGGGAAAAGCGTAAATTGTCCCCATCACTAGAGAAGAAAAAAAAAAAAGGGTGTCTTCATTCATTCTTTCCAGCTACATTTATTTCTACTTGTTAAGGTCCTGTTTTGTCTTTCAGATGTGGAAAAATAATCTAGAAGAGAAACAATCCAGTGTAACACATACACTGTAACACAAAACATGGATTATTTTTGCAGAACTTCTCCCACTTCCAGTGGAAAATGACTTTCAGGAGTTTTAATGTGAAGCAGGAATAATATTTCATATGGCATTTGTTTTGCATTTATAGCAGTAGGACTGAAGGAAACAACTGAGTTCAGGACCAGCTGCAGGGCTCTACTCTGCTTGCAACTCTGTTCAGACTTAAAAAAGGACACCACCAAAACTTCATTTCCCTTCAGCAAACTTCCATTTCTTCTCCCTGACAACATTTTTATGATTTTTAAGCAGCAAGGTCATCTTGTGATAGTGAAGCAGAAACACTTCAAGACATAAACAGCTGCTTATTCCTGCTCTGATATCTTTAATTTTTTTTTTCAATGCTGACATTGTTAATACATTTAGCAAGAGACAAAGTAAAAAATGAGAAAAAAAATAGTTTATTTTAGGTCTTTCCAGAAACCTTAATAGCACAGGGATGTCAACAACATCAGGCTAGACATGTCTGGGTCAATATGTTTGACAGAACAAAAATGCAAAGGTAGCACAAAATAAAAGATCAATCCTGAACAAAAGCCTTCTAGCAGTAATCATTGCAGGTGCAATACCAGTAAGTTCTCCAGCTCCCCACAGAGGTGGGGACCATTTGCCCCAGACAATAAAATAGGTGCACAGAGGCAGGTACCTGTCATGCTAGAGACATCAGGAGAAGACCAACCAGAATCCACACCAGGTCCACAGCAAGCCTAGAGGTTCAAACATTCATTTTGTCCCAACACACCCTCTTTCTCCTGGTCCTTATCCTCTGGAGACAAGCCCTTTAGAGGTGAAGTAACAATTTCTGTGACACCATGGCCAGAAGCTCCTGTGAACGGGGCATAGTGGAAACTACCACAAATGAGGAAGCCACCTGCCTCCACTGAATTTGTAAACAGCCTGTCAGAGCCCAAGACCAGGCTCTTAAATACCCTGAAGATCAGAAAATTTCACATCCACAAAATTGNCCCTGCCTCCACTGAATCTGTAAATGGCCTATCAGAGCCCAAAATCGGAAAATTTCACATCCACAAAATTGGATTTCTATGGAATGCACTGAGCTGCCATATCCATCCCATACTGCTGCTAACACGCCCTACTCTTAGCTGCTGCTACCCCCACCACACCAACTTCTAACAAGGGATTCTTAATACCCTTGGGTGCTCCCTCTGCCAAAAACCAGGGATACTCTTTCCCTCTCCCTTCAACTAAAACACCTACTTTACACAGACTTTGTTTTTTTCTGCAAAGACAAGGCAGCCATCATGCACCTAGGCATGCTAATATAGCCAAGACTTCAATATCTAAGCCTGTTTCTCAAGGTCTATTATGCTTTTCTAATGGTTTTACAGTAAGAGACAGACTTAATTCATTATCCTTCATGGCAATGCTGTAAGACATCCTTTTCCTTCTCTGGAACACAAAAATCTCCTCTCTGGATGAGTGCTTTAAGAAAGAGGCTGTCACAGCAAATAACTCAGCCAGGAGTGTATTCTCCCCTGTCAATATGTGGCATTTCCAAATCAACCCTTTAGGTAGGGCCAAGAGAAGAAAAAAAATAAAAATAATGCCTGGAGAAAGTAAACAGGAAGCAAAGAGAAATTTCACTCAAAAGTGGAGCTCACATGATGGGTTGCAAATAAGGGGGAAAAGTTAAAAAACCACCACCACCCCAAAAAAACCCCCCACACACAACAAAAAAAAACCCCAAAACAAACAAAAAACCAAA
>VYXB01010666.1:1442958-1505664 GCA_013397135.1 Pachyramphus minor
AATAAACAAAAAAAAAAAAAAAAACAACCAACCTCCACAAGCAGACAAGGGAGGCAGCGGATGGTGGAAAAGGGAGAACAGAACCACAAACCCTGAGAAAAGACTTTGGTTCACCACATTTGCTTTCAATAACATGCTGCATAAAAGCAAAGCTAAATCCTCCACTTGTTTAGCTTCCAGAAACAAAGAATTCCTCAACAGAATCTTTTTCTACCTCTGCAAAACCTTAAAAGCAAAGGATCTAATGACAGGTAGATGAAAATCCAGTTTGTCTACCATTTTTTTCATCATGAATGGGCCTTTCTATTGATCTTCCAGAGCACTGAGAGGCTGGCTTTCCAACCTCTGCTGCGATATAATTATCTGTGGTGTTTAATGCTAGCACAGATGAGTCCCACTACACACTGCGTTTTGTTGTTTTATTGACAGGTTTTAATTATCCAGGTGCTAAAGTTGTCAGATAGGCTGCTTCTTACGTGATCAAACTAATACAAGGAGAGGCAGAGCACTCTAATTGCAGCCTCACCAAGCATCTTTGTGGAGATGTGCCAATGAGATACAATCTAACTGTTATGGTTATTGTAAAATCTTACAAAGTTTGATGGGAAGAAAAGCAGTCCTCTTTCTAAAGTCCCAGCCTATTTCATTCTCCTGATTGTTATTTGATGTTGAACAAAGCAAAATTGAAACAAACAAATAAACAAACAAACCACCAAAACCACCCCAGCACCCCAGCCAGCCAAACAGCAGAAAAATCCTGCACAGCCAAACCAAACCTGAATCATAAATGTCACTGAAGGGACTACCTTGATACATTACGGAAAGCCTGCGAGCAAGATGGGAAACAGGCCCTGGAAATAATTTAAACACCAGTTTTATGAAGGAAAAAGGAAAAAGTAATTGCACTGTTTCAATTCATTGATAAAGCCCTTAAAATTTAACAAGAGGCATTTAACAGCAAATTCACAAGATTAATGGAAATTTGGGGCACCCCTGAACATGGTGTATCTGCTCAGCTGCAAGGGACTCCCCAGGTCAGTAATCTGAGGTCTAGGGCAGGACCTGCAGTGGGGATGGTGTGACTTGTCAACCACCTCCAAGCAATGAAAGCTTTTTCCTCCGTGCTTCGTCATATAATGTCTCTTACATTTTATAGTTTTCTTGGATTTCTTTTGCCCTGTCCATTTGCAATTAGCACAGTGAGAACAGGACCTGAAATCCCCAGAGGCAATGCATGTGTACTGCAACAGGAGAACCTGCCAAGTGGCCTGTGCTAATGTGCCTAGGTACTGCATCCCTGCAGCAACAGGGAACCTGAACGCAAGCCTGGTGAAAGAAACACTCATTGTTTGAGCAAGAATAACAAAGCAATCTGCCCAAACCACTGCATATATTTGGACAAAAGGTTTGGGTCAGCATGGAAAACAGATCTGCACTGAGGACATCTCAAGCAGTGAGGTCCAGTGGTGCTCCAGCTGCAAGAGGCTGAGGACACAAGCAAGGCCAGGTTTGTAATGCAGGCTAACATTATTGGATGGTCCTTAGGGTTAAACATCAAACCAGGAAAGCCTTAAGGCTGTAAAGCTCATCTTTTAAAGAACTACATCTGCCCTTTTACAGGTACTCTACTTCTTCCAACTCCATAAACTTCTGTAGCAGCCTAATAAAAAGACACTTTAGAAAACACTGACAGGGTATCTGGAGAGGAGAGTAAACACCTAAAGCACACCAACCAATAAAAGGCTCATCAGTTTAGCCAGACTTAAACACTAGTTAAAAAAACTGTGAACAGAAAACAGTCTGGCTTTTAATTTGGGCTAGGAGGTCAAATTAAAGGCTAGAGGAGGGTCTGGGCTGAATTTCAGCTGGCGCTCTACATTACTTTGTCTTCATTGCCATTTTAACACAAGTCAGTGTGAGTTAAAGCCCATTTTTTCTTCTTTAGTGCGGCTACTCAGAGCTGGGAAAGCCACCACAAGTTGCAATGGATTATTTTCTCTACAATAGCTCTGAAGAGTGTTCAGACCCTCAGTCTACAATTACCTACCTATCCACTGGGTCTGCACCCCAGGGAGCCGGTGCTCTGCCAGACATCCAAGTGCTGCTGCCCTGTAGCACAGTGAGGCAAGAATGTGCTGCTCACCACTGGCTGAGCAGAAAGCAAACTGGAACATGAACATTTAGAAACATTTGAAATATGTCAACACCAAAAAAAAAAAAAAAATCCACCCTGTTTTTAAAAGAAAATCTGGTATTACTTCCAATGCATTTCCCTTTGCTAATTGACATGTTTTCTCAAAGTACAAGGAATTATGCAGCCCATAATAATAACGGCAATGATGCTGCCATTTACTATCACCACCCAATACCCCCATCCCAGACTCTCAACAATTCCTGCAGAAGATAAAACTGAAATTAGAGAATATTGTCTCTAAATGGGCTAAAGTGATCTGTATGCATGGGCTGGTAGGCTTAACGTATTAGCCTTTCACCTCTGCAAATAAGGTTAAAGAAAGGTTTGGGGTCAAAATAATTTGTACTGCACTCCATCTCAGATTTGACATAATAACTGAATGAAACAAAAATGAATACGTCCAAACAGCACGGGAGGTCAAGGCTGGGCAACTCCCTGATGAACTCCAGAGTGAACCAAAGGCACCCAGGCAGTACCGTTTCTATAACCCAGAGCAACCTCTCTCTCCATCGCTCTTGCCAATGGCATGATACTGAGGTGATTTGTAAGTAAAGGTCCATAGATTTTAGTCAAGATGGCACTTGTCCCTCAGCCTCTTGGGGCGAGGGGCGGGGAAGAGGACGGGGGTAAGCTTGATGACCAAGAGAAACGTAGGATCAGCATGTCACAGGTTGTGCCTTCAGCATCAAGGCTAAAGCAGTTCAGACAAAAAAATAATATTAGTGAGTAAACAAACAGCCTGTCATGGTCATATGCTATTAATACAGCATCTGTTAATGGTGCCTGATTTTGTACAGCACCTCGTGCAAAGGAGACTTGGCCCCTATCCGTGTCTCAGGCATTAAAGCAATACAAATAATAATCAGAAACAAGCAAAACTTTCTCAAAAAGTAATCCTGAAATGAACTAAATATGTTTTTGATATTAAAAAGTGATTTTTCTAAAAAAATGTTATTGCAACGTAACTAATGCTGCCTCACTTTGATCTTCAGCCCAAAGCTTGAATAAAGGCAGTCTGCACTTTGATTCTAAGCTCCAGAGAAAGCACAGCATCACAAAACCTTCCCAGTTCAGCACTGCCCAACCAAAGCATATTCAGAAGTAAATAGTAAGGGAAAAAATATGCCTAATGTTATATTTATCCCTTGAAATCTCCATTGTGAAGTTCTTCAAAATGTCTAAACATAGCACCAAACTTTTTGTGGCTTCATGCAGCAACATTGAGAACATCTGTCCAGCAGCTCCAAAGAGGGTTTCTCACACTGTACTCAGCCCTAAGCTGGGGAAAGGCAGCACCTCTACCCCCACCCCCCCACCCCATTCCCTCCTCACTTTCCTCCCTGAGGCAGTTTTCAGCATATCTATTTACCTACCTATCTGTTATCAGCTACATATCCCCACCAGCTCTTCTCCAGACTTGCCCTATCTGGTCAGCATCCTGAAAAGGCCACTACTTGCTAATTACACACCTCACCTGCTTTTAAAACATACAGTTAAAAACCACACAGGTCTGGCTAAAAAGACTACTCTGCGAAAACGTCCGATAGGAAAAGAACCTGTGAACATCTGTGGGACAACTGGTATGAACAGAGCAACAGGGCTTCTGCAAAATCTCACGTCTTCTTTGTGAAGATATGGAAAATAATTCATTAGTAGAGGATCATCTGTTTCACGCAACAGAGCCCACTTGATGCTGTACTCAGAGAATTAAACTCTCTGTACGTAAGACAGTTTCCTTTGAGAAAGCTAAACTCAAAGGCCAAGTTTTCCAGAAAGTCTCTGCCTCCTACCAGGGCTGAATTTTTCCAAAGAGCTTGATTCTTCTTAGAGGAGCCACAAAAAAGCCCAGCTGTTCAAGCACGGCCTGGGACTCCTCGGTTCTCATGGAAAGTAGTTGAAGTTGACAGCTATTAAGCATTTTTCAGGCAGAAGGCTGTGTCACGGAGTGCCTAACCACTTTGGTAATTCAACCCAGATAGTTCTGAGGGGGGAAAAAAAAAGAAAAAAAAGGTCTGCATAGAATTGTATGGGAGCCTTAGGTGGGGCAAAAACTGGGAAATCCACATTCCAGAGCATCCAGCATGTCTCTCGCAAGTCAGCTTTAAAATATGTGACTGATGCTGCTCAGACATACTAGCTGAAGTCCACGGAGATGGATGAAAGGGTAAAGATGCAGGATAAATTCATCAGATGTCTCCATAAATCATTTCTATAGTTAACATTTGTTCTCTGCTTTTCATTACTTACATTTCTAAAGCCACTGGGTGCCTTGCTGCAGTGGAACTAATAAAAAGGAAGATAAATTTTAACATCCCTTTTTGAAACATCTTAAAATGATCTAGCTTTCTTTTGAATCATAATGGCAAGCATTACAAGAAACACAATGTCTCAAAACAATTCACTAGGGCTGGAAGGGAAAGCAGAGTCCCACTGTAGCCTGGAAATTCATAGTCCTGGTCACCACCCCAACTGGTATAAAAGATCTTATTTCTGGCCCTAATGCTTTTGCAGCTTTAACTTTGTCACCAAAACCTGCCATTGCTTTGCACAGACTCTCTGACTCAGGGGCGAAATTCCATACTCGAGAAGGAAATATTTTTGGAGATTGGCAGTTTGGAAAAGAATCTGAGCTGCCTGACAGCTGTTCGGAGACATGGGATGCCAGAGGGGTCCCAGCAGAGCATACAGTATTACACACACGCACACGCACAGAAAATCATTAAAGTTTCTGTCTCTAAAGTTTCACATTTAATGAAAGAAAGCAAGAGAGATATCTGGAGAATTCTTGGGTTATATTAACAGCTAATGATATTCCCTTTGCCAAGAGCACACCCTGGGAAGCTCCCTGGCAGTGATGGGGGCAACCCGCAAAAACGCCAGTGTGGAGTGGGGGAGCAGGGAGAGCTGTCCTTCCCACTCTCCCTGCCATGTCCCCAGGGGGATAAGGAATCAAGTGAAGAGCCTGCTGTTGCATGGCTGGAGTTGTTCTACAACAGAAGCAAGGATCTTTATAACAGAGTTTAATCCATTGCAGGTTAAACAAAACAAATGACTGCACAAGTGAGCAATTAAAGAGCATTCCACAGCCAGCCCTGGAAGAGCCTCACCATTGATTAATTGGGTTCATAGGGCCAAGGCTAACCTAACAGTCCCTTGAGAAAGAGACCACTTAGCCCCTTCTCAAAAAGGAGAAAAAAAAAAAAAAATCAGCATTTTTATTTAACACTTGAGCATTAAACAGCTGCTAAAGCAGTAAAACAATTACTTGGGACTGACCTACATTCAGTTGTATTGTTTTATTACATTCAGGAGAAACTTAATTAAGCTTCTGTTACTTAATAAAAGCAAATAAAATTCTCCACTTTATGACAAGGAGCTGCAGTGTTACTGCCATGTGAAGCTTTCAAATCTGGCAGGGTGTTTCCCAAGAGAGCATAGCTCCCACTGTCACATTCCTCCTCACTGCATTTGAGGGATGAGAAGATGCAGGATATTTTCATGCATTAATGCTCCCTGAGATGCATTGCCTTGCTCTGCTAGCTACCACCAAGGTGGAGAAGGCCACAGCCTCTGATACCTGCCCAGTTACCTTATGAGACCTACTGTACCTGTGCAATATGGTCTACTCCCAACCACGTCATGGGCTGGGTCATGAGTACTTCAGCTCTGCCAGGAGGAAGGCATCAACTCTTTGCTTCACCACAAGAAGCAAAAAAAGCAATCTGTTCCTGGAAAAAAAACCCCCAACATAATGCTGGTCTTATAGTTGCTCTTCCCCACCAGCACAATCTACATCCTAGTGAATTCAGTAGGTGAACAGTCATTTACAGGCACCACTGACCATTAACAGGGGCTGAGCTGGGCAGTGGGAGTGTACAATCAAGGATACTCCTGTATTAAGAAAATACACCGAGTTTCACTAGTTCATGTCACCAAAGAGACTCCCCAAACCATCCACCCAAAGTCTGCCTTGAATATTAAGATTTTAAAAGATTGTTACATAATACATGATAAAAATGACCATGCCATATATGTAACCCACATGCAGCTACAGTGATACACTGTAACTGTGCCCAACTTCCCTACAGGATTATCAGCCACATGCTATATCCTCACCCCCTTCCTCCCTGAAATGCTCGTCATGCCCTTCTCCTGCCCTCACACAAACAGCTCATCTTCTCTGACTCACTAAATGATCTAGTTTTGTACAAGTAATGAAAGCAAGCACTTGAACTGCAAACAGCCAGACAAAACCACTTAGCAGCTGCCCAGACTCTCCAGACTTTCACTGAACTGACCGCAGATGCTATGACAAACTTTGGTGAGGCCATGGGAAAATTTCTTCCTTGTGAGGGAGAAAACTCAAAAAGTGTCACTTGCTGAGCAGAGGCCATGGCCCAGACAGCTCTTCAGCATTGGCACCATGACCAGAAAATGAACACACAGAGTCCCACTGTGTTCCTCAACCAAGGGTAACTTGTCAACTGGCTTTTGGTCCTACTAAACTCTTGAGCTGGATGCTTGTGAACCTGAAGAAAATGGACATTTTGTCACATCCAATTCCATATGTGCCCCATTGACATTTATATTTTTAAATTTCCCTGCTCTCTCAAGAAGACAAAGACATGGGTACAGAGGTGACAGCCACACACCAGCCAGGAAGCAATTCCCCCAGCCACGTGACAGAGCCACGTGAGTTGCATCAGCTCAGCAACTCACAGAAAGCAGCTGTTAATAATGATATGACACCTCCCAGACTTCAAAATCACAAGAAGCTCTGAAGTCTGCACACCATTGGGACCATTAGTGCCAAGCATACTGGTCTGATGATGCCTTGTTCCTTGCAGCTATTTTGTTCCTTCTCTCTGCAGCAGTTCAGCAACAGAGGTTTTGTTCTGTGGATCTGAAGGAATTGGATTTAATTCCACTTAGTTCTCATCCTCTAGCAGAACATCCACGTGATGAAGTTGAACCTCTTCACTTTGCAAGGGGCACCACTTTTTCTGAATAACTGAGGGGAAATATTTTGGTTGGGTCTGGAAAGGGCATCCTAGCTTTCTTTGGACTACTAGAATAAAGTATCAGGTAAGCACTCTTGCTAACCTGGCTTGGGGAGCATTTGACCAATTAACAGATAGGCAACAACAGCAATGGAAAAAATGATACACTCAGTCCCATGAAACTCTATTAAAATTGTGGTGACTTAAAATCCCACAGTATTTTGGCAGTCCATACTGTAGCCTAGCTGTAACAAGGAGCAGTGGTAAACAGTATCTCAGGTGCTTAAGAGTAAGCAGGGGTAAAGACCACTCACCTTCGGGGTTAACAAAACTCTCCATATACTCACTACTAAAAACCCTGAATGCAATAAAATAATAGGTGAGTGACAGCATTTTATTGTCTTTGTTAAGTGTAAAAAAGAATGGCTTGTTAAGACAAAGGTGGCATCCAAATTCTTCCTTCTTTTTCTCAAAAGTCTATTACCATCTATCAAAAGTCAATTATTTTCCAAATGTTGAGAAGATGAGGCTTTTCCTCATCTGTGCTTTTCACAGCCTTTATCTTACTCCAGGCTTTTTGAAGTGCTGTCTATAAATAGCCAATGACCCTCATTGTACTATATTAGCTAGTACAGACATATGGACAAGGCTGAGAAAGTTTAGTGCAAACAGACTGACAGGCAAACCCTAAAATATTGATCAACAAGGAAATTTCCTCTGTCCCAACCAGCCTCGTGTCCCATCTGTCACTCCCTGCAACCATGCAGCTGGGGAAAAAGACGCTTCAGTTTTCCAGCTAAAGGCTACCCACCTGCTACTGCCAGGGGCTGGGGCTTGATGCTGCTTGATGCTCTGCCTTTGCAAATACTCTGACAACTCTCTCAAAAGGCCAGCAAGCCTCATCTCCCTTACTCTAACATGAGTGAGCAAATAAATAATGCTATTTATGCACTACACACCATTTGTCAAGCCATTTGTCATTTCTGATCTTTCACTGCTCATGCAGTAAAACTATGGGATTTTATTCCAACCTCTCTTGCAGGTGTGATAAATGCTTTATTTATACAGCAGCATTTCATCTCATGGAACTGTTACTATGCATATACAGGCCTTTAAGTCTCTCTGTGTGGTATAAGCAGAAGGTGTAAAGAGAGATGAAAACTAGAGGCAGCACCATAATTAAAGCCACGGGGGGAATCATGGATGGCTCAGCTAAAGTTAGGACGTGCGTGCCAGGGAAAACATACCACTTCAGATGAAACATTCACTCCCCATCATCAGGCAAGGGGAAAAACACGCACCAGTTCCCAAAGTCCTTCCTAAAGGTCAGCGTGACACTGTCAATCACCACTCAGCTTATCAGAGAATCCACATCATCAGCAACTGCTCTGCCTAGGGAGCATATTATTTCCAGGCAAATCATCTCCCATTGACTCCCCCCATCAGAATTTCAGTCTAGGACCAAAAAAACCTGGAAGCAGACGCTACTACAAATAACCACAGTTGAGTGAGCCATGAATAAATTCCCTTGGGTGGTGTCTTCCAATGGCCAGAAACCCAGACAGAGAGTGGTAAAGGAGCCTCCACTGTCATTTCTCCTGTGAGGCACAGCGACCTTATGGGACACATCTCTGCTCTTCTGCAAAACTGAAAGCATTATGCTGACCTCCCTGCAAGGTCTTTCAAGAGCCACAGATGAAAAAAAACCACATACCACTTTTATAACTATTTTCTTGCATGGGAAATCTGCTATCCAAATCTGCTGAGCTTTACAGGTCCTCTTCTGGAAGTAAATCACTGTTACAATGAAGGGCATCAGAACCTCTCCCTCATTTCTAGTTCACATCACAGTCACCACAGTAAGGCTTGAGTCACATTCTCTCATGCCATGGAGCACAACTAACACTTCCCTGGCTTCCAAGAGTTCCTTCACAACCATTTGACTCAAGCAGGTTTGCAGTAAAAACAGTAAAGGACCAGCCCTGATCTCTTTGCTTCTTGGAAGGAACTTCCTTAGCAGTTTAACCATGAGGGCAAAATCTCAGCTCCAGCACGATCTTCCTGTCAGTTCCTGGTTGCTTCCGATAAATATGTAAGATCTACCATCAATTCTCATATTTTTTGAGGCTGTGGGGTAAAGAAAAGGTGAGAGAAACACCTGTGGATGGACTTCAGATACCTTGATATCAAACTACTCCTTCCTCCACTTTCTTTTTAAATTTCAAGGGGGCGGGTGGGATTCATACAAAACTGTGTAAATAGACATCAGACTCATGTTTATTGCCTAAGCAATAAAAGATTAGAATTGACAAATGGAGAGGTTTTTGGAGACACAGATGCTACAATCATTTTAATATAATTTGGATTTCCAAATCAGTAATTACTCTATCACATATTTATAATTTTGTAGATGCTACTAGAAATGCTGATGTCTTTTTCTATGCATAGTAATGAGCTACAACAAGGGCTGTTAATATAAAGCCTGTAATGTTTGTATTCATATGTAAATAGGTTATGTAAACGTTTTAGACATTTCTCACTAAAACACTGAGTTCTAATCTAAGTGGCTCCATTCCTAAACTAGAAAATCGCACTCTGCATAGAAATTGTTTACTAGTCTGTCAGCAAAGCCGCCAAAGCTCTTTCAGTGAGCTGAATTTATAGGGGGGATTTTCATCTTCCTATTAGACACGGTATCACACTAATTGACACCTATAAATGCCCAGACAGATATGCAGGTTGTTATTTAGAAATCTGTTTGCTTGCACGTGATGCCACACATATTCAGCACACGTGCACCTCCTGTGTATTCACATGCACAAGCACGGGCACCATTTTTGGGCACTGAGGAATGCAGTAGTGTTTGATTTAATTAAACTTATTTAGTTAGGCTGATACAAACCGTGGTTAAGAGCAACAGAATCAGTTTAGTTTCTACCTGCTCCTAATTGACTTAGAATGAAACTGAGTAAGGTACATTAAAATGCCAACATGTGCCTCCAAGCAAGAGTAAATTACAAAGATTTAAACCCACAACTTTAGTTAACTCCAAATGATACTAGGGATGGAAGAGAAAAAGAAAAAAGGAAGTGGGATAAAATGCTCCAGTGCAACCCTTTTTACCACAGGATGTTACCATTTTTCTTCCCTCCCCTCCCCTCAATCTGCAGTCTGCATTTGCCCCACCTGGTATATGGAGAGCTTGGTGGAATGGCCCTTGGAGCTTAAACACGTCATTTCTAACTCAGCTGGAGCATGGATATATCACCATGTATTCACAAGACCTGTCTTTACAGGACGAAAGCAAAACCCTGAGTTTCTCTTCTCTTTGAACATTATACCACTCACTTGCGTTAACTTCAGCGCTACCTGCTCTCAACTCTGTAATGCAGAGGATCACATCTTGAGACATTTTCCTTGGTGTTTCTAACAAACCATATCCAGCCTCATCCCTTTCTCTTCTTGAATGTATATATTTGCAAAGATAATTTTGTGCCAGTAAAGGCTTTGTAAAGACAGCTCAGAGACTCCCATGGCTCCAGTACGGCATATGAGTAACTCCTACTTATAGAAGAGACAATAGATGTCTCCTCTTCACCAGGAAAAATGAAATGGAAATGACAACAATGAAGCAAACACCCCGCTGTTGTTCCAGCAACTTTTAGCATCTTCTACTATCTAGGGATAGTATTTTCAAGATCAGTTCAGTCCTCTGCTTTTGATGAGGCTGTCAAACACTACCAGGGGCAGCTACTGGCGTTTTGACCTTGCTCTCTTCTGCCTTTCCTGCTCGTCCTTCGTCCCTGTTTTCCCTTTGCTCTACTTTGAAGCACTCTCACACCAGTCCTGGAATGGTATTAACACTTAAATAGCCAGGGTATATTTACATCTCACACAATCATAGCTTTACTCATCCTGCCCTCTTAACCACTGCCTTCCAGTAAACCCAAGTCATGCCACAAAACAACAGGGAGAGAAAAGCTCAACATCCATACCCAAGTAGTTGAATTACTGTCATTTCCCCGGTGAGTCACAGGGATATGGGATGACCTGTGACAAACAAGGCAGTTTCCACTGGAAATTGGGGGCAGGTAAAGGCAAATAGGTCTACAGAAAAAATGTAATAATTTCTACAGGCCACAAGTGTAGACTCTATTATGCCCCTGCCAAGAACAGTTACTCACATGAGTAAAATTAAGAAGAATACAGACTAGGTGAGTAAATCCATGTTCATTTTGTTTCCAAAGACAGAAATTCATCCCAGCAAGGCTCTGTTTGTACTGTGGAATAGCAATATTGATTGATGCAGTTATTGCAGTTCCCCTGTGCAGGAACACTGAAGTGAACAAAACCCACTGTGGTTTTGCCCCTTGGATCACCTTTGTGTTAAGGAGTATTGGGATGCCCAGTGCTAAGAAACTGGGCCATAGGCTGCTTTAGATTTTTATTCCCATTTCTGTTGGATGTGATAAATGGTCAGCACTTTCTTGTGATGATGTGTTAAAACATGGTTGCATCTAAGAAAAACATGGGAGTGAAAGTCATTTTGCCTGTTCACCTGGAACTTGTTACACAAAGTGAAATAGCAGACAAGCACTAACAGTAAAATGAAAGCTCTTTGCTCCTGTTTGGTGAACCTTCACCTATAAATTTTAGGAGGAAAAAGTAAATTATGGGCCACATGGCACATTTACTCAGCGGCACTGGTGGTCTGACATCACTATGTCACTTAAATATAGCTGTACACTGATCAAAACTGATCACATTTCTCACTACATAACCCTTTCCAACAAGCATGATTTTTTTTACTGAATCAGTCCAATGAGTCTCCAATTTCACCAAGAGATGAAATTCCTCTCCTTGGTTTTGAAACACAATCCCTGACTTAAAGAGGTCGTAGTCTAATCTGCAGACACTTCAATCTCCTTGATGCTCAAAGTGATGCTCTGAAATCAGGGAAGCATACAGGACCCTTGTGCCGTCTGAGAGAGAGGACCTTGTTTGAAGAACCCAGCCACTGCCCAAGGTCTGCACAGGGAGCAAAGTCATCACACCACTTTAACTGTCTCTGTTAAAAGTATCACAAATGATGATGAATCTTGTTTAGTATTTGTGTTTAATAAAAACAGTGCTTGCTTCACCAAAATCTCTTTTTGGCATAGCCATATTCAAACTAAACTGACTCAACAACCTCATGAAGTAAATGAGGTTGACAAGAGAGGGCTTGTTGCTGGCAGAGCTTTCTTCCTCCTCTCTGTAAACCCAGCTACCCTGGCAAAACAAATTATATACTGTGCTGAAATTATGAGCCCTAGTGGTATGGCAAAACTTCTTCCCATGGCGCTAACCAACTGCATTGGCAAAATGTCCAATGTAGACCAGCCTACAGCAGTGTCCACTGGAGTTTTCAAAGGCTTCCCCTTCATGTCAGGAAAATCCTACTCAGACTGATTCCTGTGGTGCCGATATAGCCTTAAACATCTGCTCTTAGGACTATCCCTCCACATTACTTTACAGCATAATTACAAAGGCACAAAGCTGGAATATCCCTCACCATCCACGCCAAATCCTCTCTCACACTGCCTGCCTCTTCCCACATTTCCCTCCATTTCAGGCAAATCCTGATTACAGCAACACAAAGGGAATTGGACATCTTTGTTCAGATGCAGCCTGAACATCATCAATAAAACATAGACTGAGCATTTGTACTTGTCACGCCCTCTGCTTGATTTCTTTTTTTGTTGTTGTTGTTCTTTTGATGTTAAACAAGGAACTAAAAATTTTGTAACTATGTCACTAATTAAAAAAAGTTACAGTGGCCTTCCACAGAAGATACTAAGCAACTCTATTCTCTCCCTCTTACAAATATTGTTGCTATACTTTCTTGCATAAGAGATTCTGCTCCAAAATATGTTTAGGCCCCCATCGAATCATCCTAAATCAACCTCACTGTGGGTGGAAGAGAAAACATGAATGAAAACTGAAGCAGGAAAAGGTTCTTAATTTTCACCACGATCCAGAGGACTGCAAGGAACATTTGTCTTGTCGGTTCATCTGTTTAATCAAAGAATTTTAATCAATCTGCAGTTCTAGAAACCACAGGCTAACATGGACAAATTATAAGAATAATTAAAGCACTCAAATAATCTGTAGCTCATCTGTCATCAGCTCCTACGTATGCTGGAGGTTTGAGATTATTTTATTTTGCATATTTAGTGAGCTGGATCCTTAGCAGGTCTCAGTCAAAAAAGATCCCATGGGGCTACTACTGATCCCTGATGAATGCAGAGCTACTACCTTCAAATGCTGAGCTGCTCCAGTCTCCATATTTCTTCAGACACTCACATGCATCCACAGAACAGCCACTGTATTGTTTGTTATCAATGCAGTTAAATAGAAATAGTTGTCACAGCCAAGTATTTTTGAGGCACTGTTTTCCCTCGGAAAACAATGAACTGTTGAATCAAAATGTTGTGTGGGAACATGTTGATTCACATTGTCATTGAGGGAAAAAAAACTTTCTTGTTTAAAATATATTTTCTGTGTTTCTATTAGAATTAATTATGTAGCTTTGCAAAGCAAAACATTCTGATTCAACATAAACATTTCTTTCCACAGAAAGTAATTTTTCTGGAAAATTTACAAATGTTTGATCTTGCCATGATTCAGAATTGTTTTGCATTGCCAGCACAATGACAGAATCCTGTAGCACAGAGCAGTTGGTCTCCAGGTAACTCCCCAAGTTGCTTCTGTGATTCCAGGTTGGCTAACATATAGCTGCTCTCCAGCAGTTGAGAGTGTTCTCAGCAAATGTCAAGTAATGTAGCCCTCTTTCACCAGCTTACAAGCTACCTCAAAGAGATGTGAGATTACTATATGGTTCCTTAGAGTACGTGTCTATATACTTTTAAGAGTTATTGCACACCCACTGATCTTCAACTCACTGGCCAGCCAAATCCATTCCTTGGCCCTCAATTCTGGACACTTACAAAATTGCAAAAGATTGGCTGAGTATATTTGCAGGCATTAAAATTCAAAAACAAGTGCACACGAGACATTGATTGCAGTGCAGCCTAGGATGAACTACTCAGCCCCAGACAATCTAAACCTTTTGCAGGAAGCAGGTACATGGGAAAGGATTCATGATTCCAGGTTGGTCCAACTGCATCATACTGCCTTTTAAAATGAGCAGCTTGTATACCACAGTGAATTTAGTTCTTGTATAACCAGCCCTGTTCTGAAACGAGAAGTTTTACAGGGCAGTTTTCTCCTTCCCAGGAGGACCCTGCACTCCTCAGCTGCAGAAGTACCAGGGCATCCAGCAGCCACTGTGACAACTGTTGCTGTTCAGACCTTGTTTGTGACGGTATCACAACGGCCACTTCTGAGGTTTACCCTGCTGCTGCCTGTCAGCATTGCTGACCTCCCTTTGGCTGATTTTTGAGGGAGGCCCGGCCATCAGGACACAGCACTTGAATTCCACAGGGCTGAGTAGAACTGAGTATTTGTCTGAGACCAGTGGAAAAAAATGGGATCAAAAGGACCTCCTTCGTACGCTGCAAAGAACCTGAACTCGTACATGCTTAACAGGCTGAGGGAGGATGGAGAAGTTCAAGCTTTGGGGCGTTGCTTATGGTATAAGAGGCTCTCTGTGAAGGAACATACAGGAAAATCTATGTGGAAGGTTGAAGTACAGTTGTTGAGCAGGGAACCCCGGATGATGTTATTACAAACAAAATAAAGGTTTAAGTGTTGCTCTCCAAAACGTATTTCCTGAGACTGTCAAAGAAGGTTTGGAAAATGGAGAAGTGGCCACTGGAAAGGTGAGAAAATTACCAAGGCCATTTTTTCCTACACTGTTAAAAGCAAGAACTGTACTGGCAGAAGATTAAAGTCTACACCTCCTAGTAACTCAAAAGATCCAGAGGAAAAACAGGAGGATAAAAAAACCCAAAACACCAATAAAAAACCCAAAACAATGAGGTTCCCCCTTTGGGATGTCAGAGGGCTGCAGCAGTCTCAAGAAGACAAAGAAATCTTTATTATTCTGTCTAAAGCTGTACTCATAATCAATCAGATGGACATTTTAGCTTATGCCTTCAAACATAAAATTATGAATCAGTGGTGAAACCAAAGTATAACCATGGGTAGACTGTTAACTTTTTAAGAATAAGGGTTACAACTCTTTGCTTACAAAGGTAGTCATTTTGCATTTTTGTCTCAAATTTATCCTTCGGTCATCCTTGTGAAATGGAAATGTGCTGCCAGGACCAATTTATTATCTAATACATTCTAATGGCTACTGCTGTTTATTATGAGATGCTACAGCAATGTTTACTCAAACATTCAAGAAGAGCAATTTCACTTCTTACCCTAGATTATTTCTTCAGGTACACACTGATATTGCTACTACCCAGCATCAATTTAAAAATCACCCATTAGAAACATAAGCTTCCACCCGGTTTGCCCCTGTGTTTTATCACTCAGGATTAGATAAATCAAAGAAATTATTTTTTCCCCTTTTCTTCTACTTTTAAACATATTCTTCTACTGTATGTTGTTTTTAGTTGGATAGAGAGATGGCTATATAATACATTAGACATTTGCTTTTGCAGACTTGGGAAGGAATTTAATCAGTACATGAATGAGGCTTAAAGAAACAGAAAGCTTCCTAATGCAAATGCAGCTGTGACTGATAAGAAGGACAATGGATAGAAATCCTTGACTTGATTAACTTAGTGACCTAGAAAGAGGGATGTGTCTCATTCCAGCAGCGCAGAACAGAGAAACACTCATTAACTGTTCCTTTCGGCTGAAAGGATCCTCAGCACTCACTTCCGCACCCAAAGGAGCCATTCACCAGAAACTTGGACACACTAGGGAAGCCTTTCTTTCAGTTTCTGGCTGTACAAAGTCGAACAGAGGTACAGGCTTCACATAAATAAGTGTCTTTCTCTCTCCCCCTCTCCCTCTCTCGCTCCCTGCTTTGGCTTTTCAGAGGGTTCAGCTGGTCCTAAACCACATACAGTAAGAAAGATTATTTCAAAAGGACTTGGTTCACTTTGATGTGTTGTTTTGTTTTAATGGGATGACTTTTCTAAGGACACACAAAACCTCTTAACTATTTCATATCTGCACATGCACTATGTAGATCTGCATGGTAATTGTATGGAAGGAGAGCAGAACTCAGCAAGACTAATCTTAGTAAGAGCTCTAAAAATATTTCAGATATATCTTACACCTTCAAAGCCCTGTGGACAGCAGCTAATTAAATCTCTCAACACTGTTCTGATACAGGTGGGTTAAGAGTAGTTATCTCTGTTTTGCAGGTGGAAGGAGAGAAACAACATGACATGCTGCAGAATTTAGAGGCTAGAGCCATTTTCTTCTCCAAGTCACGGCTCTAAGTGCCCCAAAACGCCACAGAGCAGTCCAGTTGCGTGAGAAGAAGGAGTCACAGACTGCCCTGGGGGAGTTTAGGCACCGAGAGAGAGGACATGAACCCAGAAGCAGTCTCCTGACCCCAAGGACTTGTGCCACAAAGCAACAGTGCTGAACAGCACTGACATTTTTACACAGAGAAGAGATGGAGCACAGAGGTTTCATAAAGAATCAATTAGATATTGCAAGAGAATGCAAAATAAAAGTGGGCAAGACATACAGAATATCAAATGAAGAGGGAAAGGCAGGAGCATTTTTTCCTAGGGCTGGCTCACATTGCCACTCCAGCTATCACAAAGCTGATTGACACACAGGAGGATGGGAATTCAGAAGTGTAACAGAGCTGGAAAAGAAGCCAGATCTTCTTTATTTTGCCATGGTGGTCCCCAAACTCGAAGTAACAGAGGTTTCAAAAATTAATTAACAGTCTGAAAGGAAAGTCTGACCACAAGAGCAGATTTCTAATTAGCTACTGATAGGGCCGGTAGGCTACTTAAGAGTCAAGGCTGATTCTAATGGCCACACACAGGGTGCGGGCCCTGACTGAGCAAAAAGCAACCCAAACCTGGACACTACTTACTACAGTGACTCATGGATAACAGGGTAAAAGTGCACATGAACACTGGCTTATGAAATGGTGGACTTGCAGCATATCTCCAGGGATCCTAACAGCGCTTCCTAAGAATTAAAGACTTCTACATGTTATTGCCTATATGAGCCTAACCATCTTTCCTTCATTTATCTCAAAACAACAATATTCAAAAATAGCATACAAAGTAATGAGAGCTTACCTGAATCTCAGCTCTGTTCAGATAATATCACTAAGCACAAAGCACACTTGACTCAGCTTTCTAGATAAATGTATGGGGAAGTCAGTGGCAATGCCAGGACTCTTCAATGGATGGAGCTCTTCCACAATCCTGGGCTGATAGTATGAGAGTTAAATATGTTTGATGATCAAAAGGGCAACAGAGATCTTCAGGAGTGTCACTGCTGTGTCTGATCTCAGAGAGGCAGACTGTATTTCCACAATGATTTTAACTGTCATATTTCTGCCAGCACTACCACCCTCTCCCCTCCAAATACTTCTCATAGTGGAAGTCTGCTCTTTTGGGGGGGTCCAAATTTCCCCCCCTGAAGCTTAAATGTATTTTTACAACCATATCTGAATTAGAAAAACATTTATAAGAAGTGAGGGCATAGGAGAGATTTAATGGAGAACTCGAGCAGGAAATAACAAGAGTCAGGTAATAAAAGGTGACAGGCACTGAGAAGCAGAGAGGCTGAAGACCACCTAAGCACAAAAGTGCAGTTTGCTAGGAAGGACCACCTCAGCTGCTGGGCATGACAAATGCAGCACTGAGAGCAGAACAAGGTGTGTGAGGGAGTGGGCCAGCTCTGTTGAGCACAAAGCACATAAAAAGTAACCATGAGTCCTTCCGGCAGGGATAAAGGAACGGACCAAAAGTGGCAGGAAGTGGGGTGGGAGGGGGGAAGCAGGAGGTGCCAACTGCTCCTGCCAGACTCTGAGGCTGGCACAAGGTGATTGATGGGGGACATACGAGAGGTATAAAGCAAAGAACTGTGAGAAGGAGGAAGAATCAGCTAATTTAGCCACAAGTAACTAACACAGCCAAAATCATGCTAGGGTCAGGAGTCAGACAAAAATTAGGAGCTTTGACTTGAGAGGAAGAAGCTCAGCAACAACACAAAGACAACCTAGTTTCTTCACAAAAAGACTGTGGAAATGGAGGCTGTTAGGAGGAATACAAGGAGCAGGTTAAAAAAAAAAAAAACAAAACCACAGGCAATAGGTGTAAGGAAAAAGGAGGCAACAAAGGAAACCTGATCTAGAAAGGGAGTGGAGGCCTGACATGCAGCTGGAAGGATGAGCTAGTCAGTGGCAAAAGAAAGAGCAAGGAGAGATTTATGAGTTTGGAACAAATCACTTAATTACAGATGGAATGAATAAAGCTTTCACCTAAAACTTACTCCTTAATGCATCTCCCAGATAGTTTGGTGTGTGCCTGCTGATAAGGAGCTAGCTCAAAATAAAAAGGAAGCACAAATCTTTGAGTACTTAAAAACAACAATATGTCCATCTTACCCTGCTGGTAAGATTCCTGTGACTACACCCAAGACAGGTCCAAGCCATGGGTGTTTAGTAGGCAGGAGAGGCAGATCAGAGCCTGTGAGGAACAAAGTTCTTATTCCAGGGAAGCAGCTGGCAAGGGCACATGGAGGCAAACACCCAAACACAGTACCAGAAATAGAATCTACAAAAAGTGGTCTCTACATAGTCACACAATTAGGGGAACAGGCCAGGCCTGATTAAGGGGAGGGAAAATAAAAAAAGCCTATAAGTATAGCCTGAAACTAAGAAGGAGTGGAAAGCATTAGTGCCCAAAGGAAAGCTCAAATGCTGTTTAATTCAAAGCGAATTACTGAAAAATTGCAGGAGCCTCTCTAATCCCATCACTGACACCTTATTTTTCAGCCACCTTATCTGTTTGGGGTTTTTTTAGCAGGAAGGGAGAAAATATTTTATTAATTGAATTAATAAAATCTCTTGTTGATGGCAGTCCGTCCTGAGTGATAACAAATCCTTTCCAGATGGATTGTAATTTCCATTTAATCTTTTATTCCTCTGCCCATCAGCAACCCACAGGGCATGAGAACACACTGCTAGCCATATCTGGCTTGGTGCTATATAGTCAGAGGTAACTAATACCTCTCTAAATGTCTTTATTCCATTTTGAGACCACATTCAAAATCAGTTTCCTTTAGTATCCACACACAGATAAAACAGTGAACTGGGCCCCAGCCTTCAGTCATATTTGTGAAAACCTCTCTTCCCAAAACTTATCCGAAGATGTGGAGGATCTCCTAAAGTTAATCTGATTCAAAAGCTGAAAGCTGAGATTTGAAGATGCACTGCATGTTTGGGTTCATCCCCTAGCCCTTTACCAGTATAAAGGTGCTGCTCAGTATAGTCATGAGTGTGCACCTGTGTGGCTAAATTACTGACTGTGGCTTTAGGAAACTGTATTAATATTATGATTGAAATTTGCAGGAAGAGAGCGAGAATTGCCAGCCTTCTAGTAATTAAAAAATAAAAAAAAGACTGTGGACAATCAAGAGCAGAAAATCCCATTTTAGTGCTGCATCTCATTTTAGTGTGCACATCATTAATTAATCTCTCTGTAGATCATAGGATTCTGCCCTTCAACTGAACCATTAACCAGGCTCTAAAAATGATCCTAGCAGCTCTCTTCCCTCTTTTCTCTTTTTCCTTGCCCCACACAAGGCACACACAGTGAAGACCCCCATGGTCAAAGAGGGAGTTGAAAGCTCCTCCTAAGTCCATCATGGATAAGGAAAGGTGGAAAGAGCAATACAGACAGCAGCTTTTCTCTGCTGTTTTTAAACAACATATCCTTTTATCATCACTAATGCTTTCCTGCATCAACTTGAAAGAATAAGCTCCTTCCCTGTTCAATGATAGTTAAGGGATTAAAACAGAATTACCCTACTGTAAGCAACAGTCACATACAATATGAATTCCTTAACCTGAATGAAACCCAAAGAAAATATTTCTTTAAAAAGAAAGGATGGGTGGGAGGGGGACACATGAAAACCTCTGTCAAAAAGGAATGTTAAAGCCACTCAATTGTTGAAAACAAAGTAATAACAACTTCTTAATTTACAGGAGAGAACATGCTCTCAAACTTCAGCCTGAATTTTCAAGAGCTAAAAAGAGACTTGTGAGTCCTGATGGCATGGCCTAGAGAGATGATTCCACAGCAGTGAAGTGGCTTGGTCAGGCTGCCCATCTTGGCCTCTCCAACACCCTTGAAAGAGAAACATTCAGCAAAATGACAGGGAGGTGGGTCTCAAAGGCTGGTGTAAACAGCTAGGAGAGAGGCGTGAAGACTGCCTTAATCTTTCCTTTTTCACAAGCTGGCACTTCAGCACTGTACCTTTTGCAGCTGGGTCACTATGTCACAGGAAGCTGCAATATGAAAGGGAATGACCAGAACTGCAAATCCACATCATTTCACTAGGTCCATGCATTTCACTAGGTCTACATTTCCATGCAAAAAGAGGAAAAATGCTGTTCAGGCAAGCCTAAAAAAGAAACCACCTCTTTCCACTGGGTATAACCATTTCAGAACAACTCCACTTACATAGATTTACTTATGTTTAACTATTGCATTCACATAAAAGCAAACAACAGCAGCACTGAAAGCCACAACAAACTAGTATGTTGAATAACTTTTGACTCCTCTCTTTACTGGTCACTCAACTCTGCAGTGAGCCAATTATAATGTGTTTATTTTAAGGACTAATAAAGAATAGCCTTGATACAATAAATCAGGTTTATTCTCCCTAATTATTTTTCCTGTTTGCTTGAATGACTTACTTGTGGATTATTGAAATACCATTCCCAAGCGCCTACAGTTAGACAGGTAATGATTTTAACAGGAAAAAGGTTTCAACTACTACGTTCTAATATTACTCTCATCTGTATAAAATTACATTCCCAATAACCGAATTTAATTTTACTGAGCAATATGTACAGGGATATGCTAATACTAAGTTCCTAATTTCAATTATAACTTTAACTTATCATATAGGCATATGTATATAAATGCACATATCTTTTTCAAAATACAATTATAAATACACATATATAATACACAAACACACAGATTTAATGTACAGGTATAGCATATATCCAAGAAGAAGCCACCAAAAATTGGAGAGGAATTCTGAGAATAACTGAAAAATATGGTAATAGCGCATTATAACACTTGCTCTTTGCACAGGTCTCCTAGAAATTTCTGTGGATAACTGAGGACTGCTAGTACATCTACTATGTTGAATGCAGGGAGGTCTGGACATCTGGTAGTCCAGGTTAAATTACTGTATGTCCAGAAATCACAGCTGTGCATACTGTACAGGCACTGGTGAAACTGCACAGCACAGGTGCAAAGCATCCAGTAATTTACAAAAATGTTGGGTTTAAGGTGCAGGCAACGAGGCCACTTGTGTACATTTAAATGCTTGCTTCGACAGAGCACCCAGCTGATTTTCTGAGCAGGAAACAATCAAGCAGAAAGTCATGGACATAAAGCTAGAAGCTTCCTACACTGTATCACTGAAGTACTACTTCCAAGATGCCTTAGACAGAGAAACCTTTAGATTCAAGGCAAGAAAATTCTCACTGCTACTATACTGACATTTGTCTTCGTTTTGATTCAATCAGAAAAATAGCTCTTTGATTAAACACTAAAAACAGAATTCTATACACCAACCATTTAAAGAAACGACAGATATGGTAAGTTAAATTAAACACAAGACTAGGACATTTCTGACTCTAAGCATTTGAAGACACTGTACCACAACCAAAACCTACCACAGATCTCTTAACTGTGAAAGAAGTAAGCTAAGACAACTTCAACACACTCCCCATATTATATGTTTTTTGCAAAGTAGCTCTCATCTCCCTTTCCTCTTTGGCTGTCAAAATGAAGAACTGGGAAGCATTTATCCAAAGACTGGCAGAGTCTGTCAACGATTTAGTAGTATAATTGATGGGAAATCTAGTGTGTTTAGACAGCAATGACTGACATCAGCCTCTACAACACAGTGTGCCAAAACTCTTATGCCATTACAAAACGTGTCCAACAAAAAAGTAGTCCAAGTTCTGGCAGCTTATAATGGCAGCTTGCTTGGATACAACCAAAAGCAGCTTCATCCAAAAGATACAGAACATGTGAAGTATTAAAAATGGGTGTATGGCCAGTAATATGAAAAAGAACTTAAACAGACACTGTTAAACAGTGAAGCTGTGTGGGACAGGAGCATCACTGGAGAATATCACGTTCTTCAGGTGGAAAAAACCCTAAGAGCTAGAATTAATAACAGTATAACTATCTACAAAGCTTTCCAACTACAACGCATGCCAGATCATTAGTATTCTTGACTCAGACTTGGATGGTGAGAAGAAAACTGGAAGCTGTGAGCAGAGCAACAATAAACAGAAAAAGATCAGGCTCAAAGTGCAAGGTGAATTTAAATATGCAGTTCTTGCCCAATGGGAGTTTAGTCAAGGAACACAAAATATATCAGAAATATTTAACAAAGTATAACTCTACACAAAGGCATCTGAACACTGTTGTCTTGCACTGTATTGACAATCTGAGTTACTCAAGGTCTGATTACCAACTCTATTGACAAGTCCTCAGTGTTCAGAAGCTCACACTAACTAAATAAAGAAGCTTTCTAACAAATATGAGTTAATAGTATCACCAAATAGTAGGAAGGCTTCAAAACAAAAACTGTATTCACTAGTGCTGCTATGGGCAATATATCAAACATGCTATCAACAAATGTTTGTGATTTAACTGTCTAAAAATTTTTAGATTACATTTCCTGCAAGGTTCATTTCCTGTGATATATATGCAGGTTTAACATGAATGCTCAGTTTTTAACTGCTAAGTTATGTCATATTTTTTTCTGGTTATTTGCTTTATGATTTTTTTAAGATGCCTCTAGGCAGACAAAAGGCTTACAACTCCAAGCTCCCCAGAAGGGAGCTGAGAGTATCCATCGGGAGACAAGCTTTCAGAGATCAAAGAAAAGAAACATCCTATACTGAAAAAACTCCAAATATATTAATGGTCAACCGAATTCTCTCTCTTTTTTTGACTGGCATACTTAAAAATTGCAGTTGTAACCAAATTCCTTTCTCCGCCTGTCAACTCGTCCTCCAGAACCAAAGCTCTGTAATGGCAAAGCAAGTTTATGGTAGCAATGACATAATAAACTCTAATGGTGTAAAGGATATAAAGTAAGGCAAACTATTTTGTGACCAACTGTTCATATGTAACTGTCTGAAAGACTAATAGAGTTGGGATTGTTCATCCTGGAGAAGGCTCCAGGGAGATCACGCAGCAGCCTTCCAGTACCTGAAGGGGTCTGCAAGAGAGCTGAAGAGCTTTTTCACTACGGCATGTATGGATAGGACAAGGGGAATAGCTTTAAGATTAAGATGATTAGATTTACATCAGATATTAGGACGAAATTCTTTACTGTGATGGTGGTGAGGTACTGGAACAGGTTGCCCAGAGAGGTTGGGGATTCCTGATCCCTGGAAGTGTTCAGGACCAGGCTGGATGGGGCACTGAGCAACCCAGCCTTGTGGAAATATGTCCCTCCCCTGGCAGGGGGTTTAGAACTAGATGATTTTTAAGGTTCTTTCCAACCCAAACCACTTACTCTCAAAAAAAAAAAAAACAAAAACAAAAACAAAAACACCACCACCACCAACAAAAACCAAACCCAAAACAAAACATAAAAAGTATTTCTGTGCTTAGAAGTTAAATAAACAGAGGCAAGATATTTTAAGTATTGGTCTTGTACATAAAAACATATGCCTACTAAGATTAGTACCATGATGATAAAGAAACTCAGATTAATTATCAGTGAAAATTAGTAATATTTTTCCCCAATATCTGTCGTAACTTAAAGGAGAGTTTTACAAAAAAAAAAAAAAACAAACCTTGCATTAAAATCCAAACTTCATGGAAAGAGGAGACAATTTTATATAAGCACATTTCCCACTTTATTCTGCATAATGTTGTGGGTAGAAAACCATATAAACCAACCACAAATATGGAATTTATAAGTGGGAAAAGATGCATGCTCTAACTCCAAAATTAACAGTAGCGTGGCGATATTTATAATATTATTTTTGCTGGGCTATTTCTTCATTATATTTCTGAGCACAAATCTCTCTTAAATAAAAGTATTTCTAAATCGCCAGTATAAAGATAATGTTGTAAAAATCAAAATGGTCAAACATTACATGCCTTCCTAATCTAGAGATTAAGGAGGGGGAAATAAAAGGCCAGTTTGATAAAGGTAAAAATAAAATCACCAGTTCCGGAAATTTCAGAAAGCTGCTCCAGGATTTCTCTCCTCTCTGCAAAACTGGGATATCAATAAAGCTGGTAAAGACCAGGTGCTTTCACAGAAGTAAATGATGACCCTGATCCTGCAAATAACTTGGAACTGCTTCCAGGAAAAGGGTGGATAAATTGAAATAATTTACTTTTTTCTAGCTTGTGACTGCAGCATCATCTATATTCTGCACAGAAGACAATCCATTTCAGGGAGGCAAACAAATTAGATATTTTTGGGGTTTGCAAGCTGAGCTTGTTATTTTTCATTAACAACTGCAGTAATTATGCTGCAAATGGCCACCTGTTTAGATTACTCAGGTATTTGTGTTCCAGACAGACTATTGGGAAATCTGGCCACATGGGGTTTTAAGGAAGGAAGTCTATAGTTCAGTAATTGAGTTTGATCTTATTAAAAAAGAGAGGAATCCTTGGGAAGAAAACATAAACATGAGCAGTCTCAGGAGCAACCAAACATACAAACTACTACCTCACGTGCACTTACAGAGAATGGTCACACCCTACATACTCCTCTTTGCAGCAACAACTTGACTAAGTGGTTTAACTGCTCATCTTCCTTCCGCTTCCTACCCCTGTCTGCTCTTCTCTGTGCCCAGAGCATCTGCCTTAATTCAGAGCTGCTCCTTGATGTGCTCTGGCTTCCTGGCCTAAATTTAAATGATACCATTTTGTTCCGCATTTCCTTGTCGCAATGTATTCAGGATTTACCATCGAACCACTGCTCCCAAAAAGTCAGTCAGACTTTGTGCACAGGAAATCGGCACACAAGTTATTTAGACCACGTCATCTCTGCCCTGAGACTGGACATCTGACAAGGGATTCTAGGAAGGCTTCTAGGAAGTGATTCAAAAGTATTTCAATGCACACATGGTAAATACCTATTTCAGAAACTTCAACAAAAGCCATTGGATATGGAAATTAACTTACTAACTTACACCCCAGGCCACATTTACCATCTTAGCAGTGCACAAATTCCTCCAAAGTGTGAAGTAGGGGGATTCCTATCACACTAATAGGTGATGATGGAGACAGGAGGGGGGGATGTGTGATGGATTTTTTTGGATCAGTGTAAGCTTGTTGATTATATTTTGTATATTATCATCAAAATACTGTGGAGATTTCAAAGGCTTACTGTGCTTGTCCATTTGACAGTGTTGGTAGTCTGCAATATTGTGGTTGTTAAATGAACTATGTTACATTTACTCTGCAGCTCAGGGAAGAGAAATAGGAAAACTAACTCACAAAAGAGGGACACAGAGAATTTTTTTTGCACAAATGGTGACCTGATAGGACATTAATTGAAGACAAAGCTTTAAACAAATAGTTAAGAATTCCAAATAAGATGTGATGAGCTTCTTACTGTATTAACAACTTTTGTTTTCGTAAGACTATGCTGTGATATCTCCCTGGAAGTTCTTGGATATAGAAGTGCTAAGCCTTTGCTCTTGTTATTACTAGCCAGTTTTCTTAGACAAAAGATTTAGGGAAACTATTTTCCACTGCTTTACTCAAAGGGTTAGTGGTTTTATAGCACGTATTTGTTGCCAACTTTCTGTCAATTTACTTTCCAACTAATTTAACACATCTTGACTCTAAGGTGTTTTTTATTTTCTCCCCTGCTGATATGACAATGTCAGAGATCAAGAGCTTGTTCCCATCTTTCAGTTTGTGCTACATTCAAGTAAATTACCAGATATATTACAGAAAATTTGCAGCACTCATCCAAACAGTCACAAGCAACCCAACAAACTCTGAATACACTGCAGACTCAGGAGCACTGACAAGCCAGGGCTGGAAAGTCAAGCTAACAAACTATGAAAATGTGTCTCCTATACCTGGGAGGCACTTCCAGATGTGTGGGCTGGAAAGAAAACTCAAAATTCTATGAGGGAAAGAGGGGTGGTAGTAGGGGGTGTAGGTGGGTGCGTTCAGGGAATAAAAGGGGAAAAAGATACATAGGTTTTCTTTTAGCTTGGTTTAATAAAGTTAGTAAAGAGATTTGTAAAGCTTTGACAGGTCTATATGGTTTTTAACCTGTTCTTACCCATAGATGTTAAGAAGGACTTGCAGAACGCTCAAAAGAAAATAATGAGCAAGTGTCTAGTGAAGACTAGGTCAAGCATTTCTAGCTCACCTCTCTAGCCCTTTCAACACAAGCTAATCCTCCTTTGGCACTGAAATAAAGAAATACAAACAGAAATCCCTTCTGCGTTGGCTGCCTGCCTGAACTATAGTGTCTGTAAACTTTCATTGAAAACCCCGTTGGAGTGAAAATTAATTCAGTGAAGACAATTCATTGCTACAATAAGTGACTCTTTCATAACAAAACATACCTGACAGTTCAGCTTTGTGACCTACACTGGAGGAAAAGACATACGTATATACAACACATGGCAAACACACACAGAAAATGGGGAATAGTTGGGTTCTGACTGGAAGCTTGCAAGAATACTTCAAATTAAGAGACCTATGATAGGGGAGATATTGCACATGGGCAACGAAACAGGGAAGAATTTATTTTAATTCCATCTTAGGTGCTCTCCAAGGCACACCAAAACCACCCCTCTTTCCAGCATTCTGGGTAATTAGCTCTGATATCCTGAGAACAGTAAGAAAGAGATAAATTAGCTGTGTGGAGGGCTTAAATCAAGCCAGCACCATGGGCTGTATCAGAGTCTGGATCCCAGGATATTCTTCAGAGCACACCACTGTAGCTTAAAAAACAATTAGGAAAAAATACCTAAAAACCCTGATGAACTAAGAAACCTGAATGAAGAATGCACATGCTGCCTGTTATGACTACCAGAAAACAAAACAGGGTGAAAGCACTGACTGGAAAAGTTTAAATATCTCTTTATTTTAATTTAAAGCATTACAGAAATTAAAAGGTTGCTCGTTTGCAATTGCTGTCATATTAAGTCATCTGGAAGACCACTCAGGATATCTAGGCTTCCCTGAGCCCAGCTTGAATACAATTGCTGTCTCAAAGCAAATTCAGAAAGACTTTTGAATAACCAAAACTGGCTAACAAGAGGAAAAACAAATGTTCCAAAATCACCACGGCAAACCCAAATGGACCACAGCAAAAAAAATCCCACCTGGCAAACTACCAAATGCAATTTCTGACCATTTCCCAATAATTTTCATGCCACACACCTTCAAGCTGTTCAACTGTATTACCTATCAGACGGAAGGTCTAGATGGATGGGAGGTGATTAGTGTCAGACAAATTCCTCTTTAGGGACTGAACTATCCAGGGCATTTAAGAGAGGGAAAAAAAACCCCAAGAGTAGGACAAAAATGGAGTCAATCATATAAGGTAGTGGATAATTTATTATAAAGGGTTTCTCCTTCTTTCCTGGGAGGGCTGCAGTGACAAGTCCAAGGATGAGGAAAAACAACTTGAGAGAAAAATCTTGACTGTTACAGGGGTTACAAAGGGTTCCACAGAGTGAAAGATGGCAGGTTATAATAGTCAAGCAAGGGATAATGGTAAGTATTTAAATTAGACAGCAAAGCACTTATCTTCTCTTTCCTTCTTTTCCCTCCCTTTTACTAGCATAACTGCATTGACATCAGTAACTATCTTACCTCATCCCACTGTGCACTGCACAAGCCATACAACAGCCAGACCTACCAATTGTACTGAAATTGAAACAGTGACCACCAGACAGATGTTTTCAATTAACTTTATATGAATTTTTTTCCAGTCCTCTTCCCAATAAACAGCAATTGTGTGCATATTGCTTGTGTAAATCTGAAATATGCCGCACCAGGTTATATATAACGACTGTTGCATTATTGGACCAAACTCTCCAAAAGACTCAGCTCCTGTTCAGAGCTGTTAGGTGAACTGGTCCACCTTTAAAGGGTTTGGCAAAGAAATCAAGTCTCACAGCTATTCCCCAACAGAACTACTTTTGAAAATTACATGCCTTCTTTTCAGTTGTCAAAACAGAGCTGAAACCAATGCTACCACTCTCTGTCTGGCGTGGAGGTTGTACAAACTGTAATTGCCAAATCCCTCAAAACACTAGAGAGTCACATGTTTCATCACTAGAAGCACACAGCATAAAAAAAAAATGTGTTTAGTTAGATTATTCACCTATTCAGCCTTACTTTAAAAGACAAAACATCAAAAAAGCCTGTCTTACAGACACTTCTTGAGCATACACTAAAATTACGCATAGGTTCCTTCCACAGCTAACTGCATCCTTAATTACTCCTGTGTTTTCCTAAATCTGCTCAACCCATTACTTGGTCTACATAAACAGGAGACAAGCACCAGTTTTATTATGCAATAGAAAAGAGTTAGAATTAATCTTAAAAGCATTAAGAAAATCTAGTTCATACTGATGGAGAGAGCAGCTTGACCACACAGAGCCAGACAACTCAGGCTACAAAACCCACATGAAATTCTGCTCTCTATAAAGCAGGAGGTTGTTTGAACTTGTGTTGATGCTGTCTGACCAGTTTTAATTGCCTGTTTTCTTTCATCTATCAACTCCCTTGACATCCCTTATTCTTTTAAATCCACACACAGTCCTTCTACATCTCCTAGGTCAGGTATTTCAAAGCCTCCTCCCCGAGCAGTTTACCGTGTGCCAGAGCTGAGTCTGTGCATTTTGTCAGCGAACACTGATGCAATGAGAAAGGTTATTTTACCAACGGCTCCTTGAGCATGTGAGGGAGCTTTCTTTTACTGAGAGCGGTCTGTTGTCACCTTGCCTGCGATCCTCCATTACCGTGACTTGGGAGGCAATGATAAGCTACAGCTCCCACTCCTTTAGATTTTCCCCAGAGAATTAGAAGCTCCTCATCTTGATAAAAAGACCCAGAATACGTTGCTTAAGAATGAAACCGATTATGTAGCCTTTGATTGCCGAAAGCATGCTTGATAAATTGAATAGGAAGGCGTAAAAAAAAAAAATGGGGAGGTGGCTGAGAACAAGAGATGTTAACAATGAAGCTCTTATGTGAGGAGGATTCAGGTCATCAATTTTCCTTCAGTATGAATCAAATACTGTTAAAAACATGGAAGCAGCTCCCTGATAAGCCACACAGACACGCCTGAGAAATTTAATGCTTTGCCCCTCGTTGCAGAATTTACAGCATTTAATCGACCAAATGGAAAGGCAGAGGCTCTTATCAACTGGAAAGTGGGAGGCGTGACAGGAGAGCAGGCTGGGATAACAAATGCACAGTGAAGTCATAGGGATGCTTGTGAAGCCACTCCAGTGTCTTGGTGATGCTGAGGTTCTCTGAGTTAATTAAATTGCATCTCCCCCATGGGCACAATGTAATTTGGGATGCGACGGAAGTAAGGGATGGCCTCCATTTTCTTCCATGCCCTAGAGGACACGGAGTATCACTGAGTTAGATGCCTGATATTCCACATCAAGTTTTGCATCCTTATCAGTGAGCTCTTACACTTTCACCCAAAGATTTCTCCCTCTTCTTCCTCAGATTTCCTCTCCAGCCTCCTTTCCAACATACTTTCCTAGAAATCTCTCTCAACCATGACGCAGATTTCCATCCTTGCTATCTCCCCCAATTTAATACTGACCAATTTTTCTGCCTTCAGGCTGTGCCTGCTGCTTGCTTTGCTCTCTCCTCGTTCTCAGTTTGCTAGTACACAGCATGTAGCAGGCAGTATCAGCAGCTTCCTCACCTCCAAAATAAACTCCAAACCAAACCATGTATCACTGTACAAGATGACCCAATCATTCACTAGGCTTTCATACACATTTATTCTCCCTCGAAGGTGCTTAAAATAGCTTGGAGGCTTCTTTCAATCACATTTCTCTAAGAGGCAAAAGTATTTGTCAAACCAAAGAACTATCTAATACAGATGCAAACCTTTACGTGCAGAAAGATGACAGCACTTAATTAAAATTAAGACTCTGCTAATAGAGACACTTCCATTCTTCCCTATTACCTTTTAAATGGTTTTTAGAAAGGACAGTAAGTGAACTTCACAGATTATCCAATATGTGGTTTTGGCATCTATTGATATATCCATGCATTTTAATACACAAGAATGTCACAAACATCCAATTTTCTAATATTTCTCAGAAATATAATTTTACTTAATGTTCACAAGTAACCTCTCCCATGTAAATTAATGCTAACATTATTATGTTATCCCCCATTTCCACATAAAGCAACATATAAGTAGAAAACTGAACAAAAAGGGAAGACTATTGACAGTAATAGTTGCAAATGGCTATTCAGGGGACTTCTCCCTGCTCACAACACTCATCTAAACGCTGATGCAGCACACAAAAGGCATCTTCATTAATCTGAATGGGACCTGCTAGTACTTTTTTTTTATTATTATGTTAGCTCAATAACACTGTCTTTTGGCTTCTGGAGAGCCAAGAGACAAATTTTTAACTCTAATATCTATGGTGTCACAGTCTCCCCAACACATTCTTCCCAGAATTTCTGCATTGACAAGCATTTCATTCTTTCTATTAATCCAAAAGCATACATTAAAATGGCTTGCAGAGGAGGAATTGCTCTGTCCTCACTTTATTCAATACTTGCCATTCCCTAAAAGCAAAAACCAGCTGCCTTTTAAATTACAGAGAAAAGGGACAACTTTCAGCTTCACATGCAATGTAGGAGGTTCCTGTCACACCCAGCATTCCTATCCAGTTTGGTCTCAGTCACCCTCCTTCTATGAACATGCCCAAACTCTCCTGCTGACTTGATGAAGCCACAGGGATCAGCCAAGGATCTGGGTGAAGTTCCCCTTGCACTTTGTCCCTTGTTAGAAGCTGTTGTCAATGCCACTGATGCCCCACTTTGTGATCACTTTGTGCCAAGTCATCATCTCTGGCATTGGAAGAATCCATGCTTCTCCCAAATGCACTCCTTTATTTGTGGAGAGAGGGCACAAAATCTCTGCCAGGTCTCTTCATTTCATGACTAGAAACACAGGCTTCCCTTGAGCCCTGTGGGAATTGCCCACAGGGCTGTGATCTCAAGGTGGCACTTATCTCCTGACAAGCTGAAAGAACACTTTTCATCGAAGAATAACATAAGCAGGAAAACAATGATTAAAGAATAATTCTTATGCTGTATTCATATGTCAATCAATCCTCTAAATCAAGGTATAAATCTAGATGCACATAGAGTTAATCAACTTTTTCATCACAGGAATGACTTTTTGAATGGCATTGCTTCTTGTTTCAGAAAACAGAACCTACTGCACACCTCAGCTGACGGAAATTCTGTTTTCTTCAGGTTGTTTCTGAGAAAGCACACAGGAAAAAATTGCAGGAACATGTGAAATGCCAGAGGCATTCCCACTGCCCTGCTGAAATTCTCATTTGTCTGTCACCAATGCAGGCAACAGAGGCACACAGGTACATAACAATGAATGACCCTTACTGCAACTTAATTTTTGACCTGAGTTCGTATGTAGTTTCAATTTTAGGACAACAAAGAAAAAGAATTACCCAACAACTCACACAGTGCATGTTTCTGGGTGGAATTGGGATGAAGAGTGGAGGCTGTGGGAAGCTGCCCTTTCTCCTTTGAATTTGCCAACATTGTGTCTATGTGGGAGAAAGGATCAGAGCTTTCAACCACACCACCATCCCTCAGCACTTCTGCCTGTGCACCTCCCCAGCTGCAAAGCAGCTCTATTTTATTGTAGAAGAGCAACTTCAGAGGCAACTTTTGGACTCTATACAAAAAGTAGAAAAGACAGAGGCTCAGTTTTGAGTTCCCCATTACTGCCACATTTTATGATTTTCAAGACTACACTCACAAATTTCTGACCATATTACTGCAGGTGTCATAGAGGCAATTAAGCAATCATCCACAGATACAGACTATCAGAGAGTCCTGCTGTCAGCAGCAATCAAAGGCATCAAATATATCTGCAACAAACAGGAGCAGCAGAAGCAGAAGGATCAGTAACATCAATTCATTCCAAACAACTTACAGGAAAGCAAATGTCATGGACAGACAGAAAAGGATCTCTTTCTACATTGAACTGATTTATAAACCTTCAAAACCCCAGGTGGTGTTCACACCAAGAATAGTAAAAGCACAGAGCTGGCAAGGCTGCTGGTTTGGAGAAGAGAAACCTCTGCCACTTCCCCCAAGGGTGCCCAAGAGCTCTAACACAATATTAGAATGCAAAAAAAAAGAAAAATTAGAATAGAGAACAACATGCATATTATATATGGTGAAACCTACTAAGTCAGGGACAGCAAGAACCAGAGAGGAGAGGAGGCAAGAATTTGCCCTGAAGGCAAGTTTTACTACAATTGCCTGCTTCAGTCATCTTAAGCATAACTTTAGCTTAATCTCCATAAAATCAGTATGAGCTGCTGAATACTCTGAATTTTGAAAGAAAGTTCTTGACGAAGATTAAAATTTATAATAATAGCATGTATTTGCATATAGTGTAAGTGGAAAAGTCACAAGCAAATAGCAAATGAGTTCTGACGTGACCTGGTCTAAATAAACCCAGAAGAAATCATTCTTCCCCTCCCTGCCTAAATCCTTGCTCATCGGTGTTGCTGGACACATTGATGAAGCACTGTACCATCTTAACCAGAGGATCAGTTCTACCACAGCCAACCATCTGAATGTGTCTGTTGGGTTTTTTTTAATGGTTCTTTCCCCCTACCCCTGTATCCACCCTCTCCTCTCCTCCCCCAAGTTTTGAGGTAATTAAGAACTTCTTTGGAGATGTTTCACCTCCATAGCTAAAGTTCTTGGAGCTCAGAGGAGAAAGGGTTCCCATACCTACAGCTTTGGCCCTCTTAAAGGTATAAGTAATAAAATACAATCTGAGATACCAGATATATATACCAGACATGGAGAAGCCATTCAGGATAATTCTCTTTTGGAGAAGATGAAAAATTTATTCTCTCCCCAGAGCCAAGCTGAAGCGGTCAGGACTATTCATATCTTTTTGCTATCAACTCAATTAAGCATGCAATAAGGATTGCTGGCTAAAATGCAGCATGTATTGGCATGCATGTAAAATGCAGACTCAAGGAGTCTTAAAATGCCCTTATAAATACAGCAAAAATAGTCCAATAAAATATTTTGTAATGACTATTTATGTGTGTATAACAACTTATTATTTCAATTCTCCGCATCAGGGATTTCTTGTTTCTTTCCTCTACTCCTTAAATAAATCTAAATAAATTATACATTTAAAAACAGGCTATGCATCTACAACAACAGAAACAAATTTCATTTAACATCCAGCTGTCAAAGCCAGCCCTTCTGTCACTCTTTATTCAAGTCTGTTCTACATAATTCATGTCATCTTAATTATTTCCTTCTCTTTCTGTGTAGAATAGCACTTAAGGATGAGCCACTTACAGCACAGTCATTTCCTTTGGAGATGACACAACAGCATGACATGATCACTCACAAAACAGTATACTGATATTTTAAGGTCTCCAGGTGGGGAGTTATGTATATGCAGAGCCTATCATGATGGGACATCACTTGATCTGCATACTACAGCAATAAAAATAGCAGCACATAAGCATAATACTGTGTTTTAACACAGACATACTGTGCTATTAATAGCCTCCCTTTTTGCTCCTTTATCTCCTATATAAACAGACGCTGACAGAGTTTATGGGAAGCAGAGTAAGACAGAAGAAGAGAGCATAAGCTCAAACCAGACTGAGATCCTTTTTTCTCTCTCTTCCCCCCCCCCTCCTAAATCCCAAAAATTAAAAATTCTTAATCCTCAGCTAAGGTCCTTCCCCTCCCCCACCACTCTGTGCCAATAGTCAATTAGTAGGATTTACAAACATAGCTTTAGTCACAAGTACACTGAAATATGTCCAAAGCAGTATAGGCATCACTCTAGAAATATCCTATCCCATTTGTACAGGATAAATAATTAAATTGTTTTAACCAGTCTAATCTATTAATGCCTAGAAAGGGCTTAATTTGGGCCACTAAATTTCAAGAAGCTACGTATGTCAATTCAATATAGTTAATAGCCATAAATCAACTTCCTCACTCTACATGACTAATGAATTTACCACATGATGGAGAAAGCCAATTCCTCATATTAAGGTTTCATTATAAAACGTTCCTCATTCTCCCTATTGCCTAGTACACGTTTCTCTTCCTTCTCTGCCCTTTCTGGGACCTCCTGAAAGCTGCAGCAAGGGACTTGGAAAAGTGATAGCCTGGATCCTGCTAACATTTATTCACAAGGATGACCACCACGATTCAGGAAATGTTCTTGGTTGAACTGAGCTACTAAAGTTCACATGTATGTAAAGTGCTTCACATTACCCCAGACCCTCCAGAATCAGATTCTTCATGATCCAAAACACAGTTAGAAACATCATTGATCACACCCAGGCTACAAACAAATCTGATTTTGCTTCCTGTGCATACAGTCCTGTACTTTTCACCCTGTTTTGCTGCTCACAGTGCTTTGAACACCATTTCAAGTTACTCAGAGTCTCAGCAAAGCATGATCGCTTACTCAAAGCTGAGATGAAACAGCACGAAGAGCCTCCACACTCAGGGTTGTTGCCACCCCAGAGAACAGCCCAAGGTCAGGAATATGAACATGGATTGACCTGCTACCATTGGCAGAGCCACATGCACAGACCAGCAAAAGTCAGGGAACTCACCTCATTAGGAGCAGGGAAGATCAAAGGGGTTGAACACAGTCACAGAGCAAAAGCACTGTAAAATATTAACTTAATTCCATACTGGTCAATTACTGAAGAAATCCCCTCTTTGCAATTATGTGATATTCCCCACCAAAATACACATTGCCTCTTCAGTGCCAAAATAGAACGTGTCTACCCACCTGCTTCCCCATGTAATGTTGGCTGTAGGAAAATAGGAACTGCCCTCCCTGGAGGTGCCATCCCCATGGAAGGCATTTGCTGGTGCAGCCACACAAAGGATGTATAGAACACAACAGATCGCGAGCACCTGCAAATCAGGGCACTCCAGTTGGGAAAGTGAGGCTCACCTAGAGCAATACAGGACCTAGACATTCACATAGTCTAATAAAAGTTCCTGTAACCACATTTAAAAAAAAACCAAAAAAAAACCCCAAAGATTACTTAGAAATTAGCAACGACAGCACAGGTCTCACAATAATGAAGAAAACACATAGGCCACCTGGGAACAAAAGGACACTGAGAAGTTCCTAGGAAGAAAGAAAAAGTCCAGCAGATGAAAAGCCAGGAGAAAATAGGAAGTATTAAAGCCAAGAGTTACAGCTTTCTCTGGTGCCTAATAATGAGATGATAATAAGATGATAATAAAATGAAAACCTTGGGTAAGATGGAAAAATTTAAGTCAAAGGCTAAACTCTCAGCATATTATGAAGCCAGCTCCCTTGGACCCCATTTGCCTACTGTGGTCTTAAATACAGTGGGCAAAAGTGGGATATACAGTCACAGTGTGAGTTCATTGATTAGCAGCCATAAAAGTTTGGAGGTGCCACACTGAAAGTCATGACACCTGTGTGGGATATTAAGACAGCAATTTGTCAGCATTATGTGTGGTGCAGAAGTAAGGGCTTTTACAGACATCCAGAGCAGAACAACTTTCTTGCTTTCTTTGTGGTTTTGAGGAAAACCAAATGACCAACACCTGTATCATAATAAAATCTGGATTTGCTAGTGTGCTGCAATACCTTTGGGGTCTTCTGGATGTTGCTGCTGGTATTAAATCTGAAGAGACTGTGTGTTGCTTCTGCTTCTTCCTTGATATTAAATTAGTTCTTCTCTTTGTAAATGTATAAGGCAAGAAATGTGCAGTTTTCTCTTTAAAAAAGGCTGTCATTTGCTATTTTTCTGTGCACATGTTGCTGTACTTTCTTATATGTACATCCCTCTCCACATATATGCAGTCAATCTAGATGTATATACAAACATGCCAAATGTTGCACATAAAAGAAATGCATATATTTAAAACATCATACTGTACACTGTCTATTTTGCCAATAGCCATCTGGGAGAGGGAAAAAAAGGCATAGAAGAAATACTTCATGTCACCAAACTAGATTTTGTACAATTCTACAGAAAGAAAATGTTCCAGCTACTCTTAGTTTTTTTCAAGGAAATTAACCATTACTGCAACAGTATAAAGACATATAAAAACATATAAAGACAACCAGGCTACACCATATAGCAACCAACTTGAGCAGACCACCATCTTGCTTTTCAATGTATTTTTAAATGCCACAAGAGACGGGACAGGCATATTTTTATCACCAATACACAACCCTACAAATCTCAATGAATCAAAAATCTTTCATTTTCCGGCGTGCTGACAGTATTTTTGTACCATTTTGTTCTAGTTAGGCCCTCACATGGACCACCAACAGCTGATGATGACCCCCGTAGCAGCACAGGGATTTCGAAATTACCCAATGTTTACTTCAGGGCCTCATGCTCACATCTAAGCCCTCCAGCCATTCCTGTGGCCAATGCTAAGCATGTCTTTAAATTAGCACCGCAGCCGCTGCCACTTTGTTTCTCTTCTCGCTGAGCAACACTGGACTGTGACCAATCTGTCCTATAGATTTCCCCCTTCCTGTAAGACCCTTAATAAAATTTGTAATATTCAAAAAGTGATATGCTCTTGATTTCTCATTCCTCTTTCACAGCTGCATTATTCCTGCTGAAACAGTGGAATGAAATTATGCATGGAAACTCTGCCGAGAATTTTCCTCTTCACGGAAGAAGAAAAAATGCCCAACGTGCTCAGAATTCAAATCAGAACCAGAAAGGTCCTGATTCCGAAAACATGTTATCAATATGGTACACATTTGAAAATCGCAGGGTACTTATCAAACTTGAGGGTGTCCCCTCGGGAGGAAGGGGATTAATATGTAACCTTGGGTTAAAAGAGGTTACACAATCAGGATTTCCCATACCAACACTGAGGGAATTAAATTCATGGCGGAGATACTGTGAAATGCAAGGAAATACTGAAAGAAACTAACCTGATTAAAATACATGAGTTAATTCTTTTACGCAGAACAGCCCCAAAACACAGATTTGGCAGGTATACTCCTCAAACTCACTTATTTATTCATTCATTTTAGTGGCCCTGCTGTACTTTGTGAATTATTCTTCATAACTCAAGCAGACATGTAATAGAGATCCCACATATTCTACACATATTCTAGAGTTTCAAAAATGAAAGTTTTTGAACTATGTATCCATTTCTATGTGTGCATATCTGTGTACATCTCCAAAGAAGACAGCTGAAAAAGAGAATATTGGTTTTTCATCTCTTAATTATGCTTCCCCCCCTCCCCCCTTACTGCATTAATTTGGCAGCTAAAGGTTTCTGCTCTCACTGAAGGCTGAGACAACAAAGCCTCTCGCAGCCCTGATTTTTGGCACCACCTCACTCCTACTTTATGCTTGAGGCTACTTCCCCTCTGACTGATTCTTAATTTGAATAAGCTTTCACCGAAGACTGTATCAGAACTGCAGCAAGTTAATCTTATTAAACCATACGAGTTTAGAAAACTCATAGCTTGATGTCAGGCAGGCTGTTTCCAAATTGGTATACTTAAGATCCAAATTAGATCATGAGCAAAACATTAAAAGGCACTAGAGCCACTTAAGAGTGAACTTCCATTTCCAGAAAAAATTTCTGGACATGGAGACCATAGGACTCAGGCCGGTTCAGCAGGAGTCAGGCTCCTGGCTGAAATGGCTACTTTTAAGTGTTTAAACCTTTAAAATTTAAGCCACAGAGAAAGGAATAAAGGCATTTATTTCACCTATTTTCAATACTAGCACAAATACATGGGTCCTTCTGAATGATACACTAGGTATATGAGGTTTCTACTCCAACCTGAAGTTTCCTGACAAAAAATCAGCTTTGGGGTATGCTGTGTCAATTGGCATTGAATCTGTAAGATGATGCAACAAAGACCCTTTTAAGCACTATGAAACAAAACCTTCCATTCTTTTCCTCTGCCTTTAGCCTTTATAGAGTACTTTCGGTTATTAAATAATTAACAAGTGTTTACAACTTCGGTTTCACCTCAGCCACCTCTGGGCACAGAAGGCTGCGGTGAGTAGACGGGGGGAAGGGGTGAGTAGGATGCAATCCACCCGTGTCTCACCAACCCATGTGGTTTGCAGCAAAGTAGGTGGCGGCTCAGCTGCCCTCTTTGGTCCCATTTACCAAAGTGATTTGGTGAGACGAACGACTGGGTCCTTTTGCCACCTGGACACCATCCAGGCCACAAAAAATGAAGTTTGCGGATATCTCTTGGAAGGTTTCTACCTCCATGCCGACTTTAGACAGCTCTTGTACAGGCAAGGCATTACACAGGCACCAAAGTGTTTTCTGGACTGCAGCCCTACATGAGAGGCATTAGTCTGCATTGTTTGGTGCTTGGCTTTAACTCTTTACATCTAGCTACAAGTGCAACTAATCAACTAAAATTGATTTTCCAGCACTCAGAATAATCCACTACATTGAAGGTGATCTATAATCTTTGTGTGCACATATAGTTAAGGGGTTTGGGGTTTCTTTTTAAGGTGTCTTGGATATTAGATGCCTGTGTTCAGCTGTCAACAACCTTGCCACTAATTCAAAAGAGTGTCAAAGTGCACTTCTGTCACTGGCAGGTTGGTTTTTTTTTTTAAAGATGTCTCCCCTGCTCCCCAAAACACCAATGGTGAAGATTACTCATCTACATTTGTACCTGAAATTCTCCATTACTCATGGGAAAAATCACTCAAGATACCAACTTGAGCACACCTCCAGTCCACCAACATCTGTGACAAGAGTATAATGCTCTGATGCGTGTGACTCAGACCCTTGGACAACTGCAACTAGCACAACATTTTTTCTAGAGCTAAGCTGGAACTCCCTCCAACCTAATGGATTCTTTTCTATTTTACTCCCCACATTTGCTAGTACTGAGGACCAAAATTTACTTTCCATCAGTACTAGCTGGGCCCCACTGAAATCATTTAAGTGGAACATTCTATTCCAAGTGACCAAGAGAACTAATGATTTATCAGAAGCAGAGCAGGTGTTTTGGGGCAGGACAATTATATTTGCGCGGGTGTAATATTCAAGTCAAATGGGACATTCTGCGTAATTCAAAGTCACTCCAAGAAAGGAACAGAGGGAAGGAGGCTTTCCAAAGAGAAATGGCCTCAAACTCTCAAATTTATCACAAACAATTTTCCCCCCATCTGTTCTTTTTGTTGTGCTTAAAATAAAATAAAATTATTAAAAAAATCCACAACAACAACCAAACAAAACCCTTCAGCATTTGAGTAGACTTCACGGGGGGGAGGGGGGAAAAAAAAAGGCAAATAATAAACCCAAAATAAATAAATTATCTTGCCCTTATATAGGTAGATGCAGCCTGAACTAGAACTCTGCATAGCTCATCTTGCTTCAAATGTGGCAATGCAGAATTATGGGTATTCAGGGAAAAAGAAGGAGTTCCTTCTCACACACTCATGACAAAACTCCAAACCAACTCCCATAAAAAGAAATACCTGAAAGTTCATAACTTGGTGAGCAGATAAGTTAGAAGCAATGACAAATGCACACAAGCTAAGGAACAGAAATGGCAAAGGTAGATTGGATGTCTTTGTCTTCACAGTGAGAAAATGGGAATGAAATTGAAACCTGACAATCATTTTATACAATAAACTATTATTCTGCTGGACTTAAGAGAACCTGGAAGTCATCATGACCATGGACTTAATGAGCTTCAGAAAGGATTTGACTATTTATATGGCCAGCAAGAATATTCAGCAATTGCAATTATGGCCAACAACCTAAAAAGAATATTAAAAATCTTGGGCACTAGGGGGAAAGCCCATCTCCTAACTGTGAGAGATCAGAACATAAAAATGCATGGGAGCAGCAAACATAGTCCCTGCCCACTATGGGATGCCACATCCTGCCCCAAGGCAGGGCGGACAGGGCACGGGGGTAGATCAGTGATCACATGGGGAAACATTTTGCCATCTTCTCTTCTGACCAGCTCCAAATTCTCCCTTCTTCCCTTGCATTAGTTTTATAGTTTTCTATGGTTGTCTTGCCCATAACTCAACCCTCCATTTCTCACGGTGTCTCTGTGATAAAGTTTTCCCCTTCCTTGTCACCAGTTCTACTCTGGGTAAAAGCATGTAATATACTGTCTACTACCAACTGCAACTCTCGGTAACAGACTGAATGCTGAGGCTATAATTCAGTCTGGAGACTCTACTACTGCCCATAAACTACTCCCTGTCTCCCAGTTTACGATGTCAGCAGGACTCCAGCTGAATTAAGGCTTCTACTGTATATAACTGACACCAATGTATTATCTTATACATAATGCATAGAAGATGGCTCTAATCAAATTCCATAGCCTGCCCTTTCTTTACATCACAGATGTGGCCTGGCATTTCTTATTCACTCAGCTTAGTGATACATAAAATCCTTCTCCTGAATCATAATGGGCAGCAAAACCTTTTCTTGGGTCACTGCTTCCAAGAACTGCCATTCCTTCCCTCTTTTCCCCAAAGAGGTTGAAATAAACTTCAGGTTATTCCAGTAACCAAACTCACTCTTAAATTTAAGGACCACATTGAACTGATCATCCAGGAACACTGCCTACGTCAGTCTCTATTTTCTGTGCTGTCAAGGCAATGATTTGTGTCCAAGGCACATCTTTTCCCTATTGGCACTTGGTATCAGCAGAGGGATCACACAAAATGGAAAGCCAAGATGTGGATGCCAAACTGCAAGCATGCAAAGGTGAGGTCTGCAGAGTCCTTCCAGCCCTGCAAAGAAATAAAGAAATCCCAGGGTGTGGTATAAACCAGTGCTGATTTTACATGTCTTGGAACAGAATATGGAGTTGAAGCTCCAAAGATTGCACAAATGATGCAGTCAAAAATGTGCTGAATGAAAGCTTTGAAATGTCCTAAAGAATAGACAATCCCCTGTGTATAAACCCAATTTTGACCTCAGGCACAGACTGAGCTCTTTTGTAACACAGAGAAAGAAAGAAGCAAAAGAGAGTAATATAGATGCATTACTTCAAAGTCATCTTACCTCACAGCTCTTCATTATTCCTAGCCAAAAAACTAACTGGAGAAGAAGGATGAATGTATCTTTCTATTCAAAACAAAGTCTTGCTTTGTTATTTATCTTAAGATATTGTAAATCCATTTAGCCTGAATAAACCTTATATGCTATCTTACAATGCTCTACATAGATTTAAGCCTCATTTAAGAAGACCATGCATCTGAAGGCCAGTCCCTGTGATGGCCTCATAAGACTGCCATATTCAGGTGGACTTGAGATGCAGGACAACTAAGTAAAAGCACCTCTGATGTTTATCACTTCAGCAATTTAGGTAATGGGCAGCAGGTGCCAGGGGGAGCATGCAGATGCCTGGCTTTAAACTTTGCTCTTCGGGCACCTCAGATACTGCTTTTCATGGTCCAAAACCTGTTTCATCAAAAGCAGGGGACAGTACCCAAGAGCCTAAAGATGCATCTTCACTGATCACCCTTGTTGTCATTCCAGGACAGCTTTCTATGGGCCTGCACCCAACTTCCTGCAGCACAGTAACAAATGCAGCATGCGTTTATTAATAATTTATTAAACTAGTAGCTACTAGTTGTCAACAAGCCTCAAAATTTCAGAAAAAAACCCAAGATAAACAGAGTATATTTCAGAAAGGCCTTCTGCCACAGGAAAAGTTACATGCAAAAGGTTGCCAAGGGCTGTCCAGTTGCTTCCCTCTAACAAGGTGGAGCTGGCCACTTTCACGCTAGTAAAATAATGGATGGAGTAATCAACCTAGATTTTCCCTGCACAGTTTTCAGCACATTATGTGTTCAGCGATTCTGAGGTCACTTCAAGACATGATTTATCTAAGAGGTTACCCCATGTCTTCTTTTTGTCAGTTAAGCCAGTGAAAGGGAAAAAGAAATGAAAAGAAACATAACAAAAGGGCTGGAAAAATGAAATGGTCTTAGAAAACAGCAAAGATTAATTCCTCCAGCTTCCTCCAGTCTTCACACTTCAAGGAGGCCTGTCCCTTTGGCCACAGGGAATGCTGGTTACACAGTGCTTTCTCAGCTCAAGTCTGAATTTTCTCAAATGGCACTACACTGGAGTTGCATGCTAACAGCAATCGAAACCCAGCAGGCACAGCACAATACAACCCTCTATTTATTTATTTATTTATTTATTTTTAGTGTGGTGTTTTATAGCTGGCCATGGCTACCAATTGGTACCCAGGGAAGCCTAAAGCACTATTTTTGATCTACAGAGCCTTCCACAGTTTGGAACCTAATTACCTCCAGAAGCTACCGCCTCCTCCTCATCTGTTACCATGGCAGCTGCAATCAGCTGAGATGTTTGGGTTGACAAACCCTGATTTACTGGGGTACCAGAGCAATTCCAGGAGGCTGTCACTTTAAGAATTTACTCCAACAGCACTTTCAGGAAAGCAAGAGGTAGGATAAATTAAGACTGTATAGGTTGGGAAGTAGCAACCTATTTTAGAGTTATTCAACAGCTCAGTGCATTAAACCCCACTAGCACTTACAGCTCTTGTTTGGGTTTTTTCAATTTTTGATTTTTGCCCCCTCTTAGTAATAGTATACAAGCCCTTGTATCAGGGTCAAGGTTCAGGTAAGATTAACAGACTTTCCTTCATTTTAAAATATCTTTCCACACGGTGAGAAAAGAAATTGTTTAACCAAGTGGTGTGGCTTGTTTTCTAACCTTTAAAATCAGAATCCAGGGAACGTGAGCTTCAATATTCCCTGTTAATTTCTACTGGTTACAAAAACTGTTTAACTGAAACTTTAGTATTTTTCCATATTGATGCTTTTCACGTGGAGATCTCAAAGCGCCAGACTTATGCTTCCCAGAAAGCCTAGCTTCCCATTGCAGCATCTCAGTCCTTCAGAAATGCACTTCTCATGCCATCTGTGTGGTAACAAATTTAGAAAAATGAGTAGTATCTTGGCAATCTTTGCAAAATGTACTCAGGATGCAGAGGAGGGTGGCGGGGTTCCTACCAAATAGGGCATTCAGTATCTGAGTCAGAGGTGATGACAGCATATAAGCAGGGGGCTGTTTTCTAAGAAATATGCTATTAATTTTGTACAGCCTAACATGACTGTGCTGCAATTCAGCTGAAGTCTTCTCATTCAGTCCTACTTATGGGTCTTGTCACTACAGAGCCTCCAGGTCTGCAGCTCTCCATGTCCTCTGCATGCACTGTGAGAAGCTACTTAATATAAAAGACTCTACAAGAACATCTCAAAATTAGAATGTTCAAAACCAGTGGCCACTCTATGAATGATTAACATGAATTATCCTATCTGTAAAATACAGATAATCCTGCCTCTTTATTTCCCAATGCAAGAGCAGATCACTGGCATTTGAAAAGTGTCTTGAAAATCACAGGAGCTGATAGCATCAATAACAGCACACCATGAGATGCAATATTATTACAATAATAATGGCACTCATTTCAGACTCCTGCATTTCTCAGGTCATCAACCAAAAACATTAACAAAACAGAGCCCTTCAGGAGATGAAAAATCTTTGCAGTGTAATGCAAGCTGGTTCATTCAACTTTTTTATTCTTACCTAACCCTGTGCGAAGTGTCTGCTACCATCCTTCCAACTACTGAGAGAGTTGTGAGTGTCTCTCCTCACGTAAAAGGATTAGGCCCTCTGATGAAAATAAATGGAAATCTGAGAGCAGTCTTACACCCTTAATTGCACTTTTTGTTTTGGGCTGTTTGTTCTTTTTTAACTCCAAGTCTTGACCTGGAGATATCATCAATGATGTCAACACTGGAGACAAACCATGCAGATCAGACTCAAACCTAAAGGAAATTAGCTCAGCTAAGCAACTGCAGAACTAGCAGGGCATGTAGTACCTTTCCCAGCTGTGCCTCCCAGGGAGCTACCAGCAATTCCCTGTCTGTTTAGCCAGCAGAGGAGTGGATAAGAGTTGCGGCACCCAACTGACTGGCCCTGCCTTCCACCTCACCAGAGAGCTGTGCTGGGAGCAGATGGCACTATGACAAGCTGCAGTGAAGCAAAGGGTACACATCCTACTCCACTGTGCAGGCTACACATCCTCGGACCGAGGAGATACAGTTTCTCTGTCCTGGAAGCAGTGGGAAGCTCTGGGCAGCAGGTGTCTGGCCTGTGGGACACAAAATGGGTCCAGTGCTCCCTTCAGAGAAGAAGAGGAGAGAGCTGAGGAGCTTTCAGCCCTCATTCCCAAGACAGAAGTGGCAACAGCAGAACACAAGAGCTCTGCAAGGTTGTACTACGGTGAAAGCAAATGCTGCTTGCTTTGCAAACTGAGCTCTGAGTTGCTGAGAGATACAAGAGTGGAAGGCTCTTGCTGGGGAGCATCTTCTACTTTCCAAATTTTGAAAAGGCAGAAAGAATTTTGCTTTGATCTTGAGAACAGCTGCTGAGACCTGTGAATATTTTTCCCTTCTCTTCTGTTATGCCTGCTGGTTTTGTCGTTCTGCTGCATTATTCCATCACTCTTTTTCTTTCTTCAGAGTAAGAGTAGCATGCAATGGTTGGGGCAGACAAGGATCCAAAAAGCAAAAGGAAAGCCTTCCTCTTGCCTTTAAGACAAAAAATGCAAATGTTCTGTGTGTGTACCTACATGCCATGTACTTCCTACTGTTCCTACTCGGATTTCCCCCTTTCCCCTGCCCCTTTTAAAATTTAAGGTTAAAGCCTACAGAAAAGAATGTCCCAAACTACAAAGTTAAATGCAAAGGTGGTATCGACAGCACACAGCTGTGTGAACATACATGCAAAACATGATCCACCCATCTTCTTCCTTCTAGTGGCTCCAACCCAGGGAAGAACACACACAGGTCTTCATTCCACAGAACTCTTAAGCCCATGCCTTAAAAAGAAGAACGTGCTGGTGTATTTCTGTGCCTTAAGGAGGAGGCAACTAAATGTTTAATTCCCGTGCCCACATTGCAGGCTTAAATTTGTGTGGTGCTTTTACAAGGCAATTGGCTCCACTGACTTGTAGTGAAACTACTAAGATGCAAAAAGTAACACACAGATTTTGCCTTTCCAAGCAGGGCATTTCCTTGGTGGAAAGCATCCACAAGAAATTCAAGCGAGCACACCAAAAGCTATTTCTTTCCCTTTTTCTTCAGGGTGTTTTTAATATACTAAACTGCAGTGTTAATGCCATAAAAACAAAGGCAACTCTTACGGGAATAGGAGGCTGCTATTCCCCATTGTTCACAGAGAACCTTGGTTGTTTGAATGGATATGATAATTTTGTAGCACAGTTGTTCAAGAGAGGACATAGCAAAGACTCCCATGGTACCGTGTACACAGTTTGCAATGGGCATGGTTAGAATTTCATTGTTACAGCCCTCAAAAAGATACTTCTCTAAAGCAAACATTCTATGAAATATATTTTTCTCTAATTATACCAGATAAACTTCAGCATAAAGCACATTTTCTGAGCTGTTACAGGCAGCAGTTACTTGGATGGTTGAAGGAGGAGCTGGCAAGTTAAACAAAAAAAAAAAAAGGCCAGGGAGATTTAATTTTCTACAAAATAGCTCCCTACAAGCTGTTTAAAAGTCCTGTCCTTTAAGCAATACTCCAAAAATTTTAGAGATTTTAAGGGCAACGCTCACAGTAAGAACTCCTTGTATTCCTTCTGCTCAGGGGGTTCCACAAACACACCATAAGATTTATGCCTTTCCCTTTCAAAATAACCTCATGTAGTCATCTGCAAAAATTAATTTAAATAAGCATACAGAAGTAAGGAACAGGCTAGCTCAAGGTGTTGATTTTTTCATGTGTGTGTGGTTTTGGTTTTTTTTTTGCAGGCAGAGGGAAGAAGGGTGGGCTGAGAGTGCAATCACTAACGTCTACCATAAATCTGCTCTCTCTCAGCCCCAGCTCACAAACTAACACCACCTCTGTCTCATACATACTTTTTTCCTCATCTTTCCCTCTCTGCCTCCCCACAGCCACACTGTAATGTGTCTGAGTCGGCTGTACAGTGTTGCTGATTAAGAACTGCCAGCAGTTAGACAACTTATACAATCTACAAGGAGACTGTGTATTTATGAATGCAATAATTAATCAATGCATAATAAGCATGCACTGAATAAATTGTTTCTCTTTCCATACACAGACAGCTTCAGTTACCATGCATGTTTACACTGCCACGCAAATCTTCAGTTCCCATAGCTGCTTCCCCACCCCACAGAGTTAACAAAGACAAGCTCACTGTATCAAAGCCTGCATTAATCTGCAAAACCACCCAAATACTGCTAAATTGATTAATTTTTGCAGGTAGAGGCTTTCAGAAGCAAATGTAGCATAGTTAGCGCCAAAACTACTAGGCTGTGACAATTTTCCTTTTAAACTACTTTTTTCCAGAGGCTCAGCTATGAAGACTACTCAGAGCTGTGAGCTGACAGACTGGTTTGCATCTTAAGAACACATTTCATTTTAATGGTTTTATTTTTAAATTGTTTCAACTCTTTGAATTAATGGAGATTAAAAAAAGAAATAAGACTGACATAAAAATGCAAAGTAGAGTATTGTTCCCCTTTTTAGCGTGTCTTTTAACTAGAACCAGGTTATATTTATTTTCAAGGAACTCAATAGTACCCAATAACAGGATTGCACACTTATTCATAAAAATTGATCACCAAATAGCTTAAATGGAAAGCGCGCAAACCCTTTCCTGAGCCTCCCTACTGATGAATGGCAGCAGGTGAGGCCTCACAGATATATAAATATTCAGTCCAGTAAGGATTTGCTTGAGAAGTTTCCCCCTTAGTGGCCAGCTTCTATGGCACCACTTTCTGCCCACATGGAAACACAGAGGTGCTTTGCCCCAGGGATGTGCTTCCCTGTTAAACTCTCTGCTAAGGCATTTGAGTCTGCACTGATGATACCTGAAGACAAGGAATCAACGTAAGTTTTCATCCCAGTGCCATGGGCACACAACATGATTACGTGCCCTCCCTGACCAAAGAGCTAACATCTATTGCACAGTTGCTACACGTGGGGACTGACTGGAAGATTGCAGAGCTCTGCATTTGGCTCAGAAGCTGGTGCCTGGAGGACAATAATACATATATATAAAAATATTAATACTTTGTACTCTGTAACGGCCCACAAAGGGATGACATGGTTTTATTCTGCCAATATGCAGAGGATTAAGGGTTTCTGCTTGAAGCCACTAACAACCTGAACAGGAGAATTACAGTAATTCCACTAAAACCACACCAAATCCAGGGGACCGGCTGATGGCACGTTGTTACCCTTTCCACTTCTCTTGAAAATGTAGCTGGTATAATCTATAAACAAGACTTCAACCAGCTATGCAAGGAGGTCCAACTCAAATGGTCTAATTGGAGCCACCTCCAGCAAAAGGGACATTTTTCATGAGACTTCTCAGCGTTCTGAGACCTAAATGGAGCAATTCTATGGGGAGGTCAAAAACAGCAGTTAGCCTGTGAAACACAGATGAAACTCATGCTGTCTTTTCTGTTGCTCACCCCAGTGCATTTTTAGTGCAAAGCCTCTCAGCAAAAAAGAGCAAGATACTCCATTAAAATCTTGCACTGCTTTAAGCCATTAGGTCACCACGCAAACACTGCTGTCGTGATGTCAATTAGCAACACTTTGCCTATGTCAATACCATTATTAACACCTTGAAATATTAATCTCTATTGCTAATTAACAGTCAAATGCAGTGAATAATTATTCATGTATTAGGAAAAATTTACTGAATGCAATTACATGTCAAGAGCTGTGATTTACAAATTCTTCCCACAACACCACTTGTGCCAGAAACTATCCTTAAAAATTCAGCACCAGTTAAAGGCTTTCCATAACCAGGATACCTCTAGGTTGGATAAACTGATAGATCCCAGCTCTGCAATACAGGAGCCTGTCTACATGGCTTCTATCTAAGTTACCATTTCCAGATGGAGCAGCCCCACTCAAAAGCTATAGTTATTATACAAAAAATTAACAAGAGTTCTGCAAGACCAAAGTGAGCACCAATCCTTGGCTGGAAATTCAGATCCTCCAGAAAACTAAGCCTGTGAACACAAGGAATGAAGCAGACACTTCTCTGAGTTTTGAAAACTGTAAATGTTATTCTGAACACAAAATGTTAATTGTTTCAAGGAGATTATTGGCCTTCTGTTTGAACATAGTACAAAAACCAATGAACATTCATTTGAGAAAGATTTTGATTCTATGTTCTTTAAGAGCCTTGATATTTAGGTATTTCAGAGGCAAAACTGGAGAATCAAGATGACTGATCAGTAGTGCTTACAGCAAATGTTATTCATATTGCGTGATAACAAACCAACTCCATTAAACCCACAGTTTAGCAACCATAGCTGTAATTCTGTGCACAGACATACAGACTAAGTGCCTGCATTTTCTCATGCAAACACACACACAAACTGGTGTGTACATTCCGGATTAAAAAACCAACAGTCAGCAAACAAAGAATACTAAATACTATACCTTTGAGTCATAATCTTATAGGCATCTGGCAGATAACAGCGGATATTCTCCATCTGAGCAGGATCAGAGTCACAGATTTTATCGTCAGTCCTCCCGTAGTTGGCACTTTCGATCATGATAACATCTGTTCCTGGGCAGCGCAGCTCTATGGGGTAACTCTCGCAGGACAGCTCCCTTCGGACCACAGCCATGGGGACCGGGGCGCGGCTGAAAGCTGCAAGGATTAACACAGAAACATGGTAAACATTTGCTCTCCACGCTGAGGCCAAGATTAAAAGCGGAATGATGTTTAGCAGCAGGTTTTATCCATGTGCTGTACTGAGATAGTTTCGGTACCACTGAGATACGGTCTGTAGAAACTGGGTCCGATCACTGGCTTGCTGGCTCTCCAGAGAAATTACTTCTCCACTCAGTGACTTGATTTTCTCATCTCAAAAAAAACCCTGAGGAGATCCCTCCTATAGAAATCTCCTATTGAAAGAGGTAAATAGCAACTATGACATTGTTATTATTTCTACTTACCAGGTTTTGATATATAAAATTACAGCCCTGTGTTGTACTTGATCAGTCAAAGGAAATTTTATGACAACAAGTAATCCAAGCACTAGGATCCCAGCTGCTCAGCAAGACTGCACCTGTCCTACAGCAGATGTAATAACATCTGTATTGCTCCTGGTCCTTTTCTTGGTCCTAAGAAAATGACAGGCTGATGGCTTTTGCTGTAGCCTACAGCATGCCGGGGGGTGGCCTGTGGGTTCTGGCAATCTTCATGAAGTTTGGGCCCTACAGTGATATTTTCCATGGAAAGGACAATTTATGGGACACTGGATGATTTAAGTTCAGCCTTAGTTTTGTGTTGGATCTGCCTAGATGGTCAAATACTTGGCAAATACTTGTCAAATTAAAGAGCTCTCAGAAATCTTACCTGTTTTAAAAGAAATCCAGGCTACAGTTTGCAAAAGAAAAAAGAAACACACTTTGAGATGCCTTGAAAACAAAGCCCTAAAAGTCTTAGTAAATAAATTCACTAGACAACAAACAATTGTATTTCTCATCTTTACAGCATCTTTGATCCAAAGATCTTAAACAGCTTGATGAACGTGAATATATTAATTCCCCAAATATCCATACAAAGTAGCTATGTATTGTCTCTCTCATCTCAGTAGTAGAAGGGTTATGCGGCTTCCAGAAGATCTCATGGGAAATCCATGGTGAAGCTGGGAACCAAGCAATTGTTTCCCAGCCTAGCACACCAGCCACAAACTGAAACAAAAGCAAACTCTTTTCCCTACTTATTCCATAAGAATGAAAACTCACCCACACCAGAAAGGCTTCCAGCTGCAGGGATGATGTGTCCTCCTAGCTACACACTTTACAACCTCCAATCACAAAACTCAACATACAAACCAAGCCTCTGTCTGTGTGTGATGGTCACAGAGCAATCAGTGAAGCTTTAACCCTCTAGTAGATCCATGGCCCATCTGACACCAAACATCTTTCAGCAACTCACTTTTCCCCGGCCCCATTATAAAAACACTAAAATACCCTCCCTCCAAAACTGAAAATCCCGTCCAGTGTTCTGCTATCTTGTCCCAGAAAACTTCCATGTGGTACATACATGCCAAATTTGCTTATGGACAATAGGAGCATACAGATATTTCTCGGAACATCCCTTAACCGTATCAAGGCCATTCTATCTGTCTGGCAGGCAGCAATCCAACACATTAATTTCCATGAAGCCTTCTATTCTTGTCAGTTATCTCATTTACGTATTACTGGACAGATAAACATTCCCATTTCTGTAAATTTACAGGGATACTCCAATATCAGATCCTTACTGATGCACCAGAGTTAAGGACTAATTACCAAACTCCCAAGACAGACATGTGCTTATTCTTGAATAACAGCTTCTACAGTTGGCATAGCTTTAGTGTTTGGATCATGCAAGATGTCCTGGTTTCCCTGACGTTGGAGAAATAGTTTTACCCTGGGCTTGTATTGCACCACACACTTGTGTAATGCAGTAAATTCTTACTGCAACCAACTTCTCCTGTTACAGAAGGAGGGAAATGAGGAAGACAAGCATGAACCTCCAAGATGCGATACCTCAAACCTCTAAGATTCTTACCCTTGGCTTTATGTCACTAATCAACAACAAGGTAACTGGAGGAAGGATGAGACAAAGTTAAGAGACAACATTTGATCGAAGAGATAAGCCAGCCAGAAAGGCAGAGTCAGCAGAGCCCAGCAATTTTAGCCAGCCCTACAAACAGTATCAAAAGGTATTAAGTCCACTTAGAGGGATCTGTCAACAGAAGCCTGCAGCAGGCTCTGCTCTGCGATACACTAAGGCACCAGGCCAGTGCTGACCAAAAAACGTCTGATGCCAGGCTTCCGATTTTTGTGGGGGTTTTTGGTGAGCTCTCTTTGCAAGCCTGTTCCGTACTAAACCTGAGCAGATTGGTGACATGGGAGGCAGAAGGTTTCTAGCAGCTTTTGGCAGAACGCTGAGGCCAAGGGCCCTCCCCCCTCCTGCCATGTGCTTAGATGACTCCTATTAACTGCCAAAGAAATGACAAAATGAGATTTACAGGCAATATTAGCTGTTGGGAGCTATGGTTTGGCCCAGACCTGGGTCAATTTGGATCCTTTTCTCTGGAAAGTTAATGTATGCTATACAAAGGGCAAAGACAGTTGCTAATACTACTTTACTTTTTACAGTTCCCACTACAGAATACAAAACTCAAACTTCTGACCCACACAATTCAGAAAATGTATTTTTGCTCTCAATTCCTGTGTTGGTGGTTTTGTTTGTTGTGGGGGTTTTTTTTTGCAGTAACTATTTTATATCATCAAAGAAAGACATTAAACACATGATGGCTGAGGAAAACCCCACTTAAAAATCACACTAATTAACTGCCTGAGAATTCCCTCATACGAACCTGGTGTATCTGTCAAACAGCAATACTGTACACATGCAGCTAACCTTAATGCTTCTGTTTTGTTGGAAATAAGACATTAGGAACTGCTACCAGCAAGCAACAAAGCTGTTAAACATGTTTCTGTGCTACAGTGAGAGCACACTTCTTGCATCTTGGGCATGTCTTCTGTACATGAGACTTTACAGCAACTGATCCACTAAAACTGCATGCATGTCAGTTCCCAGTACAATCCCCACACACAGAAAATCCAACCCAAAGCTTAACACCCCTTCCCCAAAATAACAGCTCATTTTCTATTTTCCATGAAAGAATCTCTAGACAGGTGAAAACATTTCTAGGTTTGGCTTTCAGTTTCCTGGAATTCACCTTCTTGCTTCTCACTTAATTACTTGCCTGCTTGCCATTAGAAGGACAGCTTTCAATTACAGACACCTCCCTGTGGTATCAGAGTCCAAATTTAAATTTATTTTCTGGATATAAAGCATAAAGACAATTTGACACCCTGAAAAAACTATAGAAGTAGCTGAATATTGTAATACAACATGATCTCCTATCATGCTTTCCCCTAAAGCGATAGGCACATATTTTCCATTCAGACATTGTCCACCAAATCACTTGCTCTGGATGGCTTTTTCTTCTGTCCTGACATCTCCAATAAATACTCCAAGTGAGATTAGAGCCTGGCTGTTTATCTCCTTGTAAACACATTTCTTGATGTTGTGTCCCTCTATGATAATCTTACTTAATCATTTTTACTGGTTTTCCTGTAAGGAACAGTGATGTTTTGCTTTTTGCTATGAAACAAGATACATCAAAGCCCATCTGTGAAATACACAGCACAATTGTATTAATTCATTAATACACTTCTCTCTTCTTTGAGCAGCTCCCTATCTTTGCAGTCTCTCACTGAGCTCCTTATTTCATCTCCTAAATAAGTGACCTAATTGTTGGCTTGAAGTCAAGAGGAGCCAATAGCTGCTCACTACTTTGGAAAACAGGTGTCTTTTTCCAGGATCCTATGTGCAGACAGCCATCTAAATACAGAATTTAAAAAGAGTGTTTTTCAAATTCTTTAACATTTAAATATGTGCCAACTTGAGTTTTATAAGTGCAGCCATTTGGTGGAAAATAATCCTCCTGAGCTTCTGCAGAGCAAAGTGAGAGTAGAGGGTGAAAAGGCAACAGATAATGACAGGATTTTATCTGGGCGATTTAGGACTTCTTTGTCTCTACTAATTTCAGGAGCTGGAAAATTAAGTAAGTCATCAAAATCTTGTGCTTTTTCTCCCCCTCGCTTTTGACCTCAGAACATAATTGCCTCTTGTCATGCCTGCAGGGCATGGGCTTGTAGTTATCACTGTGTGCTTAATCAAATGCCAAAATAGCCCTTAAATTATGTGTCTTCTTGGCTGCTAGAGACTTGTTGAGCTCTGCTACATTTAGAGGCATGATGGTAGTAGATGTACTTTTAAAAGAGAAGTGTGGGTTGATGCTTTTAATTAGGTTTTATATGCAATTTTCCCAGCAAAATCATGTTCTGGCTCAGAATTTTCAGACTGAAATTTCAGTGCATATTTAAGGGCAGTGAAACAAAAGCTGGAAATGCAGAGATAATTATTTTCACGAGCTCTGTATAGGATTTGGTCTGCCCAGCTAAATACCTGACTTCCTGTTCCCAGGCACAAACACAGCATGCCGGGGGAAGAGGTTTCCTACTAATTTGGAGGAATGCTTCTCTCTTCATAATTTTGCAGGACTTAATATTCTCACAGTCACTCTGGGGGGTTAAGAAAATCAGAAAGTAACAGTAATTAAAAGAAAGAAAATCCAACTCTCCCCTTATTCTCTAGTCCACTCAGGTGTGGGTAGGAGTAGAAATCCCTTTCGGTCAACGAGTCAACAGGCTTTGTAGGACTCTGTCACTTCCTGACAAAAAGCACACACTTTTCTAAATCAGGGCCCTACTTTTCTCTATTAAGATTATTAAGTCTCATTAGTGCATATTTACAGCACACTAACATTGCTCAGTAGTTCTTCGCTGTTCTTCCTTTGCATTAATCCATATTATACCTGGCCTCTGATCTCAAGAATAATATTAGTAGTAAACAAAAGCTCAGGTTAAAGACAGTGACAACAAACATTTCTCCAGTGTACAATACTCCCATTCTTCAGTATTTTCATTGCTCATAAATATCAATCTAGTTCTGACAAGCTTAAAAAAAAGATGTTTGGTCCAAAGTTCTCTGAAATCTTATGATTAATATGGAAATCGCTTGCAATATCCCCCACTTTCTCTACAGATACTGACAACAAATAAAAGAACAAAGACCTCTGTCTTTTCTAGAAGGATAGAGCAGAAAAGCCTTTCTTCTACTCTCAGCCTGCACTGGGGTTAAAGGTCCATCCTACAGACAATGGCTGGTGCCAAGACATTGCAGCAAACGCTTGCAATATCCATATCCAGCTCCCCTGGGGAAGAAATGAAGACTGAATACAGCCAGTGTGGTCAAACAGCTGAAGCCATCAGTAGTGCAAGGCTGAAGCTGGACAGTCCTGGTCTCCACTCCTATATCTCACCTCCTTGCCTCAGTTGATTGCTGTCTCATCTATAAAAAAGGGATCATTATCTTATCTCCTCCATTAAGCATTCTAAACTGCTAGAAAAAGAAAGATGAGAATTAGATATATCCTCAGAAAGTGAAGAATCTGGCTTCATCCTGGGATTCCCCACACAAATCAAATATCCACAATCTCCTGGACTATCTTGACCTTTCTGACTTTATAGAAGATATCAAAACCAATTTGCAACTTTCCTTTGGGCACCATCACCAGATGTAGTGATTCCCCTTACCCAGCAAACAGCCAGCTATAAACAGACTTCAAAAACTGCAAGAGCCATTTCTTATATGGTGGGATGGTGCATACAAAAATAAATTAAAAAAATTAGACAGGAGACAAACACAAGACTGTGCAACACCTCAGCCATGGCAACTAAAGAAAAGCCAAAAAAAGCCACAAAATCCTCACACCCTTCCCTGTGCATTTTATGTGGAGGTTGAGATCAACTGTCTTATGGATCCATACATTGCTTAATCTACCTCCATTATAACACTCAAGTGGCCCCTGCTAAGGATTCACTCCTAGGTTGTATGAGTGAAAATGCAATAGATATTCATCTGCATGTTTACATCTGATGTCCTCTCCTCCACAATTAAAAAGATACACAGGAGAAGGCTGCAGTAAACAAAAGGAGTTTTCTATAGGGACTGCCAAAACTCACACACAGACAGTGCATTTTCTAAGGTGACACAGCCAAGGATAAAAGCAGGAGCACCAAGAAGGAGAAAAAAAAAAAAAAAAAAAAAAAGCCCAAGCCAAGTCCCAGACACCACAATTCTCAAGCCATACTCTGCCCCACACACCAGCCTCATGGGAAGTACCTTTTATTTCCACGGAAGATCTCCTTTCTCATTTCTAGACACCCTAGAGGTCAGATCTCAAAAGGATGATGCACAACCACACTTTGGATGCCCAGAAAGCCCAGGGATAGCAGCCAGATGATTAAGCACCAGAGAGCTATATCCTGGGGCAGTTCTGCTACTCATACTTCATACCACCGATATTCCTCATCTCCTTGCCATGTTCAGCAGGTAAATAAATACCCTTCTCTCCCCTCACTCTCTCAAACCTTAGCTCAAAGTATAGAGAAGCTTTCCTCATTAGTAAGAAGCATTAGATCCTCTTAGGCTCTTTAAGTATTACAGTAGCTCTTCCTAGAGGGATAAAGAGAAAAGAAATTCACAGAAAACAGGCAAAGAGGACTTGTGAACAATCAGCAGAAAGAGGAAAGAACGGTGAAGTGGATGCATTTGCACCTAAGGATGAATGTTGATCAAAGTTGGTCATTGCAATGCCCTATGAAGAAAGAAAAAGTGACAAAAGAACAAAACCCCAGAATCCAGATTGTAGCAATGAATGGAGGAGTTTTGACAGTAGGAAGCAACTGAGGACATGTAAAGGCAGACTAACCCAGGGAGACCCAAATCAGGTCTGTGAGAGAAAACAGTGCAACAACAGTACTGTGCTTTCTTTCTGATCATCCATTCCCATCTTCCGGGACTCATGGGCTGCTGTCTCATTAGTGAGTGATGGGAAACTGAAAATTGCAACAAACATTTCTTTTGACAAGGCCTCATCTTCACAAATTTCCCACTTACAGAGAGGTGAATACCTCTGAAGCTAAAACTTACACTGGAACAAGGCATCATCAAGGGTCACCCTCCGTGCTGCTGAGCAGACGGTGGTCTAGGGTAAATCAGCCTATCAGGATAGTGTTGTTGAAGGGAGAGTGGATCCTGCTTCCTCCCCAAAACAAGCCATGGTTCTGCTGCTGGTTGTGCCTCCAGTTCTGGTGCTTGCTGGGCCCCTTCTCAAGACTGGGCAACTCAGTAATTCACCAAGAAACTAAAGCGGCAGGGAGAAGAGGTAGGGACAGAGCGGTTTCTGCTGGACTGATAGAGTTGAATCAGCTCAAAAAAGGTTAGCTAAGGTCAGAGAGAGAAAGCAAAGTATTTTTAGAAGGAAGGGAGGCTGAATTTAGAATGCTTTTCAAAAATACACGACAACCTACCTTCAAATCAGAGGTCAGAAGTACAGTCCCAGCCTAAGCTAAATGTCACTTTAATGAATTTAATTAAAGCAGAAGCAACAAGTTAAGAACAACAGACCAATAGAACATGTTCTCCAAGGGAAAGGTTGAATGCAAGTTCATTAATATTTAGGCCTCATCACAAGGAAAAAGCTATTCCCAAGTACCTTTTCCTTTGCAGTGGATCATCTAATTTGTAACAAAAGGCACACATGAGAAGATACTTGGATAGAAATGTTTTTTAAATTCACAGGCTCCCTTCATATGAATTAGCTTTCAAGTGTAAGAAAACAGTGCACAGACAGGGCAAGTGTCACTGCTTAATGCTCTGCACTGCAGTGTGTAAGATCTATAACCAATCCTTATGCTAAACTTGCCCTCCAGCCTAATAGTGACTTTACTTAAAATATGTGGGTTTCAGATCATGGTCCATAACACTGAGACATTTGTATTCTCCATAAAGGAAGCATTAGGTTCTGAGCCACAGGGACCAGTCCTTTTTACAAATCCATACACCACAAATTTCACTGGGGTCTTCAATAAGGTAAAACACGTCATTTATTTCTTACTCAACTCAAAGTTACTGTTGTTATAATAGGCCCTTCACTGTCTCAAAAAACAAAACAAAACCACACACACACACACACACAAAAAAAACCCCAACACCAAAACAAAAAAACCCCCACACAAAACCACTCAAAACAACCACCACCAAAACAAACAAACAAAATCAAAAACAAATCAGAGAAGCTTTGACTTTGATACTACTGAACAATGTTGTCATCTCAAATTTAATGCAGCACAAATTAATGTGGTGAAGCGAGTAGGATTTGAGTAATAAAAAAAAATTGCCGCATTTCAAATTACTCCACTGTAGCTTTTTATTGTAGCCATTAATAAGGTTATTTTTTTTTAATCTCAGATAAAAAACTTTTATAAACCACCACAATAGATATAATCATAGAGGTAGTTAGATAAATTATTATCAAGGGTTTAGTCTAAGAACATTAAGGAAAAAAATCTGTTTATAATTTTCAGATTTCATATTAAATCATAAGCTCCTTTAAAATTCTACTTCGTTATTGTTTCCATTTAAAACACTAGCTTAAATTCCTACCCTTTCTAATATAATGCAAAGCTGGAATAACTTTCCTGTTACCAGCAGAGCTTTTTTAGGTGTGTCATCAGAATGGGCTTCAGTAGGGTTTAGTTGTGACCCCAGATGGATACTGCCCAAGTGCTGAGGATGTGCTCTTCTGCATCATTTGTACCACAGTGAACTGGGAGGTGTCAGCCTTGGGCCACAGGAAGCAAGATAAGGATAAGCTGGAGGAGGAGAAGACCCAAATGTATCCACAAAATCAGAGATGGTCTGCCATGGAGGATGATATAGAGGCCAAATTTGACTTCTATCTCATCAGGGGGCGGGGAAGGGAAGGGGGAACCCCAAAGACAAAACTACACAAACCAGCTAACCAACCCCAAAATACAAATGTCAGTAAGAGAGCCAGTGAACTCACCAGATTCAGAAATTCTTTCAAGGCTGTTCAAAAGCAGACAGGTTAGATGTATTTGGAGCTTTGTTGAAGAGCTGCAAATAATAGATTCCTACCAGGTAATACCTCCTCAAAGTTAAAGTTTAATTTTGATTTACAGTTCCCTGAAAAGCCTCTGAAGGGAAACATTAAAGCTCTTGTAGAAGTATCTGCATTATTACAGAAATGATGAACAGCAGAGTGAAGATTACTTTGTGCTGTTTACAGACTTGTTTACCAGAGCAGTAAATCTATTTTTAAGTTTGTATTGCTCAGAACGGAGAAACATGTGAAATCTGAAGAACTGTCCAGAGAAAAAGACAGGCAGGCAAAAAGAAAGAATTTCCACCAAAGTATTAGAGCCTGTCATTCAAATATCTGTAGAAAAGTCTGGGATCTCAAATATTTATCATTTAAACCAATTGCTTTACAACACCAAAGACCAGGAATGACTCCTTTAGAGTTCATTTTACAAGAAGTTACTCAGACCTTTATGACTAGACATCTCCAAGAAGTAATACAGTTAAACTGTAGAACATTAAATAAATAACTGATTTTTCTTGGTGTTTTAGATACCACAGCTCCTTTGAGTCTCTGACATAAATAACAACAGAGAATTTGTTCTTTCCACTAGCCCTAAGTGTGAAAGTTTTATAAAAGAGTCTGAGACTGCTCTAAGATATTGACTTCTCAGAATTGCATTCCATTATATATTTCTTTATATATATATATATATATGCACAAGCTTCTATAAAGGCATGATATACTATGTAACAGCCAAAATGGAAAGTGTAGTTTTGTACAGAGCAAGATGACATTTGGGGTCTTCTACTCAGCACACCTTAAAGGCCATTGATTTTTAGATACCAGTGGGTGCTTCTTAGGAAGACCTGTGAGTAATCTACAAAGACAACCGAGTCCCCTGCTGCTGGATGAGGTTTTCCATGCCATATATGAGCTCTGCCTCAGGCATGGAGCCATGGGATCTAAGATTCTTTTTGCCAATACACTAACAGGAAGTACAAGTAGGCAGTGGCAAGCCTTTCTTTGCAGTCCTCTGAATCATGACTCCCCAAATTCTGACATTAACTCCCCCCCTCCTTTGACCTCAAAAGATCAAGGAGATTTCACTAAGAGTTACTAGCAGTTTCAAGGAGCTGCTCTGAAGAAGCATCAGTTATCTGAACAGAGACCAATTTTATTTACTTCCCCTCAATCTTAACAATAAAGAACAACAGGAGAATTAAATTTTGGGAATCAGCTGAAACATGCATACCGGTTCCAGGTGAAAATATATTTCAAGTAAAAGCAGATTTTCAGGGAAATCACTTATTTTTGCCTGCAGGTACCCCTTCTCCTCAGAAGAAAATAGCAAAACATTAAAACTAATGAATTAACTCCACAAAATGGTTCACTTTCTAGGAAGCACAACTAAAGTCTTGAGTGATGGAGTTTCCTATTGCACCCAACAAACATGTTGTTGCTCACAACAAACATGTAGTGCAGCCTATGCAAATATTGCTCTAGTGTATGCCTCAATATACATGTATATATACAAATACACATATATATTGTGTACATATACATATATACATACCCACATGATACTGCCCACCTCAAGGTGAGTCACAAAAAAAAATCTGAAATAATGTAGGAACTGTAGGCTCCCAGAAATGCTCTGGATAGATTAACTGCTTCCAAAAGAGTCAGGTGAACAATGCTGAGACATAGCTGAGAGCTTCTGGCCTTTGAAGTAGGGAGGAAATGCACATCCTGTGGCACCACCAGGACTGCCAGGGCACAGCAGTGTGGTCAAACTCACCTTACAACATTTGTATCTTCAATACATACCCTGAAACCTGACCTAACACCCACTCCCCACAGCTGAGGAGGTGTCCCAGGAGACATGTTACTGCTCATTTTCCAGTCCAGCCTTCAAAGTGGTTAACAAGAGATTAAAAAACAGTTTAAAAAGTAGCAATAATAGGTATGAATAGTCACAGAGACATTGTGCTCAGGAAAAAAAATCCAACCCGGTATCTGTTAAAAGAGAATGCTATTTTATGAGAGTCCCTGCAGCACTGGATATCATGATCCGTTACTTGTTCTGTGGGACACTGTAGGACTCCTTCACAGACACCCCCGTGTACAACTGAACAAAAAGAGGGTCTGTGCCCCAAAGGACACTTTAAAGAGAAGAGAAACTGTGTGAAGATTAGGAGCAAGAGCTACAGTGGCACAAAAAAGGATAGTCATGCAGCATGGGTTACAAAGAGGTGCAGATACTATACTTGAGGGCACAATGTTCACCAGCTCAACAAAAATATGGTTGGAGAAAAAAAATTATCTAACTTGCTTCAGGAGAAAACCACCGAAAACAACTATGATGAATGGAAGACTTTTTTTTTTCTTTTTTTTTTTAAACACAAACCCTAAACTTGTTTTAAATTGTCCTTCTCCAAGAGGTAGATGAAAGAAGTAAATCTTTTCCTGATCTCTCTGGCAGCAAAGCCCAGGATCTAATTGCCCAACAAAACCAGAGAGAGATAGGTGGCCTAAAGGCAAAAATGTTTTTAATAAAATAACCTGATGAAAGAGGCCATTCCTCCTTCTCCTACAGATATGGGGTCAGAGGCAGCATGACTTTTTTCAAGCCCCAGACAAGACAGTGTTGCCGGGACACCAGAGGATGCTCAGACAGAAGGGTACAGAAAGGGCTCTTGGAAAATAAGCAGGACAAAGTTATTCCAGGCACACCTGGGCACTGCAGCTCAGCCACGCAACAGCATCCAATGCAGTTTCCCTTGTCAGTGGGAAGAGACACAGAACCCAACACCTTCAACTGACCAGTCCCTATAAGCCAGGAGAGATTTAGGAGACCACACTAACACTGACCTCAGACTTAGACCTCTCAGGACAGAGGATGGTCTAGCAAGGTTCACTCAAGATTGACTGAGTGTGGGACATGGATGAGGGTTGGGGTGCTGCCACATCCAGAGTTAGGGATACCCTCCAACAGAATTGAGAGGCAGGCAGCCTGCAGGCACCCACACCCCCACCCAGCACTGACCAAGACACTTGCTAAGTCCTCTGCCCTGTTTCTCCCTAGAGGGTTTTGAAGGACTCTTCGAAACTGGAAAAAAAGCACCAGGGAAAGGTTTCCAGAGAACTGTTTCTGGGAGAGTATTAATTAAATTTCAAATGTAATTATGTTGCAGTACATTTAAGTGCACTTTCTAAATAGAAACTGACTTTTATCTAACAAAGGAACCATTTCAAGCACTTTTCCTCTATCTGTAATATCCATTTCCTTTTCTACCTGTTCCAAGCATTGTTCTTCTAGAGTTATTTATACTGCACATACAGAATTTTCTGCTTTTTCTAAGACTAAAATTGTTTCATACTTCCATCATCCTGTGCTTCCTCTTCATATTTGTGGAAAGCATTCTGCTGTCACTGCCCTCCAAGGACATCTTCGTAGCACGACAAGAAATCCTCATAAAAGAAACCAGATTTTTCTACTTATGGTTCTTCTATGCCTGCTATTATTCTGTAATAAAGCTCTTTAAACTATGCAGGGTAAAAAAACCCAGCTTTTGAGGGGCTGAGGGGAATTACCTGGGTAAAATACAAAGGGTCACTGAGCAAGTTTGTTGTTAAGCCAGTCCCCTCTGGACAAAATAAAGTATTTTTTGATGCACTGTAATATTTGCCCTTACTGTTTTCAGTGGAGGCACTAACACACAGGACTCTGTACTGGTGGAGGTTTGCACTAAGGACCCTAATTCTGATAAGGAATGAGAAAGAGCAGCTCCTGAATATCTCTCTGCATCTTTTTTCCCCACATTAATATCAGGGAAGTATAGACCTGGAAACCTCACACCATGGCTTCCAAAACCACTACAGTATCGAAGCCTACTTTTGATCATTAAAAGGAAATTTTAGTGAGACTGCCTCTGTATAATTTCATACAGGATCCTGTTCTAACAAATAATTTGATCACAGAAAAACAGACAAATATAAACACAAAAAAAACCCCAACCCCAAACCAAAACAGAAAACACAAACAAACAAACAAACCCATAGATGTCTATGAGCAAATAACCCTGAAACAATGCAACTTGGTAATCAAAATAAGATAACTGTCCTGACTGATAACACATATACTTGAGGTTTGTAGCCAGGACAGCTCCTCATAGATTAAAATATTTCACACAAAATTAAACAGAAACAAAGATTTAAGATTAAAAACACAGACAGTAAACTGAGAAGTCTGTTCCAGATGACAAAATCCCCAACTCTGCAATCATAAGAAAAAACTTCTTTAGTTAAATAGTCTACCCTCATTTAACAAAAAAGAAGACAAAGGCAGCAATGTAGTTAACAAGTACAAATTACAG
>VYXB01010667.1:0-41310 GCA_013397135.1 Pachyramphus minor
TCTGCTCTGCTGAGACATCTCAGCAGGGCTCCCTGCTCCTTTCCTCGAGAGCTGCTTTTAAGCCAAGGCTCTTCCCTCCCACCTGAGCTACACTGCAGCCATGCCTGCATGCAGCTGTGTATTCCACTGATGCAGACCCAGCCCATGCATCTTTCACCCCAGCTTAATCTTGGATCTGCCTCATCATTATGGACTTTTCTAATGGTTTGCCTCTTCACAGAACCTCACTGCTATTCAGTTTCTGAATGGGAACAGCCACGTTGTAGTGGCTGGATCCAGCAACAGTCCCAGACACGGCAGGGTAGAGCCAAGCCCAGGACTACACTACTTGTATCCAAGGTCAATCCAGGAGGCAGGACTGAAGATGTGGCTACCCACAGCATCAGTGCATTGGCTGTACAGGAAGACCAGTCCGTATGTCAGGACAAAGCAATTTGGAAGCCAATTTTCACTACTCTATTATAGCCCTATGCGTAAAACAAAACAAACAAAAAAAACATTTCACAGGTACACCCCTGACCCTCTGCGAGGTCCTGCTGGAAGCAGAGCAACTTTAGGACTAGTGACAGGAATGCAGATGTCTTACAGCACTGCAAGGGTCACTGCAGCATCTTCTCGGCACTGCCCCGTTGCGGGGAGCAGGCCAGGAGAGAGATGAAGATGAACATACGCCTAAACCTGTTTTGCTTAAAGGCACATGCATTTATTTTCCAGGTTTCCTCATTTGTTTTCTACCCCACCCGCCCGTGCGTCCGCAGAACATGGAGGCCGCGGCGGAGCGCAGCGGCGCAGGCGCGGCAGGAGGAGGAGGGACGGAGCCGGCAGGTCTGGATTCGCGGCCTGGAGCGGCCCCTTCCCGGGCCTGAGGAGTGCGGGGGCGGCTGCCATGGGCAAACGGGTGGCCCTGGTGCTCGCCGGCTGCGGCGTCTTTGATGGCAGTGAGATCCACGAGGCGTCGGCGGCGCTGGTGCACCTGAGCCGAGCCGGCGCCGAGGTAGGAGGGGGGCGTGCCGTGAGCGTGTGTGTGTGTGTGTGGCGGAGGGGGTGTGCGTGAGAGTGTGTTTGTGTGAACGTGTGCACAGCATGATGAGCCGGGCTCCTCCCGGGCTGTGTGTTTGACACGTGTCTTTGCTTCCCTGAGCAGGCGAAAGCCCCCCGCCTTGGCCGTACCCCCACGCCCGGTGGCTCCCGCTGTTTGTGGGGTCGGAGCCCCTCCCGGATTGCGATGGTCTTTACGTCACCACTGCACACTACCACTCCTGCTCAGCCATAACCTCCTTCCTTGCGTTGTCTCCTCGCCTTTTTTTGTTCATCCCCCCGCCCAAAGATGTGCCTGTTCCCCTGTCAGGAGCTGAGGTCACAGGCGGCTGAACAAGACCGAGAGGGGATCTCATGTATGCATATAAATATTGGAAAGGCGGGTGCCAAGAGGATAGTGCTGTTGCAAAATGTGGACTATGCCATGATTATCTTAGGTCAGGATGTTCCTCGATGTAAGATCTTTGTGTACTTTCAAGCGTAGGTAGGGCAAAAGAAGACAAAAGAAGAAACAGGCACCGGCCAGAATCCCTTAGTCAAGGACATCTGGGAACCATCAAGCTTTAAGCATCAAGATGGTATTGTATATGAGTAGAACAGATAGCAGTTAGTGTCCCTTACTCAAGGGCAACCTGGAACTAACAAGCCTTAAGGATGTATTAAATCAAGACCTTGATGTATGTCTGTGTATAGATTGCTTACTTGGCAAAATACTCAAGGTCCATGTATCCTATAGCTTAACTATGTTCATTATAATACTAAAAATTAACACCCACAGGTCAAAAAGACCCCTGCCCAGGTGAAGACCCTTCCCCTGCGCATATGTAGAAGTTAGCTGGGGTTATGTAGCTTGTATGGCAATTACTAACCAATTATAATAGAGGAGCTGTACTTGGAAAGTTACTAACTCTGAACTTCGGTGCATAAATAACAGTGTGAAAAGGGCAGTGGGTGTGCTTGATTTGTGGAATACCACCAAGCACCCAGGCTTGCATAGCTCTGAAACGAATAATCAGTGCTTCTCTTCAGTGTATAATTATTGGCTTGTTACCCACCAGCTAACAAATCCAATTTTGTGGCAACAAAATGTGGCAGACTCTTTTTGGTGGTGCCCAGCTACAGGACAAGGAGCAGTCATAAAACACAAGAAGTTCCACCTTATGAGGAGGAAATTCTTTATGTTGAGGGTGGCAGAGCATGGAATAGGCTGCCTGCAGAGCTTGTGGAGTCTCCCTTTCTGGAGACATTCAAAACCCACCTGAATGTGTTCCTGTGTAACCTGCTCCAGGTGACCCTGCCTTGGCAGGGGGCTTGGACTAGATGATCTCCAGAGGCCCCTTCCAACCCTAAGAATTCTGTGATTCTCTGAATCCAAGAGCGAGGAGTGGCTGGAGGCCTGTCCCTGCTCCTCTGGCTGCAGGGAGCTGATTATGGATTAAAATCCTTGATCTTCATTCCAGCTGCTTTTGCAACTCTCGCTGGGGTTCACTTGCTTGTTTTTGTCTCACTATTTCTGGGCTCTTTTTGGTAAACTAGGAGTTGTCAGAGAAGCCTGGGCCACGACACAGTGATATACTTTGGTCCTGTCTGTGGCTTCAGATGGCAGAAGATGGCCACTGTCCATCTACGTGGAGCTGCACTCAGGTGTCTGATGGTAACAACAGCACACTCATATTTAGCACAAATTTGTCATCTCTGAGCAGTCTGCAAAGGAAGCTTCAAAAAGGAAGCTTCAAGACACAAGAAAACAGCCCCTGCCCTACACCTTTCACAGAGCTTTATATTTTGATGCAGCATTCCCCTTTTGTGTCTAATCAAAATAGGGTCTTCCATGTTTTGTTTTTCTTTTCTGCTATGAGTGTTTTAGGGCAGCTGGTAAGTCTAATGTCTGCACTAGAAATGCTTGTAAAGTTTGCATCTTTCACTTTTTTATGTCAAACTTTTTTAGCACTCTAATCCCATAACAGTTAAGAGCAACCTTTCTTCAGAGTCAGCTGTGTGTCCAGTCTGGTATAAATTGTGGTGTTCTGTTTGTCCTTGGGGTTATCTATGGAGGAGAGGCAGGCCATGGCAAAATCAGTAAGCTTAGTGTTGGTGTAAGAATGCACTCCTGTCAAAATGCTGCAGGAATAGGATGGGGATAATGTCGGTGTTTACCAATCCTAATATATCATATATCACTTTAGATACTGTGTGATAGATCCATTCTGTGGAATCCACTTAATTTGGATAAGAGACTTCAGGGACAAAGCCTGTTTTCATTAAACGATCTTTATTGTGCCCAGTTCTGTTTACATTTACAAAATTGTTTTATCTCTTTACTAGGTGAAGATATTTGCCCCCAATATTGAGCAAAGAGATGTAGTCAATCACCTAAAAGGAAGTCCAACAGAAGAGAAGAGAAATGTGTTAGTTGAAAGTGCCAGGTTGGCAAGAGGAAACATGCAGGATTTGGCTGAACTGAAAGCTGCTGAATTTGATGCAGTTATTTTCCCTGGTAGGAAATATATTTATTAATCATTAAGTTCACGAACATGCAAGTTAGTGTAAGTCAGAGTGTTCTTTTGGTATTAAGTTAAGCATCACACCATTCTTTCCTTCTAAAGATTGTGAAAACTTCAGTTACCTACTTGCCAACAAGAACATTGACCAGAGTACAAAAATAGGGTCAGAACTTGGCATTAGATGGCAGTGCCTTAATTTTAGGGCTTCTGAAATGGTTGGCAGAATAGCACATTGCCAGATAAATTATATTCCTTCTCAGATGTGAGTACATTCTGTTTTAATTATGTATCTGCTCTGCTGCTGATCAAGTTATACTAAACATGTCTATGGATAATTTTTTTATTTTAAGACTACAAAATTGCCTGCCAGACAGAGGTAATTGTAATCACTTTTAGAAATCAAGAAACCAGAGTGTCGTGAGGAAATTATGAGTTGCTGAAGATCACTTTTCAGGATATTCAGAGTATTGTTAAATACTGCCTTCAGGCCTGGGCCTAAATGTTAATTTAAAGTAAGGCCAGCAGAGGGAGCATGTGTATAACGCAGAGAAACATTCTGCCAGCACTAAAATTGTGTGTGTGATACCAGGGCTGATCAGGGAGGGAGTAGAGGCTCATAGATATTTTCCACGTTAATTTCATGCTCTTATAACCCAGGCACTGGGGGTTGCTGTAATAACTGTTAGAGGGAAATAAACCCTATTAAGTTTGAAAATTAAAATCTTGCCTCAGAGATTTCAGATAACACTTGAAAGTGAGCAAACTGGAAAAGGAAAAGTACTAAAAATGCAAAGCTTCTTGATATTGTCCATTGAAATACTTGTGAAAATTTCTGTATGTTTATTGTAAAAAAGTTGATGTCATGAACATTCCATAAGGATCAAGTGTAGTAACTTACTAATAACCTCACTTGGATTATTCTGATGGTTATAAATCCAGCAAACAAAGAAGATATAAAATACAATCTGTTTGTACAATTAAATGAAGATTAAATGCAAGTAAAGGTTTGTTAGAACTATTTTCTAGAAAGACAAAACATAATAAGAAATTATGGCATTACTCACAAGTTTTTTGTCTCAGAAAATTATATGTTATAATTTCCTTTTTATGTAAAATCTTTTTTTTTATTGTGTTATTCTCTTTGGTTTAAGTCCAAAAATAATTCTAGGGAAGGAGAAGTGCTCTCCTATAATTGCTTAAGTATCAAACTAAAACTTGAGTATTGATTACTATACAGGGTCAAATCACAGTTTGCATTACTCCTGTGAATTGCACACTTCTGCTTTTAACTAGTATTGGTCTTTCTTCTGATCCCTCTCTTTCTTATTGAGGAGTGCATAACAGATGGTGCAGCTGTTCTAGTGACTAGCAGCAAATGAATGGGACTGTTTTTTGTTTGTCAATTTGCCCCTTATTGAAACAAGATTATCTGGCATATTTATATAACCTACACGGTATAAAAAAGTGTGCAGTTAAACTTTTAACATTGTAAACCCATCATTTACAGGCTACAGTTACATTGTTAGGCTTTCAGTACAGTCCTAGTTATGTTGTAAAAGATTATGTTGTAAAAAAGAGCTTCTGTCTGGTATTGAATTTAATGGCTTTTAGCAGTACCTTACATCTGAGCTTTTTGTTTGGGGTTTTTTTTTAGGTGGTTTTGGTGTAGCAAAGAACCTGTGTTCCTGGGCCGTAGATGGCAAGAACTGTACTGTCAATGAGCATGTAAACTCTACACTCCAAGCCTTCCACAGTGCTAAAAAGCCCATTGGTTTGTGCTGTATATCACCAGTTCTGGCAGCTAAAGTCTTTCCTGGTTGTGAGGTTACAGTCGGCCAAGACAAAAATGTAGATGGAAGGTAAGAAGGAAATGGATGGAGATGATTTACATGGGAATTAGGATATTGGCAGTCTTCTGTGCAAAAGTCTCTTTATGTGTTGTGCAGTGTGAGGACTAATGAGTCACAGTGTGTAGCATCTGCCAGTCTTAAAAGTGAGAGAACAAGTGGTTTTTACAGGACCATAGCTCTGCAAACATGCAGGTGACCAGGGATATCAAGTTATTTTTTCTCATTCCATTCATGGCAGTCGAGGGATAGATTTTAGCTTGTCCTGAGCGAAATACGGAATTTGCTTACCCAATGCCTTTGAATGCCGTGATTCATCTTGTGAATGTGCAAATGAAGAACAGGCATTTGGCCAGCTGGCATTCAGAAACTTGGTACCCTGTGGTAATTTGAGTGCCTGTTTAAATTGCTTCTGTGGGCTTTTGTCTGCTCATGGATTTTTAATAAAGTTTTTCTGGTCATAGTGGTTTGGGGCCAGTTTAGGGGTGGCAGACGAGAACAGGGTCTGGCAGAAGTCAGTGCTGCTTCAAGGACTGTCAGTTCCTGATAAAACTTCTGAACTAAGTTTACCAGCAGTGGCAGTGAGTGATTGCATATGTTCCTCCCTTATCAACAAAAAACAAAAAATCAAAATTCCTCTGCATAATATCAGAGGATAACCTTGCATGGAGGTGTTGGAAAAGATATGTCTGCAGGTTCTGGCTTCTCTCAGACCTTTCAGGATCAGTCATGGCTGCACTTGGTATCATTTTCTAAACTTACTGAAAGATGGTTGAAAACAGAATTGTATCTTCTGACGTACCATGGCTCTGCATTTCAGACCTTGTTTTTAAAGGTCACTTTGTGCATCCAGAAGGGATGGGAGAACCTGACAGTAGCAGCCCCTTTAACTTCCTTGACATCATCACATAAAAAAGTCACTTAGATATTATTTTAGTTCTCTCATTCTAGTTGTGTTGGCAGAACTTTATAATCTCTTAATGTTAATGAAAGTCTTTTTATTTACAGATTTCCTGATGCTGAAACGGCATCTGCTATAGCAGAGCTTGGATGTAAACACATTTGCAAAAATGTAAATGAATCCCATGTGGATAAAGCCAATAAAATAGTTACTACCTGTGCTTTCATGTGCAAGGCTCCTCTGCATGAAATCTTTGATGGAATTGGAACAATGGTACAAGAAGTCATGAAACTGGCCTGACTGGAAGCATACAGACTTCTGCAAGGAAATCAGTGTAGCTAAGCATAAGCATTTAGCTTCCTTTGATTGTATTAATAAAATAATGCAACTGCTGAACTTTACAGCTTGGTTTGTTTGGTGTGGTGGTTTATTTTTTGTGGTTTTTTTTTTTTTTACTCTTTAATACACCAAGTGGTTATTCCTAAGTTTATCTATTTCTCTTCTAAAATAGAAGCCATTTATTGAAGGTGGGTTTTTTTTCTCTTAAATCCAAATGTGTTCAGTCTCGAAAAGAAAGTGCAATGGAGTTTTATCACATCACTAATGATGATCAGTAGTTCACATTTGCTGTTACCCAGCTGTAATTACAGGTGAAATAGCTGCAAATGAGTCTGTTTACTTGCAGTACAGATGAGTAAATCAAGTCTGCTTTATAATCAGAACGAGAAGAGAAAAGTATGTGGTTATTTGGGTTTTTTCCTTCCCTGGTAAGTCTTTAAGCAAATATAAGAAATGCACTTCTGAAATTTTTGCAGAGCCCCTAGGTAAACCAACTTTATAAACCAAGATCCAGCACAAATCAAAGCACTGTATGTGGAAAATAGACAAGTTTTGCTCTAATAAATGGAGCCATTTGAGATTTAGTTAGTAGAATGAACTAGCTTTATTTCATAATTTTTTTGCATATATAGTTTAGTACCCTGAGGAAGATTTTATATATGTTAGAACACATGCTTTGATCTTATGAATATGAACAAAGGTTGTCGGCTTGTCTTGGAAGCACAATCTGTCAGGGCTTTATACTCCTGAAGGAACAAAAAAAATTACCAGAATTCATTATCAAGTTGTATTGATTTTTGCTCTGGACACTTAATTGCCTCGCATAACGAGTGTTCTGATGCTCACAGGTCCCTGTCACTCATGCTAAGTGTACTGTAGCCTAAGATTTGCTGTGCCTGAAGGAATCTAAACTGTCACCATGTGCTAATCGTGTCATGTTGAGCAAGTGCCTTGGAACTGGAGTGGGAATAAAACAGGAACAGCTCTGTACCACAGAGCAGCCAAACTGTGGAATTGGGAAATAACACTTTTATGACAAGGAGCGTTGAGTTGTCCCTGTACTTTGGCAGCTGGTGTGATCAGGATGAGCACTGGCCTTTAGCCCATCAGTGCATGGCCAATCATTACAGCAGAGTCTGACATGTTGCAGAGTATCAACTGCTACTACTCTGTATGTGCTGTGCTTATTTTAGCACAAATGTCAAAGCTCAGATGTAACAGGTGGCCTCTTCAAGGAGGCTGTAGAGATAAATCTTCAGAAATACATTATATATATAAAGGCTTTATTATTCCCTGTCTTTCTAACATTGATGATTTTCACAGACACAGCATTTCCATACTCCTCCAGAATTTGGATTTCCTGTATGGAGTTATTTAGGAGAAGCACAACATAGATTTTTGGCAGAAGAGCAGGGAAATTTTTGTGTTGTGCACAAGCAGCCAGTGCTCTGCCTCTAGAGGAACAAAGATAGCTGAAGTCGGCTGTGCCAGCAGAGGATCTTCTCTTCAGCCAGACTGAGCTCTGCACATAATTATTTACGCACTAAATTATTTAAAAAGTCAAAACCTACGGTACTGGACTGAACATGAGTCCTGTGTTACAAGAGTCTTTTTTAAAAGTGCTTGAGTTACTAAACAAGAGTTTGCCCTGAATTTTGTGTTTGCTTTGTGAACAGCATCTAGCTGTTTGCTGGAACGTTCAAAAACGCAGTTTCTCTGAAAGCTCTCTAGCTGACTGTCCTGATAGAAATGTACCTAACACAGAACAGTCCTCTACTTTTTCCAGGTTGTACACAGTCTCTAAAATGCCTTCTGTGGCTTCTGTGGGCAGGACGCTGAGGGCATTGGATTGAAACTTTTTCTCCAAGTCCTGCTTTTTCAGAGGTTTCCTCCAGTGTCCGTAGAATGTATCACAGCGGTCACTGATCATGTTGCCATCTTGAAGTGTGACACTGACTTCGCAGTAAAGACTATCAAAGCTGGGTGTGTTATCAGAAGGGTGCTCCAGCTCTGTTTTGCGGAGGAGGTCCTGCAGGGCTGGCCGGTGAATATTCTCACTGGTGAAGGACTGGACTGACATGCTGCCATCCAGCAAAGCAGAGCATGCGACAAACTGGAAGGAATGTCGTGCTTCATGTTCTGAGGCTGGGCTGGGTCTGTTCACATATTTGACCTCAGGGACTTTGAGAATTACTTTCTCAATTTTATCAAGGGGGAGCAAGTTGCCAGTGCTCTCCACAAGCTTCCTCCTAACAGAAGATGCTGCATCAGCCACCCAGTGCGTTCCAAGATGAGCAGGAAAGCGTTTGATGGCCACATCTTGCTGGTCCAACAGCCAGGGGTAGGACTGCAGGGTTGGCAGAGTCTGTGGGTTATAATCTGTATAAAAGGCACCTATCCCTGACTCCATGTCCAAAATCTGTTTGTTTCCTTGAAGGCCCTGTGAAGCTAAGCAAGCTGCTTCCAGTCCGTGCTTGGCAGCATTGCCAACGTGCAGGGGCTTTGTTTGGGTTGCTGCATTAGCCAGCGGGGCACCTGCATAGGAGGCAGCAATGGCCAAGGTATTTTTACATCCCAGCTGGTCAAGAGCTAGCAGTTTAGCGCAAGCTGCTGCACTCCCCATTGTACCAACCACAGTCGGTGGGTGAAACCTGAGAAAACAAAAATATCTTCATTACCGTATTTCAAAAATTAACGTGAATTCACTGTATACACAAGCTTTCAATTCACAGCTGTGGAAGACAGATTGGACCATAATGAAACATACATTCAGAATTCATGTGCAGACCTAATGGAAAGAGTTGTCACTTTCCCCCAGGAACAAGTTAAACTAGAATAGTACCACTTGTAATAGGGCCTTCCCAGAAAACAATTGAAATGTTAGAACTGTTCATGGTTCAAAGCATACTGAACAGAATAATGGCAAAAGTATCACAGTTTATAGCAGTCTATAAATTATTCTAGATAAATTTAAAGTAGTATATTAATTTCTATTTAATATATTTACTATAATAATTTAAATTTATATATTATTATATATCTATAAGAATTTATAGTAATCTCTAAATTACACATATTGGGGGAGGCAAGTTTTATTATTCTGAACTAGTTTTGCAAAATTGATAGAACACACAGAAAATAGCAAGAAGACAACTAGGCCATCCCACACTTCAAGGCTTTCCCCTAAGCACACCCCATCTTCTTGGGCTCTGCTCTGAGCCCAGCACTCGTGACTCCTTTCTCCTTTGCTGCTGCTTGCAAGTGAGGCATGATGGTACGTATTCATGAACAACTAAGATTTCTAATGTTAAATGTTGCCCTTTTGCTGCTCGTTTTTATAAGTAGGAAGATCATCACCTCCTCGTGAATTGGTCAATGCTTTCAAAAAGAAATCTATTAACTAAAGCATAAGGAGTCAATTAAGTGTATTTACATTTAAGATGACCCCTTCCTAAATTTCCAGACAAACAGCATAGAAAATATGAATAACCATCTGTTTTTTAACTGACGTGTAATTAAGTATATTAACATTGAGGGAAAAAAAACTTCGGCTCAACTTTCTGCTTAAAACATTTCTATGTACCTTTTTGGAATATTCCTGGCTTCACTGGAGAAGCGCAGCAGCCGACCTTGCACTTCGATTCCCACATTGAAAGCTAAGAGCAGATCAAGACCTGAGATTTTTTTCTTTTGAGGAAAGGCCTCTGAGAGTGCAATCACAGCAGGGAGCACAGCTCCGGATGGGTGTGTGGCTGGATGCCAGGTGTCATCAAAATCCATAGAGTGAACCTAATGGAAAGAGAAGCATTGTTTTATCATTAGAAATAAACTGGGACTTGGCAAGGTTGTCTCAGTCAAACAGAACTACTGTAATTGGTATTAAAAAGTACCAAAGAACTAGATTTTCCTTAGAAAGCAAATCTTCAAAAATTTCTAAGACCTTTACTCCCAACGTAGCTCCCAGAGAAGTGGTAATGCAATAAAAATCTTGCCTGAAAGGAATATAATTCTAATTCAAGTTGCACCAGCCTAAAACCAGTATGACAATGATTCCTTTTTCCTGCAATTGGTTTTTGCTGCTTTAATTAGACTTGTATAATTAAAGCTGCAGTTCTAGGTCCATCATGTGAATGATGAATTTGCACTTCACCCAAAACATCATGAAATACAAATATAATGAAATTACTTCCTCAATGCCCTATCTGATGTTGCCATTAGGATTCACACCATACAGCTGTAGCAGTCAAATCCATACTGCTCAATGAAAGTTTTATTATCAGAACTACTTCTCCACTGCAACTATCCACGAGCCTGCAAATGTGCAAGAGGCTTTAGCCTGAACTTTCAGCACATTGAAACAAGACTCCCTTGAATTGCTGGGAGTAAGAGAAAGCTACAATTTTAATACTGGGATGAGCTGCTTAGCCTGGGAAAGTATCCAAGGTGGTGCTTTTCTTAACTCTGCCCAGAGCCCAGCTGCTTATGAAGATAGTGGGCATTCCCAGCATGGCATATGGCTGCTGTTCTGGTAGCAGACGGCTCCAGGCAGCAATGCAGTGCAGTCAGTGTTTATAATGTACTGCTTATCAGACATGTTCCCTCCGTCACAAAATTTTGAGAATCCTCAAGGACCCGAGAGCATTAGGGACAGCAGTTTTAATAGCACAATAATACTTCAAAAACTGACCTTCACATCTATTCACCCACGTGTTGCTTCAGAGCAAATTGGGAAGGTGCTCAGGCTCTCCAGTGCTCAGGTTTTGCCTTGTAGTACTGGGAATATGCGCTTATGAGGATTGTGTTTCTGAACAGATAGAAGAAAACCCACTCTCTGCCTGAAAAAACTTTGATGCCATCTGGGAAGATGCCCTGAAGGGCAGGATATGGAAAGCTGTGTCCAATACCCAGCAAGCTGTGTTTCTGGTGTCTTCAGTAAGTGCTTATAATTGACCTGTGACGGAGATGTAAACTGAAATGATCATATACCTGCTAATGGCCAGGTTTGGATATCACAAGGGCTGCTATGAGCTGAGAGGTACCAGATCTCATTTCTAACATAATTTTCTCTACATTGGAAATGAGCTTTTAAATTGGACCTTTGATTTTATTGTCACACTAATGTAAATAGGCTTAATAGTACCATTTCCTTGGTTGGTCACCTTCTCTAGTTTTGCATAATTGCCAAATTTTGTCTACACCACCTCTAATGCATCTTTCCATTTCAAATGGTTTCAGTCTCTGAATTTAGACTAATGTCTGGAGAGTCAGTTATTGCTTTATTGACAAAGTATGTGTCCAAAATATAGAATTGGCTTTTGCAAACTAGTAACTGAAGATTAAATTGCCTTGTGATGTTATATGTGTGTGTGCATCTGTCTGTGTTTTTCTGTAGATACACTTTGCCAGTTGGCATGGAATTTGGATCCCAGTGAAATCAGTGACATCAAAAGTCTCTTTCTAAGCAGCTGTAGCAAGGTTGTAACAAGCTGTAGAGTTCTGACCTTTGAAAACAGTCCCAGGTCCCACATTAAAGGTATGATATGCTGTTGGATCAGATATATATTACAGCTTAAGCTCAATCTCATTGGAAGTAAGTTGAAGCACATTAGGAGAACTGTCTAGGAAAGCTTTATAGCAGGCTACAGAATAAGATTTTTGAAACATTCTGTTCTCTTTAGAGCGAGAATGGCACAAATTAGTGTGGTTTAAGAGCAAATAAAAGAGCATCCCTTACAGCCACTCCATTCACAAAAGCTGCATACAGAGGAGGCAGTCGAAAATCCAAGTGGCCCCAGATGGTACTGGATAAATCTGAGTTGTAGATCTGAAACAAATTGACATCAGTTAATTCAAAGTCCTGAACCAAAGGATAAATGTGTGCTGTATCTCCGATGTAATGGAGACCAGACCATACCCTCTCAGGACCTAACTGCTCCCTTTGAAAGAACAGAAAAATTCTGTTCTTTCAGAAGGTATGACAAGAAATTCAGTTTCCTGCTGGCTTATGTCCTATTCCACTCAAACAGAGCTCAGGGGACAGACCAACATCATTCACTTGGCCACTCAGTACCTTCACAAAACCTCTGCGCATTGATATCTCTTCTCACCAGCCATCAACAGTTCCCTCAGGATCACAGAATCAATTAGATTGGAAAAGACCTCTAAGATTATCGAGTCCATCCTAAATGACAGGACTGTCATCATCTTGTCGGGGAAGATGTCCAGTTAAAGGTTTCAGTTTTCTATGTTTTAGTGAGACCCTGAGTAAATGACCGATGGCCTCCTGGTGCTGCAAAATGAATCAAAGGACATAAACTACCATGGCTTGGAAAGGGGTGTTCTATATGGGAAGAGACCTATCAGCACACAGAGCTCTGGAGTGTTGGGAGTACCCCACAAGATGTTTATTTGTGGTGGAAGAAAACCTCTGAAGAAAAGGAGAACTGAAGAAAAGACAGCTTTGAAAGGGAGCCAAACTACTGGACAACAGATAACTTCCTACCTCAGAGGCTGCTTTTCATATTACAAAAGTCTTATGTTCATTCAATTTATTAACAATGTTGTTAGAAAAAATCTTACTTTATATGTAATCTGCAGTTGAAATTAGTATTAGCCTCTTGCCTATTCGCTGATTGTAACCCCTGTGCCTATTGGCTTCGAATAGTTAAAATTTATAGATTTCCCCCATTTTTGTATCTCCCCTTACCCATATTTGGATGTGTTTTAGTCAGTTTCCCATGTGTAGACATTTTCTTGTATGTACCTCCCTTGATTCCTCCCAGATTCCAAGCATTCCATGCCCTACCACATAAAAGCTAGCCTACCCCTGAATAAAATAGTCCATTTTGTCTTCACTGTGTGTGATTCCTGTGGAAAGCGGATTTTTCGCCGTCTAACCTTAGGGGGTGTCACAGCTGTCGCCCCCAATACTGGAGCATGAGTCAACTAGGCAGGTCTGATCGATAAAATGGGCTAAATTCCTCCTCATTGATGCACTCCTGTGTTGGAAGGGCTTTTGCTCAGGATCAAGTAATCCTCTAGTTTGAGTAGAGCAAGACCAGAGGAGAAACATGGTTAATGTACCTTAGACAACATGTACTTTATGTTTTATGGACTGGTAGTAACCCAATACTAATTTTCCATCCATTCTAACTGTCCTTTAATTTGAAAGGCTGATGATAACTAGTGTTTACTTTGCAGATGTTTTAAATAAAATCTCATAGGTGAAAGAAAGGAAGGGATTCTTAATTCATTGTGTTTGCAGAGGGGGATCTTAGGATACAGACTGATACTTTTCACTCTGGATGGGCAACAGTGTGTGTAACTTGAGCACTGAAGTTTCGCCGTCTCCAGCGGAAAGAACACCACATCTCTCTTTCCATCCACAAAGGAATTTCACCACGGCAAAATTTTCCTTTTATAACCCAAGTTTTCCCTTGCTTTTCTTAAAGGTAAACCTTAGAGTGTGCTATAAATGCCAGACACTTTACCTTACTGTACCGTGTCACTTTGTGGCAGACCTCGGTGCTGGTACCCAGAAGCCCCACTCCAAGAGTATCCAGAATCATTCGCTTGCTTCTCTCAATTACTTGATCTGTCAAATGATTTGCATTCAAACCATGAATCACGTTGGCAAAATTTCCTGTAATTGTCTAGGAAGGGAAAAAATAAAGAAAAAGAAGAAGTAGATATTTATCTATATTTAAAGTAAACTGTGGGGTTTTTTTTCTTTCCTTTTTTTTTGCTTTCAGTTTTGGGCTACTGCTTAGCATGCTGGACATTTTTGTTGTCCTGCCCCTGCTTATGTGAACTGTGTCAGCATAACTAAGGTTTGAATTCTTCCCTTTTTTTTTCCCAGAAATGACACTTTATACTTTATTTATACTTTCATCATCATCCCTTTTTGTTATGTATTTCTTCTGCTTTCTCACTGACTTGAGTCCTTTAGAGTATGTACTGCAGGCACTATAACTTTGCAAGATTACCTCTATCTATCTCTAATGATTATTCACGCACACATATATAAAACAAATAGAAGTAAAAAAAAAAATCTGTCTTTCCATAGCACCTTCTTATTGCTACTGAAATCAGTGGAAAAATGGCATTTCAAACCAGTGCAACCACTACCACATAAGAAGGCAAGATTTCCTCTCCCTGATTAGCACCATTACTATCCCAGCTCTTGCCGAGCTTGGAGCTCAGTGGGAGGCAGGACTTGGCAATCCTACCTTGCACATGTTGCTCATAGCTTCCAGCTCACATTGAATTCACTCTCAGCTGGGGTCCCAGCTTTTCTCCAAGGCAAGATCTTGCCTCTTTGAAAAGCAGTGGCTCCTTGTTCCTGGATCATGCTGATCTGGGAATTACATATATTTATTTTCCTCTCCTATTGAGCATTGACCTATTAGGCAAATTCAAACTGCTTCTTGGCTGGAGCTGTGAGCTGCTGTTAGTATCTATATTAGAAACTAATCTAGAACTTCCCTTCTTGGACCATTAGAAATGTACTTCTGTAAAGGTATACATTATTTACAACCAGTCTATACACACAATTTCTTTTTTATACTGGCATTACTGAATATATATCTTCTCTCTCTTTGGAAGTTGTCTCCTTCCATTTCCCCTCATCCTTCCCCTTCCTTTACTCCCCTGCACATATCCACACAGAGTTACGGTATTTCCTTTTGACTTTCACTTTGCAAAGTTAAACAAACCAAACAGCTGTTCTCTCCTTTATAATAAAAATTCAACCCTACTGTGCTTGTATCTTTTCATTGAGTTGTTCACACTGGATTCCTCTTTTTCTAACAACGATGACCAGAATTGTATCCGTTAATACAGGCAAGTTCACACTCAGTCCTGTACTAAAGCATTAAGATTATCTTGAGGAAGCAGTTACAAGCAGTTTAAAGCAGGTGACCCACACATCCCATACTGTGATGCACACCTACTGAAATACATAGAGTGAGGAAACAAAAGCTTAAACAGAGAAGTGCATCTCAAAGTGCAAAGAAACAAGACAGTACCTTTGCCCACATCTTGCAGGGATGGTGCAAGTCCCAGAGAGATCCAGCAAAATAAGTTGTGATCAGTGATCAGGGGAGCTCACTTTCTCACTATTTATATGTGTCTGTATGGGGTTGGGGAAGAAATATTAGGCCTTTTTTCTTGCTCAACTTGTCCATTTCCTCCTTGGCCTGGAATTTTTTTTTTTTCTTCACTTTCAACTTTCCTCTGACTAATTGTACCATAAACTGCTGGGACTTGTGTGATAGGACTTAGCCAGTCATGTTCCCGTGTTGAATACTTCATTGCCAGGTAGAAAGTTATATATTAATTCAAGTGTCTTACGTTTGGTAGCATGGAGAGGTTTGTGGAACCACAATAATCCGTGGATAACTCTACTGGTGGGAAAGCAATCACCCCAGCACTAGACTAAAGGATGGCAAAGGCTGTTTTAGCTTAAAAACCTTTTGTTAGTTTGGTTTGTTTTTTCTTTTTTGCTGTATGTCTCTATAATACATACAATTCAGACATGGGAAATGTATGCCTTAAGAATTTCAGACCATAATTTGGATTAAGGCATCTCTTGGCACTTAGTAGCATATTAACAGCATGAATGTGTAAGCCATAGGCTGTGAGTGAGAAATCTGCCCATCCCATCAGGAATGGAGCAGACTCCCAGAGGAGTCCAATTAGGGGCCACAGAATAATTCTGAAGTAATGTCTGTCTGAAGTGTGGGAACAGCCTGGATTACACAACAAAGTATCAAGTCTTCTCAGGCTTGCAACCTTGCACTCCCATGCTTGAGTGCTTCCTAAAATTTACGCTAGGAACCTCGGCCCTTTACTCAGAATAGCTTCAAATAACTTTCTAAAGACTTATATAACTCCTGAGTGCTTCCAGGTAGAGAAGCATGGGTCTACACGTGAAGTTAAGCATTGATTTGAGTGGTTTTAACCTCTACTGCAAGGTCCTGATTTAGGCTGCATCCCCTTCTCTCAGCTGTCCCTGGAAACGTAGTCCTCCTCTACGACACCAGCACTGATGCTGAGCAGACTCCTTTCTGAGCTGGGCCAGCCTGTCTCCAGATCTAACTCACTGATTGTCAGCTGTCAGGTATGACTGAATTTCGTTCCCTTGGAAATGCAAAATTAAATCCGGCAGCACAAGCAGAGGGAAAGAGGAATAGGGCTAGCAGTATGCTGTGAAATTTGGGAGGGCAGGGACAGGTTAAAAAAGAGGAGAGGGGATCAATTATTCTCCAGCAAGCACTAACCCAGACATTTGCCTATTTTGCCTGTGCTTTTAGCCAGTTTTACTTTTGGTTGTTATCTTCAGTGCTTAACTTGATGCTGAAAATTGCACTGGGTAACGGAGTCCTTAAATGAGTGAGTTCATGAATATAGCCAAAGACCCTGAAGCCCAGACACCTAAAACTCAGCCCTACAAACACATAGAGAATTTTGTACAGGACAACCTGCATTATGTGCATGTTTCCATTTAAACCCTTGTCCTGTCTTTCTTTTAAATATGAGGAACTGTTCAGCATGGCTACTAAACCTATTCCCACACACATTTCTCTATGAATATGCCACAGTTTCCTCACTCATGCATGCATAACTTGCATCTACATAAAACATCCCAACACTTTTCCTAGTTCCTGGTTGAAATGTGTGCTTTGGCCAAATCCTGACCCCATGGGGAGGGAGAACCAGAATGCAAATCAGTTCTTCTTCCTTACCCCACGTAATTCCAAATTGAGGAAAACCTCAGAGGTAGCCTGGATGTGCTGAAAAGTTACCTTTGGTGCTGATAAAATTCAGCCCACATAATGGGAATGCTTACATTGACAAGGTTGGCAATGATTCAAAGGTTAATAGAAGTCAATGCTATTGGACTGAAAAAGGGAAAGATTTTGTTAACTTTCACTTTTGTTCTTCAGCTCATTCTTCCCTCCAGAAAAATGGAAGAAAACATTTAAATTCCAGAATGATAGAATCACAGACTGGCTGTGGTTGGAAAGGATCCCCAGAGATCATCTTGTCCAACCTGACTGCTCTAACAAGGCCACCCAGAGCAGACTGTCTAGCTCTGTGTTCAGTTGTGTTTTGAATATCTCTGAGGACAGAGACTCCACAGCCTCTCCGAGCAGCCTGTGCCAGTGTTTGACCACTAAAAGATATTAAGACCCTGAAGTCAGTCCTCTTTCAGTCATCTTTTTCCTTTACCTTTGGGATATCATTTATAATCCCATTCCATTTCTCATTTCTTCCTCAAGTGAAGCAGAGGTCCGGCTGCCTTTAATCCCATAATGAGACTCCAGAGTGAATTCAGATGGGAGTCAGAACTTGTGATATGCTTTGCAATGTGATGTGTGATCTGTGCTGATCTCAGATATGTGGTCACTTCCTCCTTGATTGCAGGATGGACTGTCCATGCCTTGCAATAATAATGCTATTTAAGGACTGAACTGAGATATTAGAAAAAGTGACTTTTGGTTAAAAAAAAGAATGAAGTGAAACTGTAAATGCACGTAATTCCTTGGGAGACCAATTTCCAACTGTGGCCTGCAGATTTTGGAGTCAGGTGTGCACTGTAGACTGTGAGGGAAAAGAAAGCAATGCAATTATCACTGCAGGGGGAAGAGGCATCTACACAAAGTCCTGTGCCTCCACAGGAGAATTCCTAGGGGTCTGAACAGAAGAAGGTTGAAAATTAGTGACTGAAATTTTGGTACAGGCTGTCCACCCTGACAAAGGAAATCTGCCGCTTTCCTCTTCTTTGACACAATATGCATGGTTCAGCAATTTGGGCAGACAATTTGATAACTAGTGAGCATGGTGGAAAGACAAAATATGTTCATCCAAATGCCATTTGCAATATCGTGCACATCTACAGTAATGAGCTGTGTTGATTACAGAACAAGACTTCAGAAAACCAGTGCCCCACAGAGTCTATTTTCGCCTGCTGACATCACATTTTCAAACTGCTTTTTTTCCTTCTTTTGCCTTCAGTTATTTTAGGCTAAACTCTGCCTACACCTGCAAGCTGTATGTTTGCAATTGAAAGCAATTTTGGCCCTAGCCTTATGCTCCTTTTGTTCTAAAGAAATAAAAAAAAAAAGTTATGACAAAATACAGAGTCCAGGCTTCCCTTTCTCTATGCCAGCTTTTAAGAAGTAACTTTGTTCATGGACTGTGCTAAGATGAGAAAACAGGAGGCAGATGCTAATTATGCTCTGTTTACAGCAATTCTGATGTTGCTGGGGGTCTGGAAACAACTTCTAACTGCAGAACCTTCTCCTTTTCCCTCTATTGGGATATTTTAAGTGCAGTAAAAATGTGAGAATCTTAGCAAATGGTCTGGAATAGGTGTCTTGATCTAAAACCTGTTACCAGCCCCACAGCCATAAATCTTGGCATCCTCTAATTCTGGACTACTATTGTTATAGTCTCTTGTACCTTTTTTATCTCAAGCCTACCTTTCCGCGTTCATCGCAACAATGGTTATTGAACCAGACAGCAATAACACACAGCAAATGTAATAATCAATGATTGCACTATGAAATGTATCATTCTAGAAATTTCTAGTCTATAGAAGTTCTCTTATTCACCTACTTGCACAACTACTGGCAATGGCAGTGCAATCTCTGAGAAGTTAACAACATCACCCTTGTTTCCTTTTTTCGATTTCCCCACAGCAAATCTTGAAAGTGCCTGGCCATAGTCTAGTAAAGGTTGATACAAGTCAATGCACCAGGTCTACGTTATACTGTCCTTCTTGCCTTACTAAATTAGCAGCGCTATTTCCAAAGGCAAGACCTCAGTGTTCATTTAAACTTAAAATGTAGATGCCCGTTTGCTTAAATGATCTGTAAGACAGAGGTGCCAGGTATAACTGGGATATTCCCATAGGATTTCATTCAAGAAAAATTAACCATTTCCATACAGACATACTATGAACGTGGTTCAAGCTGCTCCACGGTAGCAAAAGCATGTTTAAAGCCAAAGATCATGTTGCTGAATGATTACTGCAGTTTCAACATCATTTATGGAGTAGTGTGAAGAGGCCTGATCTATAACAAAGTAAGAAGACATTGCAGATCCATGAAATTCCTGTTGACCTGGTGTGAATTTTAGCTCTCACCAACACTGCAGCCTTTACCTGTTTTACTGGTGTCAGCACTCAGATACTGACAGTGGAAGGAGCTACACTATACTAGGCTGCCTCATGTTCACAGCTCAGGAGGAGGAGGAGACATAAAGGAAGGTGACACAGCCAGCGTCAGTAACCCGTAAACCACTTCTACACTCCAGGGTACCACCACTCCTCCCTGGGATGCCTCACAGATAAGTTTCCAAAGATTTTCTCCATCTCACTCTAGTTTCCTACTCTATTTTCTAAAGAAATAAGGTTACCTGGACTAGTAGCAGGTGGTTGTAAGGTTTCTATTTGGCATGACTTCCAGTATGAATAAAGCAATGGGTGTGGAAGATCACACAGGTTTTCTGTATGTGCACAAACTTCTCCTTGGTGATGTTTTTGGCAGCTTGTGGCAGCCTGTAGCACACATTGCTCTCTTGATCAAGGAGCAGCCATGATGTCTGTATTATGTGGCCAAAATGCAGCCAGATGTCATCACAAGACTTGTGCTATTTGGGGTGATGATAAAACTTGACTAGCATAAATTCAGAGTTTGATTAGTGGAAAACAAATTAGTGAGAGCACATGTGAGGTATGTGGAAATTTTAATTAAATTACCAGTGGAACTCCAGTGGTGCAGATGAAGTATTAGTCACTGTGCTGGGCTGCTGCATCATACATGGAAATGTACCCAAAAATCATCCCTGGTTGTTTCAGAGCAAGCCCAGATATCAGGCTGTAATGAGTCCCAGCAGGGCTGCAGTGGTGGTCCAGTGGGGAGATATGGTATCAAGATATAGCAGACAACAAGCTTAACTATTAACTAAGGGATAAAAGAGCCTCTCTGCATCCAAACTATTACTCTGGGATTTGGAACCCCTAGGAAATTTTCAAAGACTCCATTACAAACTTCTGTATGCACAGGAAGGGCTAAAATAACACAGTAAAAACAGAATGAATAATAAAGCAACATTCTTGAAAGAAAAAGAGGTGTTGGGAGAAAAAAATCACCTAATTCTGTTGGAGTCCATAATTTACCTGTCAGCAACTGCAGAAGACTTGAGACAGGCACTGGGAGATGCTGTGTGAGTTAGCAAAATCATTCCTCCCGCTTTCACTGCAGACATTTGCTCACCTACTCTCAACTTAGTCCCTCCCAGTCATAACCACTCTGGAATGATTTCGCCAATAAACCCCATTACAAAAGCCACTTGTTGCTAATGGATTTTTATTCTGCAAGCTTGTGCCATGGGTTGACTTTTACCCCTCCTCTTAATTTCTGGGAAGCAACACCTGTTCAAGACAACGAGCCCTCATTGAGGTCCCTGAGGCAGCCTGGGTATCCCATCAGGGGCACACATGTTGCTGCTCTTGAGCGTCTCTTTTGGAGCACTCCAGCAACTGGAGAAGACTATTTTCCTTCGTCAGTGGTTGTACCTAGCTAGATCATGCATTTTCCATCCTGATATATTCCAAAAATGCCAAGGAATATTGCAAAACAGCCTAAAATTATACTTTAAATGCAGCAGTCTCTGATTTACAGAGCAATTATAAAACATGTCATGGTAGTTATTAGCTGTGAGATTGAGTATTACAAGTTTCAGGCTGTAAAACATACTGAGGAATTTTTAACTGTGATTGTATATTCACCTCTAAAGAGAAAATGGGCTTAATTACACCAACATTTATAAAAGGGAGAAATAACAGCAAAAATGGAAGAAAGGTTAAATTTGAGGACAAGAGCTGTGAATACATAAAACATTTATATTATTACACTTCTAATTGAACATCTAAGCAGAAGCTAATGATTTGATTTAAATTAGTCCTTTTTACATAAGTAGCATTTGAAGAATTTTGTGCTTTAGAATTTATAATGACACTATTTTCCCCTATGATTCCCTATGACTCATCTTCAGCATAGTAGATTCAACCAGATGCAGGAAGAATTACAAATCAAGAAAAATAACTACTTTCATAAAATGATAGTAATGATCACCCATGTTGATTCTTCAGTATCAGCAGGGTTTAAAACAATTCACCTAAAAATTAAACGTACTTCTATATGTAGTGGACAGTATTTTATTTACCTTTTCCCTCCCTGCAGTAGTTAGAACATGTCCCTGCTTGTGTGGCCTTGGATGCTGCAGGAACAATAGAGTTAGCTGTAAGGAAAATAATACGATGTCTGAGTTTTGCATTATTTTTTTAAAAAGGTCATATTCAGTGAGAATAGATGGTGTTAGTGGCACTACCAGCTCACACAGCTGATCTTCCTGACTTTGGTAACTGGTTTGCATGGTACAATGCCAGCACTATGACTTTGGAGTTTATATAATAAGGAAATAAACCATTCTTATTTCTCCTTTCCACAATTAGAAGATTTCTCCATTTCTGCCATCTGGTTATTTCTATTTTTTATTAAAATGGGCAGTTTTGAAGTTTGTTTCGAAGCCTATGTTTTCTTTAGGGATTTATTTTCCTTCACTCTTTCCCTGATTGGGTGGTATTTTGTTTAACTCAAGAGGGAGTGGGAAAGTCCAAAGACAGAGGAGGTACATTTTTTCCCCCCCAACTAATTAAATGAATCTCACATGAAAGAGTACTGAAATGTTATGGCACATCCTAAAATGCCAGTGCAACTGCAGTGGGGTGTAAGTTATCATGAAACCAGTGATCCACAGAGTAAGGCCAATGCAATGCTGTTTCATTGCATAAGAAAAATAGGGCAGCTGCCTTGGGCAGCAACTTTTAGGAGGCTGTTTGCTGCCTGTGTTACCTATGAAAGAAAAAATAAAGCCGTGTGGTGTTTAGCCTGATCCACCCATCTCTGCTTTGTGCTTCTGCATTCTCCTGCAGCTGCTGCTGCAAAAGGAAGGGCTCCTAAGGAGGAACAGGGTGGCTGATGCTGCACAGCTTCCTGCTATCTTGCCTTACTACCCTTGGCAACAGGACACCCCATCCCCCCACCCCCCACTTCCCAGACCAGGCCAGCCCTGCGTTGCCTCATTTCTTCCTCTGGTAACAAGGGCCAGGCATATTTCCCCATGCTTTTCTACTCCATGCAAATTTGAGAAGTCCCTCCAGTCAAAATCAATTAGTGAAGGTAGATGGCAACAGTGAAGGAGGAGAGAAAAGAGAAGATATATGACTATGAAAATAAAACATGACATGTCTCACAAGGATGCTGGAAAAGCACATTTTTGTGGGGCAGGGAAAGGAAAGAAGGGGAAGAAAGGAAAAGAAGAAGGGGAAGAAAGAGACACCAAGTTCTCATATATTCCCATCTTCTAAGGTCCCCTGATTCCTCCCAGATGTCCTTTTCCTAGGCCCCAGAAACATGCTTTCCAGCAACACTGAATTTTCCTGTGTGCTGAGAAGCTAAGAAATCCCTTCTGCCTGGGAAGGGAGAACTAGTGCTAACTTCCATGCCTCCCTCAGCACCAGCAGGCTGGAACAGGAGAAGCCCCTCTCCCTAACTTAGCTCCATGAAATGAAAGGCAGCTACTCCAGCTGTTCAGTGTTTTAGAAGGAGCTGGTACCCTGCAGTGCAGGGCAATGTATACGGAGCTGTTTGACAGAGGAGTAACCAGCTGTTCCAGAGAGCCTCCACAATGGAGCCTAAATCAATACCAAGCTTGGCTTTGCAGTAAGGTCCACACCCTGTGCCATAGTCCTCTTGTGTTTTCTGATCACTTTGTGCATGCTGGCCCTTGGCAGGCACCAATACAGGCTGCTCGACATGTCTCCCTGAGCCATCCCAAATTACATGGCTTTTTGTCTGCCCTTATTTTCCTTGCTGGCAGCTTTTGGCTTGCTTCTTCCTGGTCCTCTGCACAGTAGAGAACAACTCAAAATACCCATGGAGGTTGTGTCCAGCTGTTTTGCACATCTGGAACAGGTTGATGGCTGCTCTTAAGATGTGGGTGAGAAGAAAAACCCCAAATCAAACCAACAATCCCAAGTACATAATTCCTTCCGAGGATCAGACTGTCCTCACACATTGATGGTACCCCCAGTCTTTTCCTATAGGCATATATACCTTTGCTAGCTGGCACCTGTTAAGGCAGCTGCTCCAAAATTTGCAATTTTGCATCATGCATACAAACTTAGCTTTCATTCCTGCACCCCAGGACATGTGCTGTAGAGTAGAGCCTTCCCTGAGACTTTTAGTCAGTAAAAGGGAAATATTCAAGGGCATGGAAGAAGGAGAAACGGTTGGTAGCCAAACGTCTGCATACTCTCCATGTGTTCATGGAAAAGGTGGGAAAGAAAGCATGGCTAAGGAAGGGAGGAAAGTATCTATTCGTAGCTATTGTATGGAATGCAGTATGATGTAATGTGATGCTGCTTCCAGATAAAGTCAGAGGTAGGGTGAGCTTCTCACTTTCTCCAAGTGACTAATATTTGCAGGTCTATGGCCACCCTTCCTTCCTCTTGTATTCTCACAGGTCAGCTAGGAGAACATCTCACCTGAAAAGAGTGCAGGGTGCCAACTTCCCAGAACTTTATAAAAAAAGTCCACTTCAGTTTATTTCCTATGTGCGGATGCCACACTGCTGCTGGAAAATGGTCACCTTTGATCACACTGCATGTGGTGCTTGCTGCAATGAGATCATGATGGGGCTGGATTTAGAGTTGGAGTGGCACTTGGAAAGCAGTGAGCCCTCCTCTTTCTCCTCTCCCACAAGTCATCATCCTGAATAATCTCCATTAGGGTGGGTGCTTCTGACAGAGGACTTGAAGCTGCAGGCACATTCAAGAAAAAAAGTGTAATATTGAGGGAGGAGGATGAATTGCAGAATGTGCTTCTGGTCTGAGTCAAAGTGTGGTCAGTCCCTGAGAAATTCCTGTAATGACATTGTATCAGGGAATGTGGATGTTTTCTGTTCTGGTCTGTGTTTGGCCCAGCCACCTGTGAAAGTTTGTTCTGTTTCCTGCCAAGTAGTGAGAAAACAAGGCCTGATAAGCGAGCACTTCGTCCTAAAGACAAGACTCTGTATAAACTGAAATTAATTGGTATCCTCCTATTGGCTGATGGCCCTCCAAGGGCACTTGAAGGAGAAGTAACGAAGAGGGAGATGAAGTGAGCCCCCAGACTCATTTAGGGAAGACCCCCCCAGGTGTATCACGCAGGCGCGGGGGAATTCCAATGTACACACGCGTGCGCAGAAGGGACATCACTGACATAATGGGGGGAGGGACAGAGGCCTCTGGCTGGGCCGGTGCTGGCCACACCTGCCCAGGTAGACGTAACCAGCTAAATTATATAAAAGGCAGACAGCACCTGTGGGAGGGGCTGGCAAGCTTCACATGGAGGACCACGTTACCTCAGTGGGGACGCCCGTTACCTTTTGGCCCGTTTGGCCTGCCAAACCCCCCACCCAAGGCTGCAGTTTCTGCCATGGGGAAATACTGGTCATTCTGGGGTCGGTAAGACAACCTCGTAACGCCTGCGTGAGTGGGAGGTTTTACTGAGGGCTTATCTTTCTTTTCCTCTTTTATCTCTCTCGGTTTCTCTGTTGGCCACTTCCTAGTAATAAATATTGGGTTTTCTGAGCTTTCAGCAGTGTTTTGTTTTCCACGTCAGCAATCCCTCCGAACCCTCCCTGAAACAGACATGGAAAGATGGGCTTCAGAAGCTCACTAGGCTCTCACACGAGGGTAGGCAGCACACAAAGACAGGTGGAGTTCTTTCCTCCATGTCAGTACACCACAAAGAAACCTGTAGTGGAGAGACCTAGCCCAAAGATCCTCATCTCTGAGTATCCTGAGCCTGCCCATAGGCTTCTCTTGCTCCTGTACTCTGAGACCCCCATGAGAGCTTTCACAGGAAGAACAGGAAAGCCCAGCGATCCTTACTTTTGGATCAGGCATTTCTGAATGTTTTTGAACAAACTGTCTCATTTCAGACAGGATCTGGTTACACATAGCAATACACAGGTTACTGCAGTCTATGGTGGGATTATGAGTCAAGGATAGAGCCACCCTTGGTGCACCCTTCTCTACAGCATGGGTTTCATCCACAGCAGGCACCCTAGCACAGACTCCAACCTCACACGTTAGCAATTGATGGGATTTAAAAGACTACATATATTTGGGGCTTTTATTACTTTAACTTTGCTGTTTCTGTATCCTCAGGCTTCCCATGTTCCACATTTTTACAATGATAAGAGTGAGAAACTATTATGGTAAAAACTTAAATTTTCAGTTGACTACATGGTTTCAGGTGGTGATGGCTTTAAAGGCAGAAAACAAATGCTTCAAGACTCTAGATCATGTGTGGAGAGAAATATATGAATACGAATCAGGAATTAATCCATACTGGGAAATATAAATTATTTATAAATATATAAAAGACAGAATACAGTAAATCTTAACATTTTATTCCTTTAGAGTGCCATGAAATTAAACTTGCATGAAGCCATTAACCCCCAAAGAGTTCCAATTACATGAAAGACTGACTGAGAGTCTGTCATGTGCCTACTCTCAATGTAGGTCGGAGGATACACAGAGCAAAACTGAAGGAAATTAAAGGGAAGTTATCGTCTCCACCTAAAGAAACTCTTGTCTGAGATTCTTCTGAAATTTAGATGATGTCTTAAGTTAAAATTAAACATGATGAGATGGCCACATGAGCAGTGACCACGTAGGGAAGGGTACAGCTTGGGATGATCTTCCTTAAACTGAAAAAGCTCAGTACAGGGTGACACACTTGTGTTTATCCATCCACCTTATAAGCACAATGATTACATAAGTAGGCAATGACACAAAAATGGCACACACAAATTAGGCATGGAAAAACAGGCAGAAGAGCATAGGAGCAAAAACTAATATTCTTTACTCTCCTGATGGACTGTTCACTCATAACTGAATCATACATTTTAAACATTTTTTGGATACAGAAAAATGTTAAATATATCATGTATGAAAAAGATACAGAAAAACTGGAGAGGACTCAGGGGATCCTAAGAACAATAACAGGATTAGAAAGCATGGCCAGTGAAAGATGTGCAAGGAGGTTTATTTAGCCTAGAAAAGTTATTCCATTTCACATCACAGCTAAGCCACTCCAACCACTGGTGCTTGTCTGATGCTCTTCTAGGGCTTGGTCCAATGAACTAAATCAGCAGAAAACTAAGTTTGTTATTTATTTGAATGCTTCTCCACTTTATCCTCTGATCTGGTTCATCATAATCTCATGAGGGATGGGGAAAAAGGGGGAAAAACCTAGGGTGGTTCATTTTGGCAGCAGCTGATATTCAGATTGGCTTAGCCTTAATGTGGAAATGTATTTCCATACATGATACAGATATAAAATCTATATATTTTTGAAGTAGAGGGTGTTGAGCAACTTTGTTGTATCTGCTTAGAAAGAAAACAAAAAGGAATCTGATAAGTATTTATCAAAAATTCTTGCTTTATGTGATAAAAAATCCTTTGTAACAGGAAGGGTACTGAAACATTAAAATATTGTATGTAAGCATAATGTGGAATTTCCTTCACTGGAATCATTATCAGTGTATTGCCCTGATGTCTCCCAGGATTAGTCCAAAATTTCTTATCCTGCCTCAGTACAGATGTGGATTGGAGGATGGTCTCTTGGGATTAATTCCAACCCTCCTTTTTTCTGACTTCACGATTTACCAAGTTCACCTATCCTGCCTGAGTTAGCTCAAACTGAACTCAATACTGCATGGAAATATGGCTTTGAGAAGAACAGTGTCAGATTCTAATACTGCTGTTTGACTTATATTCTGTTGAAGACCAGAGAAGCATCTGTGAACACATTGTTCATGGACATGTTATCAGACACACAACTCACGATCTGCTTTGCATTCTGGAAAACTTCTTAGGTTGGCATAGCTGGTCTCTAAATACATCATGAAAATAAGCCCATAAGAATAAGTCATACATCAGAGGTGATTCACAGGCTTATAGTTCAGGTTGCAAATGGGATTACAGCACTTCCAGGTAATTGCTGAAGCGTGATGGAAATCCAGTTGCAAATACTGAAAGTAGAGTCGCCAACTGGGAAGTGTGTACACTGAGATATACAATTTCTGTAAGATATCAGAAGTATAACAAACAACAATTTTTTGTTGAAATATAAGTGATGTTCCCATTTAAAACGCAGTCGTGTGAAACTGGAAAATTGGAGTTAAAATAAAGAAAAGAGATATGCTGTATTAAGGATTTTTTTTTCTTTTACCAGGGTGGAACTTTTCCAGAAATTACAGGCTGCAGAATCAATACATTATATATTTAAAATACTGAAATGCACTTAACCTTCTGTCTCCCCAGAGTCAATAAATGTCATTATTAATGATGTTCTCTAACAAAGTGTTTTGTGGACAAACTAAACATCACAGCTTTCTTAGCTTTCCTATACAAAATTCTCTACTCACTTCACTGCAGGTAATTTCTGGGAAAAGTGTTGTAGGTAGAATAGAAAAAGAAAAATTACAGGCATTTATTAAGAAAATATGACAATCACTTTAATTAAGAAAACCATATTATCTAAAGAACTAGAAAAAACTAGTTCAAATGCAGCAAGTCTGTGGATTCATCTAGACTTTACAGGTGAGGGATCAAGTTAAGAAGTATGCTTTACAGAGTATCTTTTCCTGTCTTTGGAAATCCTGCCAAAAGGAGAGGATCAATATTAATGTAGAGAGAGCCCATAAGCCCTTCAAAGACATCCGAGCAGAGGAGGTGCTGTATAATCATGCCCACCCTGCCAATGCTGTACAGCCTCACATGGGAACTACCACTATGGGCATAAAGCTGCCATCCAAAGTCTGAGGAACGGGCAGCTTTCTTCTTTCACAAACCCTGCTGCCTTTGAAGCTAAGATCTACTTGTTCTAAAGGGACTGATTAAAGAGGGAGAGGAAGCATCAAAAGACCTCACTGCCTCTGTGAGCTAACTAGTCAGAAGGCTGCACTGACAACTTCTTGTGACATGTACCATAGTTTATTTTTGAACTTGTTCCTCAGACTGCCCTGTAACATTAGCTTCTTCTTTCCATTCATCTGTGAGAATGTTGCATTTTGCAGGCACATCATAAAATAAACAGTTCCTCTACTTCAGGCGGGGCTCTCCCGTATTTCTCCCCATGGAGCTTCATGTATTTGTTCTGAAATACTTTTGTTAGTCACATATTTTTAAACCCATTGTGATCCTGATTCAGCAGTGTAATACATGGTTGCAAGTAAGGATAATAATAAGCATAGTAATAATTGACACATGGAATAGGAAAGGACAAAATCTTCTTAACAATTGCACTCAATGATCTTAGAGGTCTTTTCCAACCTTAATTATTCTGTCATTCTGAAAATGCTAAAAAAAAAAATCTGAAGATGGGTCTGCAATTTCTCTAGGCCTCTGTGTGTGTGTGTGTTCATTTAATTTAATTTCACTCACTTAATGCTGATCTGTGCTGAGACTGTCAGTTTATCCCATTACCAGATGCAGCCCATCTGAGTCCAAAGCAGGATGATGCACAAATAACCTCCCCTTTCTCAGTCCTGGCAGTGAACCTCAGGTCAACATCTTCTGCTCATTTCCTTCTCCCACTTCCATCTATCCTTATGAAGGAATGACTTCCTTAGCAGATTCACCAAAATACCACTTCTCCTCCAAATCCCTTCTGAAAAAAGTATTTTGTAAGACATCCTTACTAACAGGAGTAAATTTTAGAATTAATCTCAGAGGGGAACTTCCAGTTTGACTGGTATGTCTTTTCAGGGTCTAATATTAAAAGGCCAAGGATCAAATCTATTTACCATCAGATAACTCAGTTGTCCTGTTTGAGTAGTTCAAATTAAAGATAAAACCAGATGCATATTTATGTAGTAAAGAAGCTGACAGAAATACTTTGGTGATTATGCAGATGTCTAGTTTAACATGTCTTGACACCATTGACCTCAGTGATTCACATCTCATTCTTTCAAAGAAAAATACTTCACTTATTTTCTCAGTTTATAGTTGTGCCTTTTATCTTACTTCCTGTGAACTCCAGAGGCCTAATTCATCCTTTATGTGAGTTCTCTTGGGATAACAGAGACCACATAGATGACATTTCTTGTTTTTATTGGCTCTGCTTTTGTCTTGGTTGTTCAAAATACAGGGGGAAAAAAAAGAGAATTAAAAAAAGAGAAAGGATAATGGCACTTGATCACACTCATCATGACAGCCTGGTCTTATGTCTTACTCTCATCACATGTTTGCAACAAGCCATCCCTTTCCCCATCACTCTCAAACAAGCTAAGGCAGCATCTGTCCCTCTGTCCCTGCTCCTCCTCCAGTCCTGCCCCAACTCCTTGCAGGCAGCAGATGTCCTATTTGGCATATCTGTACCAATAAACAGCAGAGCATAAGTTAGTGAGCACTGGATTCGGACCCCTGGTTACCTACATTGCTTAAATTTTAATCTTGTGGTTTGGGTCTTGGACCACTTCAGTTGGCTCTGTCTGCAAGACAACCTACTCCTGAGCCTCCAGCACACTCACAGGAGCCAGACAGTCTTGCATGACCTCAGAGCCATAGACTGCAAGCAGAGTTCTCTCAACTTATAGTAATTGTGTGGAGGGGAGAGTTTGAGAAAAAAATTGATTCCTGGTAAAACCCATGACAGCAGACAAAAGCATAGCCTGTTGTCCCATCTACTGGCTTCTTGATGGACTTCTAGTTATGTGGTGAAGCCACATAAGTGTTTCCTCCTGTCATTGACACTGCTACGCTAATTACTGCTGAGAACCTTTAGAAGGAATAGGTGGCAACTGCACCTGCCAGTGAATCTGTCAACAAAATCAGTAAAGATATACCCTTCGGTCACTTTCAGGTAAATAAATCTTGGGGTAAAAATAAAAGCATTGAAAAGTCACTTGTACTGCTTGCTATATACCTATACTCCTATACTTCTCACTACATGGACTGGAGCAAGTGGTATATATATGACTTGGAGGAGTTTCACATGGAAAAAGAGTCTGGAGGGTAAGTTCACACCACCCTGATGAGGCTAGTTGGCACTGCCCATAAGCAGGAGTGCCTCTGTTTGCAGGAACCTGAACTATTAAACATTCTTCATGAAATGGCTTCTTCCAGCTGTGGTACTGGAGGCCTTTAGAAACAGAGAGCAGAGACAGCACTGCCACCTGCTGCTCCCAACATGGCTCTCATGCTTCACCAAGGGTAAAGCTTTGCTTTAGAATCACAGAATAGAATGAATTAGAAGGGACCCTCATGGTTCATCAAGTCCAACACCTAGAGTGTGGGTGGTAAAAGCTGGTATGGGGTGTAAAAATACATTTACTGTAAAAGTAAATATTTTAAAAAACAATAAATTAATAATAGTTCAGTGTAAAGAGTTTACTTACTGAAAGCACAGGTCAATTAGCTTCTTACCAGACTAAGGCTTTATATTAACAATGCCGTCCTTAAAGAAAGGCATTATGGGCAACAGAGAATAGCGATAATGGAAAGAATAATATGCAAGGAAACTACATTTAAAATCCTATTGAAATGCATAATCTAACTTAGAGTGCATTACACTTTTTCTGCCTCACCTGTCCTATACAGCTGAAATTATTAGCCTGAGTCTTACATGTCTTTTCTTTGATAAACATTATCAGAAATGCACCCAAAGAGATACTATTTTAAGGTCTTAATAGAAGCAATCATAACATTTGTAGTGCTAAAACAGTGCATTATTGGTAAAAGATAATGGCTACTACTATTGGTCTGAAGCTTTGTGGAAATGTGGCACTGATGTTTATGGCTAGCAAGAGCTGTAGTTCATGCAGATAAATTCAGTCACAACAGACCTGAGAAGGGTACCTAAGGTCACTATGAAGTCATTGCTAAAGAACCTATAGGGTTTTAATAGCCAGGCCTGTGACCCTGGAGCTTTTGATGGCACTGAATAAAGAATTAGATTAGTATTTGTCATTTAACTACTGAGTTGCAAAAGTTGCCAGAAACTGCCCCAGGGGTGATTTTTTTCTTGCAACAATGTATATGTAAATATTAAAAGAAAGTCCCAGATCTTCCCCCAGAAAATGTTTAGATTAAATAAAGAAATGTAGAGGGAACGGCACGCATGCTGCGCAGCCAGTCATGCATCCTGGCAAAAACTGCAGGGAACTTTGCCACCAAGTTGAGAGAGGCCAAAATTTCAACTTCTATATTTACATTTGCATGTGGATTTCACTGGGAAAGATTTGCTTCCTGGCTTTTGGAACATCACTTCTTTGTGCTAGATTCTAAAGCCAACTGCTTTTTATGTTAAAAACAGCACTTGGCACACAGTATGGCATTAACACCTGCTTATATTTTGTTTTGGGATGCTTTGAATCAGGATCATCCTTGCTTATCAAGTCAAGCTCTCTACTGCTTCACTACCTAAGGTGTATTAACACCGCTTTGTAAGCCCATTCTTCTTCCCTATTAGAGTCCTTGCTCATAAATTATTCAAATCCCTCAACCTGAACCCTACTTGACTGCTGCCTTTAGTAATTTTTATTTATGCCAGGAAACTCCTTGGGATGTCAAAAAAGAGCTGGCTGAAACAAATGCATTCCAACATATTTCTTTCCTCCTGCAGTGCAGGTTAGCTTCTAGCATTTGCAGCTTGAACAAGAGTGGAGAACAGGAATATTTCCCTGGCCAGACATGATTCTCAGCTGTGAGAAAAGGAGTAACACAGCATTACCTCCTGGACAGCCAGGTGCCTGGCATTCCCAGCTGAGGCATATTTAATTGCATACTCATTTGGATGCATCAGACTATGAGGTTTAGCCAGCCGAAGCACTGTGGACATACTCAGAGTGCTTTCTAAGGAAAATTACTATGAATCTTAACACAAACATTCAACATGATCCTCCCAGACTAGATAAAACACACGGCACAGAAAATACCTCTATTACTACTAACAACAATAATAAAGAAATCACGAAATCATCTGAATATAACTGGCAGTAGTAAGCCACTATGAACTTCAAACTTAGCAAGAAAACAGAATTCAAGAAAAATGTTATATGGGGTAAAGTTGTGCATATTTGCTTATTCACGCAGTGTTAGTAGACAAAACACATTCAGACTTCATGTGCATTTACCAGTATATTGTTTCTCACTATGATACAGCAGCTTGAAATAGTACAAAACTATCTACTGTCTAACTACCTCAGGTGATAGATGTTTGCACTTCAGGGGCAGGGATTAATGAATTAAATTAGTTATGCTTTCCTGTGCAGCAATTTGCCAGAAGAAGTGTGGGTGGATTTGTGATTTGCATAATAACAAGGTTTGAAACACTCAAAGATGAGGAAAATAGAATATTTCAATTGGATGGGACCTACAATGATCACCTAGTCCAAGATGTAGCCAAACAGCTCCAATTAATGTAAGTGGAAGTTGTGTGGCTGAGACGGCTAATCAGCTTTGTGTCTTCAACCAAGAATCTTTACAGTGTCATAAATGTTCTTATTTGTGCTCTGAGTAAGCTGAACACTATATAGAAGAGGAATTGTTTAAATCCTACACCACCACTCAAAATAAGATGCAGGACTGGTGAACAGAACAAAACAGGTGCTAGTTTAAGATTGATTTGTAAAGTTTAAATGCTCAATAAGCTTACTGACAATACCCAGCTGAGATTTGTAAACAGAATTTTATTTTTCACAGGGGAAGCACAATATCAGCAAAATCATTTTTGCTCAAAAACCTAAAAAAAGGTTTATGCTTCCCTACATGAAGCAGGGAAAAACTACTTGGACAACTGTTACACAGTCAGTTTTACAGCATGCCAGTCACTGTAATATATATATAGATGAGATTATATTGATGTTTCCCAACCTGTATATCAAATACGTATATTGCTGGAATGTACCCAGCTCACTTCTGGAGAGTTCCTGTGGGTAATATGATTACTAATACAAACATAGTTTCAAATATTTTTCCTCAATTCATCTGCTCCTCCAGTCCATCCTACTCTTGACCCTGCTCTGGATGCATGACTTGTAGTTAATTTGGCACTGTTGATAATCTGGCCTCTTGTACCTGCAGAGATGCCAACTATTAGTGTTGTACATAGGTACCTTCTCTGGTTTCACACAGACATTCTCTTTCTACTACACAGCAAAAAATCCCAAACAGATGTGTTTAACATATTCACCCTGGATGATGGAAAAAAGCAACAGCATAGTAAGAGGAAGAAGGCAGATTTTTCTTGGAGAAAGTAATGAGAACATCCCCTACTAGTACATGTCCTCCTGTTGCCAGCTGGTGGTGATCCAAACATCATTTTTGTCCATTAGAAATCAAGGGGAGAGCCACATAAGCCTTTAGTTGGGGAGAGAGGCTGAGAGGTTAAGAAGAAAGGTCGCCTGGGTTACCAATGAGTATTTTAAAGTCACTCCACTATCAAATAGGTTTGAATAACCACATTTATTGTTAGTATTATATATATATTGGTATTATACACAGTATTAAGTAAATGACTATGGAGCTATTGCACCCCTCTAAAAACATTGAAAAGATGGATTGAGGGCTGGTAAAATACAGAAATAATAATTCTGTACTTATTTTGCTTTTCCTTAACTACATATTTATTTCTTTCTCCTCTTCCCTCTCAAAAATTCTTATACTGGGCAGCTTTAATTTTTTTACTCTTTCAGATTGTCAGTCACAGACAATGTTTTGACTTACAAAGAAATCTTTTCTTATTCCAGAAGCCTTTTTTTGTCACTATGACTGCAGGCTTTATGCTTATCTCCTGCTTCTCAGATAAGCTTCCCCTTCACTAAGATCCATCCTATAATCTCAACCTATTTCTATGTGATTAAACCCCCTTGAGTTGAATAGATTTTTTTCTGCTTGTTTTATTTGAAAGGATTTTATTTAAGGGACTCAGTTCTGATACAATCTATACTCATGGCATTCAGTTAAAAAATATAAACAATAATGAAGAAAGCTTTCCATTTTCTGAGAAGGGCACTTTGGCAAGAACTGTACATACACAATACACATGAAAAATTAAAAGGTGAAAACAATAAATGATTTCCTTTGCATGGGCAAAACTCTTTCCAAACTAGCAAAACTTTATGGCATATACTTCTTCTGTTGTCTCATTGCTGACACAGGAAAGATAATTCCTGTGCTTAGTTCATAAGCAATTAATAAATAATCTTTATTTTTTCAACAGCTTGCAGTATGCAAAAAATCTAATTCCTATATTCTCAAGGGCTTAGAGAGCGTGTAAGTTGATGGAATAAGTCACTGTGATTTTCTGTAAATTCAGACATTTGCTTCGTTAAAACTTTACTAAATCTAAACACTAACACTCTTCATTCCATATATCTCTTAAATATCCCAAATACTCTCTCAAACATTTATTCTGCTGCTATGTTCACTTTTAGTGATAATGTATTATTTTTATTTATATACCTGACTAAAACTCCCAGCTATTGTAGACAGATCATATCTTACAGGAAATCCCTACAAAGCAGAGTAGTAATCCCTCTATGTAAACACTTGGAACAGGCAATCACATTAAGAATTTTCTAGACACATTAATTGAATCCTATTTGGGCCTCTCCAAGAGGCCAAGGGCAAAATACATACAGCGAACTTTTCTAAGCAGGAAGACAGTCTTCTCACAGAATCACAGAATATGCTGAATTGGAAAGGACTCGCAAGGATCATCCAGTCCAACTCCTGGCCCTGTACAGGACCATCCCCAAGAGTCACACCCTGTGCCTGAGAGTATTGTCCAAATGCTTCTTGAACTCTGTCAGGCTTGGTGCTGTCACCACTTCCCCAGGGAGCCTGTTTCACTGCCGACTACCCTCTGGGCAAAGAACCTCTTTCTAACATCCAAATTAAAACTCCCCTGCTACAACTTCAGGCCATTCCCTCTCCAGCACTTACCTTTGTTGAACTTCGTATGGTTGGTGATTGTTCAGTTCTCTGATTTGTCGAGGTCTCTCTGCCTTCTAGGGAGTCAACAGCTCCTCCAAGTTTTGTATCATCTGCAAACTTGATTAGTATCCTTTCCAGCCAAACTCACCTCTAAATGAACTGCAGCAACTCTGTTTTTCTTTAGAGGTAAGAAACAGCTGCTTTGCATTACTTTGGGCAATAACATCTCATTAGCACACCACATCAGCAAGCTGGGAAACATCAGCTATGCCTGATAAGGTTGATTCCAAGTTTTTTCAAGCTTGACTCAGTCTGAACTCAAAATCAGGTTTGGCTGTGCAGTGGCTAACAGGTAGGGGAAGTTCTAGAAACACTGTGAGTATAAGGGTTGAAGAAAATGTTCTGGCAAACTCAACTTTGGCCCTAGCAGAGGGCTGTCTGCTATCTCACTCCCTCCGCAGATGTTTATGGCAGTTTAGCAGCAAATCATTTCTCCTGCCAAGTAACTGAAAATAAATGTACTCTCCATGAGACATTAGTTTACATAGTAGGTCAGGAAGGGTATCAGTGAATAGGAGGTCCAGCATCTCTTTTGGCACAGGTTGAACAGCTGAGATACACTCCCTGCAGGAACCAAGAGTATCTAATTACAGCCTTCACTCACAGATGTCCCCCCTGGCATGAACTCTAGTTATAGCCATTGGTGACGTACTTTGGCAAGGTCTTGACAGAATGGATATTTTCCAGGGTATCTGGAGCAGCTCAGAGCTTGTGGAGCTGCACTTACCATGTAGGCTCTGAGGCCAAGGAAGGAGAAACAAGTTTGAGTAACCTAACAATAAAGGTTCTCTTTCGCTGTGTATAGATATTGTTTTTAATCTTCTAGGAGTGAAGGCGAACAGCAAGTCTCTAATGAGACTTTATAATTTCGTTTCAGTCTGTGCCCAGAGATGATGAAGTCTGGTGGACAGATACTTAACTGAGGAACACACTAGAAGGCTGGAACCACCTCTACTATACTCTAAGCATCCTTCAGGACTGATACCCCAAGGGGACGTGAGCAAGCAGCAGACTGTGAAACACTAAACAAGCCTTGTGACACCATTCATTCCCTTGTTTGTTTACATGGGGTGTGAAACAAGCAGGGTTTGACACCGACAAGATCAGTTCTGCCATTGAGGATACAAACTTAGGTCTCAGTAGAGAAAAAAACCAAACTAGTGCAAACATGGTTTTCTTAGGCAGTCAAGCAAGGTGACTAAGGTAGTAAAAAAATCAGTTGCCAACCTATCTATACTAAAGTGCCTGCTGTGGGCTTGCACCCTCTTCATACTTTTGCAGATGCTGCAAGCACCCTGGTAAGGATTATGATATTTCTTTTATTAAAAAAAACCCTCTTTCATTAAAGAGAAATTTTAAGTAGTTTTCAACAGAAAAAGATGTAAAGAGAACAAAGCAGTACATTAAGTTTCTGAGTCTGTTGAAATGAATAATTGCATTTCATTTGCTTATTTTAATCTAGCTTAAAGAGTTAACATTGGCTAAGCGCAGCTTGCATTGTTACATAGTGGCAGAAAGCAAAAGTAAATGCATTTATTACTGTTCACTGACCACAGTTATGATTTTGAAACATGCGAGATTAGTAAACAGTGTATCTCTAATAATCACAACTAACGTGAATGCATAAATTTGAAGGACACAATCACCAATGTCATTATTATTAACTACTTCACCTTTGAAGAATCACTCTGTTGAAAATAATAATTATTTCAATACATTTTTAATTCCTTTGTTAAACACATTTTTGTAAACAAGGGGTGTAAGTAAGACCTGTAAATTTTGAAAATTTCATTAAAAAGCATTTTCTCCTGGATAGAAATCCTCCCAATGAATGATGCCACCCTTGTGACTAGCTTCTCAGAAGAACAGACTTAGGGACAACCCTTAATTTGCTCCTCTGCAGACCTGTGCACTCATCTTTTGATTGTATCAAAAAGCACCAAAAAATGTGCTTTTACCTCACTAAAACCTATTCTGAAGACTGACTGACCCTACAAGGAGGCAGGCTGGTAAGAAGTGTGAGTACAGGTTGTTTTTTATATCCTAATTAGCTAGATAATGAGTTACATTTTCCCTATTAGAAGAGCTCTTTTGCTGAATCCTCCTACTGTCAATTCTAGGGGATGGCTTAAGGCTGTTGACCCACGCTAATGGTTAATGTAAAAATCAGTGTAGTTTCCACTCACATTTGCAGAGATCTGGTTGTCTTTCTAGTCGTTGCTGTGGTAGAAGCTAGGTCAGAATGCTATTTATACACAGATAGGAAAACCACTGAGATTTGAAGACATGAATGAAATGTTTCACAGGGATATGGAAGATTAATTTCAGAGAGCCCAGGCTCACAAAAAATAACTCTGATTTAAAGCTGCTCCATAGGGGGGATGAGTAATTATAGCAGAAAAACTTCACATGTCAAGCATGTAAAATACCACACCACTACATGCATAAAATGACATATGTGTCCTCTGCTTCTTTGGTATTGGACAGAGCTGTAACTTCCTGATAATTAACCAAAACATAGGAGATTTTCCTAGATATTACCTGAAAAGAGGCAGCTGGGACTCATTTCTCCACTTGACATAAGGTACATAGCCTCTTTTCTTGTGTCCTCCAAATTCAGTGACCGATGGGATGTGTGTGGAAGGTGTCCCTTTCAGTGCACTTCTTTACTGAGGCGGAAACTACCTGCATGTCTCCATGACATTGAGAGAGTACCTTTTGTCTTCCAATTTTTGCAAAGGTGCTTGAAGGAAATTAACACAGCTCTGAACTTCACTAATTGCTCACTTGATTATGTTTCTCAGTCACACTCTGTAGCTCTGTTTCGGCCAAGGACAGAGAATACACAGCTAATGGCTGTCTCTCCTTCCCTCCCTCACTTCCTCCCTCCCACTCCTCCAGATTCTGTGGAGTACTGCCCCCACAAAATTATCCAAAGCAATGTCTGTAGCCCCCTGGCAGGAGGAAAGTGCTTGAGCACTTGATGACCTTCTGAGGTCCCTTACTGAAAAATCAGAATAATACAGGTTGCATCTTTCAGGCTTGAACATGTGGATTTTCATAGCAGCTGGGTTCTCTTTTTCCTGCATCCTCTAAGCAAGATTGTGAAGCTTAAATTAACATATTTGAATCTCCAGTTCAGTTTAGATTGCTAACAACTTTTGATGATTTTATGCAGATGGCTAAATATTTCACCGCATTCAATATTATAATTCAAACAATCCAGTCATACACAACTAGGCATTTTCTAAGCGATATTATACCATTTCACACAATGCAGGCTGCAAGGAGGAAAAAAACCCCAACACTTTACTTCAGAACAGGGGTAAAATGTGTTCTTGCTCTGTGAAGTTTCTCAAGAAGTTGAATATACTGGTATAGTTTAAATATATTTTTTTAAAAAAAGAAAAAAAGGAAAAAGTATAGTTTTCTCTTTATCATGTATCTTGGGTTGCACCAGCAATACTTCGGAGCCATTGGAATTTCTTAATTGCAATGTGGGTTTACTCCCACTAGATGGTACCCTTCCTCTATGGTTTGTGAAGGAAACTATCCTCCCTGAATTAACCTAAACCATCCGTGGGTGCGCTGCCCAAAACGCAAAATAGGGGCCCATCGTCACGGAAACATCTTTGTAAACACTGCAACAACAAAAGCCTCCCCGTCCCCCCCAAACAAACAAACAAAAACCCCCAAGCAACCAAAAAAAACCACAAAAACCCCACACAAAACCCCAACCAAACCAAACCAATACTCCCAAAACCCAGTCTAAACTTATCAAAATATTAAAAGGTGTTAAATCCCAAAAGATTAAGACAGCGTGCCCGTAGCTAGTTCTGGTAGGCAGCTAACAGCAAGCATTGAAATGTGACTGTCTTATCTGAAGGAGTTATTGCTCAGAAATGTCACAGTACTGCACAAAAAAAATTCAACTACACTTTATTGTCATAAAGCCTTGCTTGTCCAATAGACCATATTTAATATTTAATGCCCTTTACAGGGGGTAATGCCTTAGGAGGCATTCTGTGGCAGTCTTCAATGTTACATGTACTAATATTTCACTGCCTCCCACACAAAGTAAGAATAAAGCACTGAGATTATGACTGTGTTATGCAACTCAGTGACTGACACATAAGTAAAAAATTGTTGATATATTTACGCATTGTAATATCCACAGATGAAGTCCAATTCTCCTGAGACAAACATAGTCAAATGAAAAGTGGTAGGAAATGGAGAAGAAACTAGATGAACATTTCGTGAAAAGAGGAAAAAATCTGTTGATAAAAGAAGTTACAATAACCACAGCCTTGCAGCCAAGCAAGGCATAAAGCAGCAGTGAGATGCCCATGGAATATAATTCCTCTGAAGAGATGTGGCTTCAAAACCGGTATTTCAGTGCTGGGCATGTTTTTAAGCCTAAAAAATGACATCTATCTCAAACACTGCAAGCTGGGTCTTTGTCCAGGAATGTTGAACAGGCTCTATGAACAGAGTCTTCCTATGACAAGGCTCCTTGATCCCTTTTTGAAGGGGAGTCCAAGGTCAACTACACATTGACACAGAGAACAGTGCAGTGGGATGGACTGGTTTGCATCCCTAAAGGAAGACTTGGGACAGTGAACCAAATAAAGTGCTTGTGACAGCTATGTCTCTCCCCACCCCTATAATGTGCATGGCTTTGTACATCATATAGTGCTGCACAGGGGTCCTTCTCACCTGGCCTCCCACTAGACGATAGGCAGGTGGAGGTAAAGCTCTGGAGAATCAGTGTCTGAAGGACACTCATCTCTGAAGCTTCTGAAAACATGAGCTGGAAGAGCCATTAAGCTCAGGTCTTATGAAGCCTCGTCTCAAATCTAACAAAGCTCAAGGCAAACAGAGAGTTCAAGTCTAATAAATATGTTGGTGCTTCTTTTTTTTTTGTTAATCAACTTTATTGCTCACCCAATGCCAGAAATATGAAATGTAATTAACAGATGAATTAAACATCCCATTTTTTTATATGGGAGCATTTGTTAAGACTCACCTGCTGCTAGGTACAAAATCTTCCACTGCAAATTCTGCAATGAATAAGCGCCTGCACAAGCATTATATGATCTCATCTTCTGGGTGCACAGTTTAATCACAGTGCTCTCGATAGAGAGCCCACACTAGGGAAGAGTAGTTTAAAATATGAATCTGTGGGAGGCTCTTGAGGTGGTTTCTTGCTAAGTATGGCCAGGAGCAGGGTGATGTGGAGGGAAATGCCATATTAAGAGACCAAGAGGTAAAAGTAACTCCATAAAACTATCACCAGCAAACCAGCATGTGCAAATTTCATGTGCTTTTAGTCTGGTGAATTGACCCTAAAATAGTATATAGGAAGAAAACAAAGATTCCCTGTGTGCCAGCAGATCAGTCACGTTATTTTAATTTTTCCCCCTACATCAATAAACTCAGATGGTTCAATAGGTAGCAAAACAACTTCAATTAGGCTCATTTTATATTTCCCTGGTCTTTCAGAACAGTTTTAACCTCTCTCCTACTCCTCTCAAAAAAAAAAAAAAAAAAAAAAGG
>VYXB01010669.1:0-43584 GCA_013397135.1 Pachyramphus minor
TTAAACTTGATCAGAGCATCTGATCACACTGGGACTTCCAGACATTTCAAGGCCTCTCACTCAGGCTGACCTCATTGAGTTCTGGCTACCCAGCCATCAACTGTTTTGTTATACCAGTTCCACTAACATCTCCAGATTTTGGTGCCCTCCTCTGGAGCACACTTACACTCTAATGCAGCCCAGACTGTATTTCATACATGCAGTCTGTTTAATATTTTTCCAAATTTCCATGAAGCGATGTGGCTGGTTTCTAACAGGTCTTGGTGATTTCATACGCAAGAAGTACAGCTAAAATACTACATTTTTTTCCTATATATCAATTATTTAACACATTCCTAACTTTCAAAAATAGTCAGCTTGAGTTAATGATTGCTGCTTATCACACTGAACCAGTGGTAAGACATACCCTGAGAGCCCAAGGAAATTACTCATTCAGATCTCACACTCCGTGCTTCTTCAGTCCCAGGTGACACCTGATTCATCAGCAAATACACATTATTACTCACCTGGAAATAGGGGAGGTTTTCCTGTAAAGTTAGTTGCTTCCACTTATGTACACCATAAAAAAAGACCGATCGGAAAACATTTATCCAAAGTGTTTTCAGATGGTCAATATGATAAGATACTTGCTCCATAATATAGATGGTTCATAAGGCCGTTCTCATACCTTTTGAGAAGAATGAACAGCTACTCTAATTGCTGAATAAGAAAGATGCCATGTGCACTATACACATCCTGTTCTTCAGGAGTACTTTTTGTTTTGTTGAATGGACATTATTGCTTTAAACAGTTGTAGCTTCCATTTTCTAAATGTATAAAGTCAAACAAAGAAACTAAACCTGAGAAAGATCAAGCAATATAAATTCCCAACTGATTGTAAAAATAAATGTCCATCTTCTCTAATACCAAAGTAAGTAAGTATCAGAAGTGAAGACTCATGTGCATGTACGGACAGGAGAAATGGTTAAGACCAGAAATACAGCCTGTGAGCAGCCAGCTTATCACTCAGTGAACCAAAAAGCAAATAGAAACTGACATTTATAAAGATGATTCGGTTTACCAGAGCTTGACTCATTAATGTGGTTCCAGTAAAAACCCTGCACAGCTTCAGGAAAAGTATCAAGTTGAAATGCAAGTGCTAAGTGTTAAAAAAAGAAAAAAAAAGGGATTTTAATAAGTGCTACTTTGCACTACCTATAGTCATCATCTGTGCAAGCCCCAGACTCCGGGAGGGAGCATGAAACTACTAGCAAACATTTCCATTCACGGCCCGAGGTCTGTCTTAAACTCCAGGCAGAAACAATTGTTCTTCTCTTCTTCAATTTCCACCTTTTCCTCTAGTGCCTAATTTTTAGATCTTTCCTCTTTTATAGCTATTTAATTAGAGGAAAAAAACCCCAACCAAAACAGTAAACAAACAGCAAACCAACTGAACAAAACCCCAACCATTAGCTCAGCCCATCAGCATTGCCTTTTTTCTGTCACCACTCAACACTAACTCTGTACTTTACAATGTACAGGCTGGTATCAATCTGTCAAGAGTTTGTAAATCTGTGACCATTGTCCATCTCTCTATAAAGGTTTCAGGCAAGTAAGGACCATCATCCAACTAGAAAATGCACGTAATGCCTCTTCCATCTTTTATGTGGATTTGTCTTCAAAGAAAAAAGGCCTCTGTATTTTTTTGTCAATTATCCCAAAGTGCAATACTTTATTGTAGTATAAAAGACTGTCAAAGGTAGGGTACAGTCTGTACTCATCAGAAACCTCTGTGTTAACTCTGAAGGAGTGATAAAGCATTGGTAAAATGAGAGATGTTCTTAATACACAGCGTTTCAAATGCTTGGCTGGTTTTTTTATTAAAAGCAGATGACATAACAGTTTTAACTCTAATTGTTCTCCATGGACAGAAGGTGTGTGGGAACAGCCTGCTTGGATTTACCAAAGGCAAATGGCATCCGACCAACCTGATTGCCGCCTGTGACGAAATGACTGGTTCTGTGGAGGAGGGGAAAAGCATAACATCTTAACTCTGACTTTAGTGTGGCCTGTGACATAGCCTCCCACAGTCTGCCACTCTACCCTTATATTCTAACAGAGAAGATAAGGTTTGGGTGGGTGGAATACAAGGGATGGATAACTGGTTGCATCCCCATGCTCAGAAGACTGTAATCAACAGCACAGCGCCCTACTGGCAGTCAGTCAGCACCCACATCCCTCAGGGACCAACTCTAAAGCTTAGTGTCTTTATTGAAGATCCAGGTAATAACAAACTGGGGGACTGGTCAGTACACTGAAAGACAGAGCTACTATTCAGAAGAACCTTGACAGGCTACAGGAATAAACAGACAAGAATCTCATTAAGTCCAAAAAAGGCACATGCAAAACTCTGCATCTGAAATGAGTTAACTCCATTCACTAGGATCAGCAGGGGCCAACTGGCCTGAAAGTAGCTTTGCAAAAAAGATTCAGTTTATTTTTTGCATCCATTTTACTTATAAATCATTGCATTACAGGTGTTTGGAACTGAGGAGCAGCTCCTGAAGTACATGGCAACGGCAGGCACTATTAGCAAAAAGGTTTCACCCCTGTTCTCCTAAATTTGGCCATTTGAGAGAAAAGACACACAAGTCCCTATAGAGCAACAAGAAAAGGGTTAGGTTTGGAAGATATGTACTTAGGGTTGTGCCGACAGTTTTTCTCCCCTTGTTCTGCTCTGCTTCTTCTATAGACTTTAAAGATACTTTGCTCAGAGTCAATACCATCACCAGCAATGACAGCTTCCTGAGGGAAAATAATAATTAATTACACCAGGCACAGCTGATCACAGAGAGTTACAGGAAAACAGGAGCTTGAAGAACAGTGAAAAATTCAGGATCAGTTTCTCCCCAGAGGGAAGTGTTTCTAACCTCAAAACCAAAATGGGTAGGTTGTAGGAGAGGCTACAAAATGCTCAGCTCCGTGCTCTCAAACACAGACAAAAAATGCAGTCAGACAGTATTTGAGAATTATACCCCATCAATGTCAAGAGACTTTACATTCCCAGGAACAGAAATCAACACACACAGGTTTACAGAGATGATATAATTACTTTTGGGTTTTTTGCTTGGTTTAGTTTGTTAGGTTTTTTTAATTGTCCATAGGAAGAACAAGAAATAAATTAAAAAGCAACTGTCATGACTGAATAAACATATTTTTCACAGTTGACAAGTTATGATACTATTCACATGACAGTGGCAATGCTGGTTACTGCAGAGCCCAGGTAAATAACATAAGATCAACTACCAGCTATAATGCATTTTTCAGTGATGAACAAATAACATCCTTGGATTCAGCTAAAACGACATCATAAAAATTCAAGAAACTAATGTCTATATATGCCCAATAGATATTTATGCCAGTTTTATACAAGCATTGTGGAAGTAGTTCATTACAAAAATTTATTTTTGCACATCTTTCATGTACTCTGACATAATGATATCATTAATAGGGGAACTGTACTGAAGTTAAGTTCTCTATAATCCACGGTGAACAAATCATACAGCCTAACAAGCTCATGTTACCTTCCCACTACAATAATTATTTATATACATGTACAGCCCTCCCTATCTTCCAAGTATTTGCAGAAAATAAAGTAGCTTTCTAATAGAAAAATGAGTTAAAAGATGTTAGACTTCATGAAAGTTCAAAAACTTATCTTTATCAGCATGTAAAGGTCTCTGGCTCAAAGTCCTACTGTAAATTATACTAACTGTGATTTAAAGGAAAGGTTAATCACTTCAGTAAAATCTTCTTCAACACGAAAGCTCCTTTTCAAGGATAGACACATGACCTTTCCCAAGTAACATTCCTTGCAAAAAAATCCATAGAAGAAACAAATCCTCTGATAAACTGTGCAAAATTAGAAGTAAACACAGTTAACAGAAGACACACAGCTCAAGGCAAACTTCTCCTTGTATTATCAACACCGAATCACTTCCCAAGTCACAATGGTCTTTGTGTTTGTTTGCCACTCAACCTTCCCTTTCCAAAAGAAGATACACATGCAAAACATACCAATTATATATGGAAACTTTTTTATTTATAGGTAGATATACATATAAATGCAAATATTACACAAATATTAAAATACACATACTAATATTAAAACTAAGACCCCCAGAGCCCTGAACTGGAGGACCATGACTGTGAGAATAAACTCCCGGACAACCCTGAACCTGTGGGGGACTTACTCCTTCAGCTGGATCCTGTTAAGTCTATGTGCCTGATGGGATTCATTTCAGGGTTCTCAAGGGGCTGGCTGATGTCATCATGAGACCTCTCTCAATGATTTTACAACTGTCTTGGGAATCTAGAAAGGTCCTAGTTGGCTGGAAGCTGGCAAATGAAGCAGGCACTGATTTCTTATCTCTAGTGACCAGTGACAGGACCTGAGGAAATGGCATGAAGCTCTGTTCAGTCAGGGTTAGGTTAGATATTAGGAAAAGGTTCTTCACTCAAGGGTGGTTGGGCACTGGAACAGGATCTGCAGGGAAGTGGACACAGCACCAAGCCTCACAGAGTTCAAGAAGTGTTTGGATGATACTCTCAGGTACGTGGTTTGATATTCTTGTGGTTATCCTATGCAAGGCCAGGAGCTGGACTCAATGGTTCCCTTCCAATTCAGAATATTCTATGAGTCTATGAAATATATGAGGGTCCTTAACTGTGTGTAGTACGGAAAGGATGAAGTAGAAGGGCAAAAAATGGTTTGATCTCCTGTCCACAAAGCCAGGCTGCAGAGAGACTACAAATCCTCAAACTACACTGTTGTTGTTTTCCCCAAGGTTTTGCTCACACACTGCCCAAAGCAAATCCCATTACACTAATGTGCAAAATCTATGGTAATGCACTACTTGGCTGGCAATTTTAAGTGCACAGACGTCACACAGTTGAAGACTGCCATTTCCCTCAGCAACTGTTACTTAGTAACCCTCTGCATACAAATAGAATTTTACATCACTGCATATGTGTTGTGAAGGCTAAAATCCATGCCTTAATTCTATAGGCAAGCAGGAATTAAAGGAGTCATGCGGGCAACTGTAAAACAAACTTGCACTATGTTCAATTGCTTCTCTAGGCAGAGAATCAAACTGGAGAGACAAAACCTGTGCATAAACAAGGAGCTATTTCCACTGCTACTCTCTTGCTGGTAATTTCATCATAAAAAAGGAGCAGTTGTAACTTCAAAGAAGTTAGACCTCAGATTTTTTTTGGTATTATTCATATGTTGTACAGTGGAGACTTCAGAGATAAGCAAAAGAGACTTCGCAAAGCCTCTTCACCTTCTCCCCTAGAGGTAGTATAATCCACTGACTACATAACTTCTGTGTAGGATTGGTACTGCCAGAGCCACAGTCAAAACAATACTAAAAAGACCTGTGCAAAACAGATCCAGGACTGCAAAAAAAAACAGGTGGAGCATGATGGATTGAAAAAAAAATCTTAAAATAAATGCAGATTAGACTCCATCAGCTCTATATACAGAAACTTAAATAGCTGTGTTGTATTAACATATATTTGATCCTTCCCATATACAGGGTATTTGGGAATGGACTGTCAGTCTATCTCAAGCAGCTTGAATAACTATCGGCATGGGACTCCATAATCCCTTTAGATCAAGACACTGCCTTTTTAGCACAGAACAAAATAGATGGCCTGCTGGAAATACCTAGACATCTTTTTAATTCAATTCCCTACATTGCCAATTATATCTTAACATTACTCTGCTTCATCCCCTCCTTTGCCTCTAACACCCCACAGTTTTATCTTGTAAAATTATTTATTGTTATAAAAATGGATTATCTTGACACAAAAACAATGGATTGATTTACATATATTGCATTTCACCAACAAATATATTCATATGAAGAGGTTACATATAAACTATATTTGCAGTTATTAAACCAAGTGAATAAGTACATTGACAAGCAACACTTCATTTGCAATTCTATTAACAAGTTTACAACCCCTACAGTCTAGCACATCTCCTTAAGTGAAGCATTCAAATAATCATTTCCTATTTCTTCCTAACTTTGAAAAATAGTTATCCTAAAGCAGGATTTTGAAAAAACTCTGGCAAACCAAAACACTCTTCTCCTCAAAATTCCTCCCCTCAAATTTTGTCCTGTAATAGGTAACTCAACAGACACACTGCAAGTCCTTGCAAAATCCCAGAGAATCAATCGCGCAAAATATGAACTCCTACTTAAAGTTTTTTTTGCTGTCACAACCATACCTTGATATTAACAACATTGTAAAAAGCAGGATGTCCCAACTCAGACCAGAAATCTTTAGTCCAGTTAAGCATCAGGCATTCTTTTCTTTTAGGAAAACAACGTTCAGACAGGAACCATTTCAAGGTTTGAAACTAACCACACTAAATCAGGACCAAAAGAAGTCCAGATGCTCATAGTTGTTGCTAAAGTCCTCCATTTTCTTAAAGCCACAAGACCCAATCTGGCAGCACGGCAGCACAATTGAGAACTGAGCAGGAGACTAGGCCAAGTCTTACTCAGTGACTGGGATAATTAACTGGCCGTCTGGCTCTCTGCAGGAAGAAAGCAGCTCTGCACCTGCTTCACCAGCCCACGGTTTGCAGCCTAATTGGTTAAAGCAAGCCCACCAGGGCAAAAACCAGAACAACTTGTCAACTGCTGAGACCAGAATTCAGAAACTGAGATCAAAACCAAGGCCCCCCACTCCTATGCTGTAAAACAAACTTGCACTATGTTCAGTAGTTCAGTATGAGCCATCTCCTTCGTGGGCTACACGTCAGACTTGTTCAGAGGGACTCCTGTTCCTTATATATAGCACCAGGAGACAGAATCAGGAGTGATACAAGACATGCAATTTAGTTCATAGAAAGCTTATGTGTCAAGGCCTATAAGCTTCAAAAATGCCACAAACCTTTTATTCTCCCATAATCAGGTGACTCAACAGCTGCAATACAGTGTTATTACAGTATTAACTGCATTATGCTCTGGCATTATAAACTCTGCAAAATCCCAGAGTAGAATCTGACACCTGAAAGATCTCAGCATCTGTTGTCAAAGGACTTGCTCCACTGGTTGTTTGTGTGCTTGGAGTTAAAAGTCACTAGCCAGGACACCCATACAGTCTGTTGAGAGGGTGTTAGAACCTAGAGCTCCTCATCCCACCTGAATACATTCATTGACAGGGCTCTTTCATCCTCCCCACCCTCAAGCTCCATAAAAATTTCATTTTTAGATGGCTTTATCGATTCTTTTAAGACCTATATAACATAGCATAATATAATAATAAGAATAAAATAATAAATAATAGACAAGATGCCAGTGGAAAGGAAAAGGAAGCAACAGACAGAAAAAGTATACTGAAAAATTTCAGAATGGAGTTAAGTCCCCTTTCACCCTGAGAGGATTGCAGGAAAGTAGAACACAAAGCATGAAGTCAAAACGAGGAAAAATTGTCAGAATTCTTTTTTTTTTTAATATCGAATTGTAGAATCAAAATATCAACATTAAAATTAATTGGTCAAGTAAATGAATCCAGAATTCTAAGGTCAAATGTAAGGTCGAATGTTCAAATCCACATGGTCAGAACATGCTTCATTTAAGCCAATCTGAATGTAGTGGATTACAGTGGTTCAGATCCATCTCAAACAAAATATAAAACATAAGTTTTTTCCAAACACAGATTTGATTCAGAAAGAAACTGAAGATTAGCACCACACCATAGGAAAGCATTTCTTTCTATTAGCAAGAATAGTGCAGCACATGACATGGTACTTTTTTCAGCAGAAAAAGAGTAAGTTTTAGTCTTCATTACGTACAGCCTTGACCTAGAATCTCATGTCACTCAGCTTCAGAAGTAACATCAATTACCCCAAACAGACTGAGTTTTCTGTGTAGCAGCATACCAAAGACAAAACAGTTGTTACTTTAGGCAGTGGGTCTCACCTACTGTGAACTCTGAAGCCTCTCCTAGAACACAAAGATATATTTATCTATTCTAGTAGTATACGTTTGTTAAATATATTAAAGATATTTAATTTAAAATCAATAAATAGTAGGTATTGCAATATCTTTAATATATTTTATGATACATAAACATTTCTCACTGAGAGGCACTGGCTTGAGATTCTGAATCTCACATTCAGCAATCTTTCATCTGCCAAATCACAAAAACCCAAGATCGTCTGGAATTTCAGACATGAGCTTAAAAAAAAAAAAAAAAAAAAGTACTGTGAAGTCAGGGTTTATCACTGTGCACCATAAGGAAATTTTTATCTACAGTAGAAAGCTCTGGCTCAGTGTTAAGAAAACACTTAACCTGTAGTTCACAGGGAACACCAGAATGGATAGTCAGACTCCCCAGGGTGGAGGCTACTGATCTTGCCTTTTGAAACTAAGATAGAGAGTACTTTTGCAGCCATCCAGGGATATGATCAGAGTATCAATACTTGAATATACCATTGTGTTTATACATAAATATTTTTAAACATACATTTGTACTTTTGTCTGTATGGACGTGTGCATACTTATATATATATGTGTGCACAAAAGTGAAGGTTTTTTTTAAATTTCACAGAAGCAATGTATTTTGACTGTGCACACAGTTCCACTTCACATTGACAAATTTTAGCCACATTTCCCCAAAAGAACTGCACAGCAATTCTTACATTTTCTGCATAAAACTAATTTTTCAACAGGTACGAACGCAAAAATCCAACACAGCTTTATGACAAAGGAGTATATAAGTGGTGATGACAGTTGGTCATAAAAATAACAGAAGACAGTTTTGATTTTCAGCTTTCAAATATTGGCAGTGGCACTACTGCATAGCCTTGTAAAGCAATGTACTGTGGTATGCTGCGATAGTAGGAGAAAGTCATATGCCAACATGAAGAGAGAGAGCTGGCTTGGAAAGAAAATAATTTTTCTATTGGATAAGTGTTGTTAGAGAAGTGCAAATTTTCTGTTTTCTTCCACTGTGTTCACACATTTCTGATCAGACTGCCTGTTAGCTGGCCATCTCTTCGCTGTTTCTGAGCATGCAACAGCTCTGTTAGCAACTAAGTACTATTTCTAATGCCTCAGAAAAAACAAAGCAATGTATTTTGACTGCATCAGAGCAACTGGCAGAAAGTAGCATGCAGAAAAAAACTGGGAATAAGAAGTAGAGGGAAGATAGAGTAGAAGGAGCTAGACGTGCAAGTCATTTATGACCACAAAACCAAAACAAAAAACCCCACAGACTTCAACATCACTGTCTTGAATTGTTTTGAATCAAAACACCTCCAGTATACCGGGATTTCCATAACTCATCTGAAAACCTCAGCACCACCAGTGATTCCATTCCTGAAGACTTTACACGGAACAGGAACAATGAGGACCCCCAAATGGTGACTACTCTTTTGATAATAATTGTCTTGTTTGAAGATAGATCTTAGGGGTGGTAGACTTGGTAAGATTTCTGGCTCCTGGGTTTTTTCAATGGTTTTTGAGCTGCTTAGCAATCATGAGCAAGCTGAATGTCCTCATGCCTCCCTAAATCAGCTTTCAGTTCTAGCTAAGTCCATCACTCTGTGGTACTGTCACAAAAATGCAAGATTTCCGTTATCTCTTAAATTTCCATTTCTTCTTGATTACCTTGATGCTCAGAAGTCCCCCTAATTATCCAGGGTAGCTGTTATGTATTGTGTGGCTTTTGGCACTATGCAAATTTTGATACTTTTATGGTCACATTCAGTGGCTGCTGCACTGAAAGATCAGATTGTTTTTAAGAGTGAATCTTATCTCAGCAATCAAGAATAAAGTTATATTATTCTGCTTAAAAGTTTTTCAGTTTCCTTTTAAAAAAAACTTTGTTTTCTCCAGCAGGTGCTATCAAAGCATTTCTACCAGCTCAAAGCAAGGGCCTGAAAAAGTTAAATAAAAAGGGAAAACATTCTGTGACATTTCAGCTCAAAGAAGGAAAATGAACTGTAGCCACAGACAAGTTAAATTTACTCAGTTTACAAATAGTTGCAGTTACTCCAGAAATTCAGCTTCTGAAGTGCAAAAGAAGCTATGTTTTCCCATACTTTGTATGGGAAAGCCCTGTATATTTTTCCTTATGATGTCCATTACACACTTGCTGAATTTACACACACGAGCAGGATTCAACTCAGCTCAACAATGTGGAACTCCTCTTTTCACAAGGCAGAATATGTAGTATCAGATCTGAGCAGAGACAGTGTTTTGACTTTGTACTGAGGCTCAATGTAAAACCATGTCTTACAACTAGTTACACCACGCTAGATGTACAGTAATTACACTGTACAGAAGTACAGCTGTGTGAAACTGAGAATTTAAATAAAGCATGGTTCCAGCACTCTTCCTCGAAGCCGCTGCCCAAGAGCATCAAAGACAACAGAATTAGCATTAGGAAAAAAGATGAGAACAAACTTTAAAATGCACTTTTAACAGGGTTTAATTCTTTTGCTAGAGGGTAGGTTTGTCTTACACTGGAGATTCCGCTGTGGTTTGGCACTGGGTACCCACAGATAAAGCTTGGCAACTTCTGTAATAGGGAGAATACATTTCACTGCAAGTGATTTTACATCCATAACTGCTGCAGAAGTGTTTTTAGGCTCTTCTCAAATATAACTAAGGCCCAAGCAATAAATGATAATTTTCATCTCACCCAATTTTAGAGCAGGTGATACACGTCTTGGTTGACAGCAAGTTGAATATGAGTCCTCCCGGCAGCCAGGAGGACCAACCCTGTCCTGGGGGGCATCAGGCAAAACATCGCCAGCCGGTTGAGGGAGGGGATTGCCCTGCTCTGCTCTGCACTGGGGCAGTCTCACCTTGAATATTGTGTACAGTTTTGGGTGCCACAATGTAAAGAAAGATATTAAGCTCTTAGAGAATGTCCAAAGGAGGGCAATGAAGATGGTGAAGGACTTTGAGGGGAAGCTATATGAGGAGTGACTGAGGTCACTTGGTCTGTTCAGCCTGGAAAAGAAGAGACTGAGGGGAGACCTCATTGCAGTTACAACTTCCTCATGAGAGCAAGAGGAGGGGTAAGCGCTGATCTCTTCTCTGTGGTGACCAGTGACAGAACCCGAGGGAATGACCTGACGTTGCGTCAGGGGAGGTTTAGGTTGGATATTAGAAAAAGGTTTTTCACCCAGAGGGCGGTTGGGCACTAGAACAGGCTCTGCAAGGAAGTGGTCACAGAACCAAGTCTGACAGAGTTCAAGAAGTGTGTGGATGGTACACTCAGGCACATGGTGTGACTCTTGGGGATGGTCTTGTGCAGGGATAAGGGTTGGACTTGATGATCCTTGTGGGTCCCTTCCCACTCAGCCATATTCTGTCATTCTGGGAACATACTGTCGCATGTTGATTCATGACCACCATAACAGTAAAAGCACAAACAGTTATGTGAGGAAGGAAGATACTGCTCCCTTTCAGGATCTTCATGTCACTTACTGCTTCCTCAAGATTAAAAATATGAACAACTTTGCCTTCATATGTCTGGTGTGAAGATGCTAACACACTGAACAACATGTTCTCCAGCTGAAGTATGGGCTGACTCATTAGAAAAGTCATCTCAGCAACTAGAATAGTTCACAGAGAGTTCAGAAAGAATTCCCACAAAGAAAGTGGATTACACTCCTCTTCTTCCAGAAGTGTAATTGCTAATTTAAGTGGTACTGCCATTAAACTCATTTGACAGGACCTTCATCTAGTTCTGTATCAAAACTAACAAAGAGGGAACTATAGGAAACTACCTCAACAACAACACGGCATCTGAAGCACAGGACCTTAAAAATGCACTTCCCTCTTCTAGTCAGTTCTGCAGGCTGAGGGTGGGAAAACAAAGCCTAAGACTCTATCTCTTCCCCAGCCAAAACCACAGTGCCTGTACCTCTTCCTTTTACACCCATGCAAGCTCCACCAACTCAAGACCTAAATCAAGAAACACTAGTACTTAGCTGTTGTGTGCTCAACAGGAAAACATGCTCTCAACTTATTTTATGAAACCGTTGCCTACACATTTACTCATATTTTCACTGAAACATTTGCTGAAATCAAAATATGATCTTGTCATATTTTAGACATTAGAAAGATCAAATATTATGACTATAACTGGCCATACTAAATTCAACACCCGAAGAATTTAATGAACAGTCAAGTACTGAAACACATCACTTGGATTTAGACACAGATATTGTTCCTTTTAAATTTGTAGCGGAGCTATTTGCCTAGTGAAACATTAATGCAGAATTCCAATACCAAACTGAAAGATGGTCTTAGGGTTAATTTTTGAGGACAGATGTCATAGCTGCTTCATGCTTGGCATTCTCAGAGGTTTCAAATCATACAGTCATTTCTGTATCGCTATGATATCATCTCACTAGCTGAAGCACGTTAGTGTCTGAAGGCTCCACTCAAGGTCTCCAAGCACTACTACTAATACAGAATGACAGTGCATCAGTCCCAACAAATAATGCAGAAAAACAAATTAAATAGAGAGACAGAGAGAGCACATGAGGACTTGCTCAAGGTTGAAGCTTGGTTGATGGTAGACATCTATCAGACTCAACTGGTAACGCTTAACCTGACTGCCCAGAACTTCCCTTCACAGCCTTGGAGAGGATTTGCCTCTTCCAAAAGCAGCAATTCCTTGTACTAGGCACCAGCTTTGTATCCTTACCTTCAGGAAGATACCAGCTCAGAGGAAGTATTTTAATCAAAAACATCAAATTGAAAAGAATATACCATAGAAAGACCCATGCTTTTATTGCTTTACTGCAAAAGGTAAAACTGAGAAAACACACAATTACACTAGAGAATAAAGAGAGTGCTATACAAGTTTCCTAGGGGGAAAAAAGTGAAAAGGCTGCATGATTGATTTGTGTATGGTAATTAGACTATATAAATGTAATAAAATCAAAAGCCACATTTGTTAGCTTTTTCCTTTACTGATAATTTATGATGCATACCCAAGAGGAAGCACCTGCTAAAAACCACACATGTCTCAGGTCTGTAAGTTACCTCAACTATGAGGTTGGGCATCAGCGTGAAAACAGTTTTGCTTGCTGATGGTTGAGCATATATATGAGATGGTCAATACAACTACCATCATGTGCCAGCCATCTTCAGAATTTCAACTCCCTTTTACAAGGGAGAGACAGAAAACCTTCTGTCAGTGTTGACAGGACCACTACAGCAGCCTTAGACAGGGTGCAAATTTCTGAATATTAGCAACACAACAGGGGAAAAAATGAGGAAAGAAAATGGAATCTCCTCAAAAGCAGTGTAGGAAGCATCTGATTTATGGATACATGCTCACTGTACACGCTCACTGTAGCAATTTAGCTTGAACTAGTGATGCCGAGTTCTCCTTAAACACTGAGGACCAGTCAGTTTATTAAAATTATCGAATCAACCATCACAAAACACACTATAGAATCTAGGTACATAACACAGTGCAATTAAAGGAAAGATTTTTCATAAATTTACTACGCAGCAAGACCCAGTCATTATTAACAGATTATTTTTAGTTCATACAAAACATTAAATATGAGACTGAGTGCCTTATCACCACTATGTCTGTTTTCAGTTTTGGCATGCAGTTACATTTCCAAGGTTTTTCAGAGCTAGGTATTAGAGGGTTTGGTTCCTTGGTGTTTATTTACAGCACACCCCAAGTACGTCAAAGATGTGAGCTGGGCAGTGGATTTAGTATTTCCAACAATCTAATATGTTCCAGGCCCCTATAAATTTCTTGAGCAATCCGTTGACATGGCAGGGACATGGGTTTTGATCATTCTTTATAGGTCTTTATAAATTAAGAGGAGAACAATATTTTGAAAGAAGTGTCACAGCATGGGAAGCCATTTTACTGTCTTTTTGCAAATTTCCTAATTTGAAAGCATCTTGATATCATCTTAGATATTTGATGAAATAATTGCCTTTCTGAAATCTATTTCCAATTTTGTAATTCAAATAGCCAAATTTACTAAAAGTAAAGTGAAGTTAGATGTCAACTAAAAAAAAATTCCAAACCAACCCCATAGCAATTGCTGTATTACAATTTACTGAACAACCAAGAATTATGATAACTGCAGTTGGCATTAGAGAAACTGCGGTTTCTCTAATGTCAGTACACATAAAATAGCTCTGTGGAGAATTGGTCTATCATTTCAGGAGCCAGTACTGTATTTGTAAATTTGACATCAAAACTTCAAAGATGCTGCCTAAAATTATGTGGTTTTCTTTGGCACTAAAGGTTTGAGAAAGAAGGTATAGTAAACAGCCTGAAGTGTGAAAGTAATGAAGTTTAGAAAGACTCTTGGTGAGATGTTCACCTCTTTCATTGCGGTTCTATTGCTACGAGTGAGGAGAGGCAGTTCAACATTTCTGCTGTAGTCCCTGTAAGCCTCAGCAATTGTCTCCCATACCACACTAGAAGACTGGTGGGAAGACAGTTCTAATTTACAGCTATATTGAACAACAACAAAAAAGCTACTTCAACTTAAAAAAAAAGAAAAGACGAAAGGGAAAGAAAAATCTGACATGTGGTTAATGCTACCTGTAAGAAGAACTTTAATGCTGCCTGTAAGAACTGAATCAAGACTGAGTACCTATAGGGAATACATAGTAGCACCTTAACCATCTATTTCCTGACTTTAAATCTGTGGATTTGAAATTTCTTGTGACATGACATTACTGTGCATAAAGGGAGATTTTGATCAAGATTGCTAATTTGAAAGTTTAGGGGGTTGGGGGTTTGATTTTTGTCCCTCTGGAAGGATGAGTGAGGGACAGAACATATTACTACAGTAATGAGTTTCTCCTTCAAAAAACAATTTTGGTAAATGAATATTATTTTGATTGCAGAATCAAGTATTCTCCATGAACTAATTAGGAAAAAGAAGCAATTTTAAAGAATTGCAGCGAACCACTTCCTTGTGGATCTGTCCTACACACCAAGTGCAAGACTCAAGGCCACCTGACTCTTGCTCACCACCACAGTCATTGCACCTACTGCATAGCCTGTTACAATTTGAAGAATCTTTAGCTTTTTGATGCCTCATGTGCCCAACAACTCACCCACCTGCCACCTAGATGCATCAAACATGATCCCACAGCACGAGAGAAGAGTGTTTTTCTAACCAAATTTTGTCCTCAAGTACCAAATCAGGGCACATGTAGTGTACTACAACCCATCAAACTCTGTAAACTTACCATATCACACATGCAGGACCTCACAGCCAGAAAGGATCTTGGCTAAATACATTTATTTGGTACATTTGACTTTGCTGCACAAGTTTTCTAAAGGGCAAGTCTACAAGACCAGTCATCACAGGACAACAACTTGGGACTCCTATTATTGTTTGTACTAAAACTGAAACTCTGGACCACAAAACCATTTTACAAAATACTGTACCAACACAAAACAAACCCATATGTACATATGTAGCCAGCTGTCATATGTTTCTGCTGTTTTATCCCTATTCCTTCCAGTGTGCTTACGTATTTTCCTAAAGGAGATGGCAAAGAACTAATAACTGTACAAATTCTAGTTTATATACCTTTTAGGGATAGCTGCTTATCTGCCACAGCAATGCAAAATACCCACATTCCTCCAAAAAAAGCCCAGAACTATCGGTTTACATCATCTGTCCAATGCAAAGGGCAATAACTTTATACAGTGTGGGCTTACACTGTAAACTGTTATTTTTGGGTGAGGATGGGTGGAGGGAAGATAGCAACAGCTAGCAACAAGCAGCATTTTTTTTATATATGTAAGGGAAGATGTCCTGTTTTAGGCTATGTGTGAAATCTCTTCTGGTACAACACAGAAAAATAAATAAACAAGATATCATCAAAAGGCAAACAGAATACCACATTATTTGCAGAAAACACAACAGTGTCAGCAAAAGCTTAGAAAGCAAATATGAACTTTTAATGAACATTTTGACAGTTCTCATATTTCTTGGGGTGGGGGGGAGGAGATTTTTTTAAAACTGTATCTCCTCAGACTGACAATCTTTTCCTTTAGAATCCTCTTATTTTACACGTTTCTATATAGTTTCTTATAGATAAAGCCAATGACTGCTGAAATGGAAAACTGTCAACACATAGAAAATAACTTGGCTCACTGACTAAAAGTGCTACAATATCTTGCTTCTAAGGATCACTTCATTCATTTCCACCACGACCGAGAAGCTTATTATCAGCTATGGATCTGACATGGGAAACCATCACATGTCTCATTAAATCCAGCACAGAAAAACCTGATTTGGCCACATCTCATGGGTTTTCATATTTTCATAGGATCTCATCATCTCACAGGGTCTCATCATCTTTCAAAAAAGGTGTTCATTTTATAGTGTCAACTACAAAATAGTAATGGTGACAGTGATCTGGTAAACAACTACTGTCCTAAGAACACCCCATATTTCATAACATACATATTTCTCAAATAGCCTCATCTCTACAATTTTCTCCACCTACCTTGGTTGACTTGTCAGCACTATGTTCTCGTTTTCCTACATGGTTCCCCATGCTGGATCACCAAAACTTAAAATTCTGAAAAGATAAAACCAAAACAGCGTTTTTGAAATCAATATATTTGCATAGAAATACAAATTAATTTTTCATCTGACACATAACAAAGAAATTGTTCTCATACAATAAGCATTTCTTACAGTCCAAGGTAAGATCTGTGAAAGATCCTAAGGAAAAAAAAATATGCTTATCTGGTCTATTTTGCAAATTAAGCAACACCAGAGAGCTTTTCTTCTTCTAAGTAAAAAGAAAAAAAAATGTTTATTGTGAGACTTGTATATAAAGCAAGACTAGACCTGTTTTTTGATATTATGTTTATAATAACAAAACAATGCAATATGTACCAAATAATCTGAAAATACCAATTTCCATAAAAGATCAAGTAAGTTCGCATTTACCATTATATAAACAGCAATTACTGAAAAAAGCACCACACTAAACTGCCAACAATTTGCTGTGGAGGTTAGAACGTGTAAGTTCTTTACAGCTCCCACTTTCATGACAAACATGTAAGAAAAGAATGCCAACTCTTTCTTTGTATTTTCTGTCTCGTCCTGTTGTATCTCAGCTTTAACAGAACTCACGTAGGTTAAACCACAACACTCAAATTTCAGGTTTTAGAGCACACTTGTGGTTATGCCACATATTTCTTCTCATAAAAGCACATGTTGGTTCGGGATTTTACACAGGTGCTGCCTTCAGCTGATGTGAATGCAGTGCCTCATAGCATTTAAAGTCAAGAAACTTAAAACTACATGTAAAAAATGTTTCAAGTGGATTTTTTCCTCTCAGAATCAAGAACTGAATTTTCAGTAATAAAGTTCAGCTTCTGGTGCTAACAGTAACACTTTATTACTCTAAAATAAACAGAAGTATATACCATCAAACCTTAACAGCAGAAACCCTGGCACAATGCTCTCGCTATCAGAGGGATAAATTACTTCCTTAAGCATAATCTTATGACTGGAACAAAAGACAATTGGACCTTTGCTATGATAGAAAATGCATTAAGTAAAACAATAAGCTATTAACCAGTTACCCTCAGCAGAATATATATATATAGTTAACAACCCCCATCTACATGCACTGATTGTGTACAAAAGGATTCTAAAGATAGAAACTTTGATTACTTGTAACTTTCCATCACAGAAATGTGAACTTTATGAAAAGCAATCTTATGCTGTATCTCTACCGAAACTTTTGGAGATACTGATAGATTTATCTACACACACACTCCACTCCCCCACCCAGCCCCCCCATAGATAAATTTCAAACTTTGAGAGCCTATAGTGCTTCTTTGACTATTCAATGAATTCAATTTGCTCCAAAATCAAAGTGACACACATCACTGTGTTACATTTATTCAATTAAATAATTCTTCACAAATACACGCCTCTAAGTTCTCACAAAAGAAAAATTAAAAAAACATCCAAACTTGGTAAAGGTACCCAAGGCAGAATTTATTGGCAAATTGGAAACATATTTTTTTTTAAACAGCACTGTCTATGGCATAAAATATGAAAACAAACAAATAAAACCAACACAGCAACCCTATCCTTTTAATTTGTGAAATCAGTGCAACCAATTCACACATTTTGAGGAAAAATACAAAATTTTCAAGGAAAAATACAAATAAATTCATATGCANCTTTTAATTTGTGAAATCAGCACAACTAATTCACACATTTTGAGGAAAAACACAAAATTTTCAAGGAAAAATACAAATAAATTCATATGCACTGGGTTTCAGAGCTGAACTTCCTCAAACCAGCCCTTCCTCTACAAATTATGAGCAGCAGCTCACCTCTCATCAGCTGTTTCACAACGTAAGGGAAACAGAGTGGAAAACAAAACTGTAAGAAATGTCTACAGCGGAACATAAAGGCCTGTTCCACGTGTTATTCTTCCACTAATTTATCAAAAACTTAACTTTCAAATTTGATCTATAACACACACATGTCTAAGTACACAGATTATGAAGCCAATGTACACTTGCAAACCAGAACTGTGATCAGTGTCCTCCTGCCTCCTGTTAGTCTCCCTGGTTTCTTTGGAGTAATGCTCTGGGAATAACCACCCTATACCACAAAATACTTAGCATAGCAGGGTCCCAGTCCTGCAATGCCAAGGTAGGCAAAGATATCAGATACAGAAGAGCCAGGCTATGAAACTAAGCCAGATAAATATTTAAAAATAATTTGCTGCCCAGTGAAAGGAAAAGCAATGAAAACCTCTGTGCTGCCATGCTGTAGATACCTGAAAATAATAAAGCCAGTTTACCACTCACAAGTCTGCAGAAAGACGGCAAACAAAATGAAACCCAAGAAAACAGGGGTTGGAATGAGATGATCTTTAAGGTCCCTTCCAAACCAAGCCATTCTGTGAAACTAAGAAGCATATGAAATGGCTAATCCACACACTCCTGGTTCCCGTGTGCATAATTCCTTCAGCAAGATGCTAAAAATTACACATGGAGGGGAATAAAAAAGAAAAAAATGGCTTGGAGAAATGGAAATGCACATTATTCAAAGTTTAGGAGTGTGGTTTGAGAGTAAACTTACATCTCAACCAAGTGTTACATTTCTCTACAACCTTTGTAGTAAAAACTGGAAACTAATGGCACCAATTAAGCCTGTAAATCTGCAGTTCTTTGTCCTTTATTGTTTTGAATGTATCAAAAGGGCAGCATGCGGTCTAAATTCTCACAATCAACCCCTTCTTATTTCCAGACACTAACAGTAATGTAACTAGGTTTTATTTCATTTTTTTTAACACATAAATGAATGTAGGTGCTTAAAGTGAAAATAAGTTAAGTACAGGTTCCTGCTATTAATTCCTTATGTTGCAATAAAACTGCTTTTTAGCCAAAGGGACAAAAGAAACCAGCTGCTAGCAAGGATATCCTAAATGTTACAGAATTCTTCATGCTATCTATTACATGGAGAAAACTATAAGTAATCATTTGGGGAAAAAAAGAGTCTTGCAATCTGACGTGAATTATGAAAGGAATTGTATAGTGCCAACTGTTCTGTAGATATCTGACTAGGAAGCGAAACCGTACCTATACACAAGCCTACAAACATTAAAAACACTGACAGCAACAAAAAAACCTTAATTTTTCACTTTAGCCTCAAGCAAAAGTCTGCCTTACTTGATTAAAAAGTGGGCACACGGGTTGTTTTCACTTCAGCATGCAAGTACACCTTGAAACATTACGACTTAAATGCTGAGGGAGACCACACTGCGCAGTTTCTACCTGCATCAATCTTTATGCAATGAGTTGAGTCAGTGACTTCAAAGGGATTACTAATTTTTTAACCTTTGTAGAAACCTGCAGCCAACTATTCAAAACATCTGAGCTGGAAAAAGACTCATATTTTCTTTTTAGCCACCTTCACAATGTACAGGTTGCCAGACTAAGCAGCTCTCTATAAAGTGAAGAAACAGCTTCTTGCACTTACTAACAAGTGTCTGTTGGACTGATCAACATTCTTGTTTGCATCAGAGGAATCCATGCATGCTTTAGCACTGATGAAGAGCCACAAGAACAGTCACAATGCTCCAAACAGTGAAAACACGGAAGTACTGTAGAAATGTAGTAATCTTCTTTGAATCTAAATGAATCACACTTAACAATAAGCTGCCAAAATAGGCTTGGCCACGAGATTTACCTTTTGACCATTACAGCATTTATCCAAAACTTTCATCCATTATGAAGCAGTGCAAATTTTGTAAATTCTGTGAGATTAAAGATCTTGCACATGAGATTGAGTCGCAGAATGAGAGGGGCACACTATGCATACCTGCAGTGATCAGTTACATCACCAGTGTCCCTACAGAAGTCCCCACCAAGACTTGTTGGTTTCGTATCAAAACCATCAGAGAGGCTCAGAAAATAAGAGGCCACACAAATAAACTCATTTAGCAAGACTAAAAGTTGGAAAAACTTCTGCTACTCAAAAACTCTTTTGGCGGGCAGGAAGCTGTGAACTGCTGCTGCAGGCATCGCCAGCAGTCACTCAGCCAGCTCAGCACCATGCTATAACCACGTACCTGGCTGAATCAGCTCTGCTGCCATGACCTGGCACTTCCCAATCCATGACTGATACAGCAATAACTCCAGCTATGCCAGTTGCTTTAAGTAATTCCAAAAACAGCCACGGGATTTTGCCCTGGGGAAATGAAATCAAGTGTCTCCTCCCATCAATCTACCTTCTCACAGAGTCAGTCTAACAGGTAACCTGATGGAAGCCTAGACCAGCGTTCCTGCTTTCTTCACAATAGGAACCCGTATTCCAACTAGCAACAACTACAGAAACGCCACTGCATTATCCAAGGAGAGAAACTTCTCCTTGCTGTTCCCAAACCCAAAATAAAAAAAAGAAAAAATACAAGAAGGGATGGAAAAACACATCACATACCAACAAAAATACACTTATATGGGATCATGTAACTTATCTTCATCTGCACAGTTGATTAAAAATAAGGGTTTAGAATCATGTATCACCATATCATTTTTTTAGCCCATCCTAATCTACCTGTTGAAACTAATGGATACTTAGGGTGAAAAAAGAAGATAATCATCTTCCCAGACACACACACTCTACTATAAAGATGTTACTACTTTAGAATTTTCACTGAAAGACAGAAAAATGCTACTCTAAACCTTTTGAATATACCAGGAAGTGCAATGGTATCACTTCCTGCAGGTTACACTGTTTTAAATGCAAAATATCATTTCCTTACTCACTCATGGGAGATTGAAAAAAGTTCATCCATGCAGTCATCAGACTTTAAATAAGTAATATTGTAATTCAGGAGTCAAAACAGTCTGTAAACAATTCCGCTTTAAGCACTTTTATTGAACATTAATGGTTACTTTGTATTAAAATGCATCGACTACTGTATGTCTATCACAGGATGCTGCGAATGGATTGTTAAATATGATCTTAACCTCTTCCCACACATTAATTATGACTCAAGAGAACTACACATAATAATAAAGGTATGCAAGGACTTACATATTTACAAGTATCTGAACATAATTACTACCTTGTCTAGGAATACATATTCATCACAGATTGATGTTGTTGGATAATAGTGCAGAGCTACAACATCAGATACTTTTAGCAAGTGCTCCTAGTCTTACTCATGCATGGGAAGGGTAACCACAGAATACAAAAATATTTGAGGAATTTACTTAAAACTTCCTGCTAAATTAATGACTATTGTTATACATGTAAATATTATATTTTACTACTATATTCAGGTCTTACTAGAAAAAAATGATGTGTAATTTCTTTTAAGAAATGTGCAACTTGTCTCTACTTTTTGTAGCCCTCTAATGTAAACTATTAATTATAAAAATACCCAGCAAAATGACAAGCAAAAGATTTTTTTTTTTTTTTTGGTAGTGTCAGGTCCTGGTTACGTAGGTGCCTGGGAAGCAAGCTGACACATTGCACAGCACTGGTTGCCAGCTCTGAGTGGCTTTTTTGGGCTCTCAGTGTGATATGCATCTTTGGAAGGAAGCCTTTCACTTCAGTCTTCTTTCAAAACAGATTGAGACACTGAGCACACCTCATCTGCTGCTTCAGAATTCCCTCATGGTGGTTACCTAATACTCCAGTGCACCAAGAAAGAAACCTCCAGCAGGCATGAAGGAGTGACCTTCAGATAATTCTACCAGCAGCCACAGTCAGATGCTTCAGAGACAACCACGTAACAAAACTAATCTGCCTCATGGACAAACTTCTCCCTAGGAATCCTGCCCTCTTAATTCAAGTGTTAAATTATTTAATAAAATGTATCCCTCACAAGTTTCACTTTAATGCTGATTTGATATTTCATTATTGTGAAAGTGTGCAATTCTTGCTAGATCAAACTTTATTTAATTGTTGACATCCACAACTGTATTTCTCTGATGAATCCTTCATGAAAGAAAAATACATTATTTAAAATACATTTCCATACCACATCCATTTTGATAATTCATCCATGAATTATCAAAACCAAGATTTCAGAGAAGTCAACAGGAGTTTAGTACTTACAGATATTTAATCATGCTTGTACAGCTCCTTAAATATCAGAGCCCTGCTCTTACTGACCTGTCTGGGCATTGCAGCAATTTCCACATTTACAGACAACTACATGCACCTTAGCAAGGATCCTAGACCTAGAAAACCACCCTAATGAGATGGGCTAAGTTCTGAAACACTGTTTATCTGAGAACTTACTTCCCAGTGCTAGCACAATAGCTCAGTAATTTACATATACTTCATATATCATTGCAAAGGACACCAAAATCACTTAATTTTCTCTGCAATTTTCTGCAACAGTAGGGTACATGAGAAAGGCTACAACACTGAGAAAGAATATATTCTGAGAAAAGAATGCTGTTCCAAGCTATTTCCTAAAATTGCCATGGGGTAAGCAGAGAAGACAGGACCCAAGATTTAAGATGTTTTCCGACTGCTTTGATTACAATTTTCCTCTACTGCCAACAAGAAGCTTATGGCATATTATTTTTTATAAAAGCATTTCATTTCCAGGAATCTTACCTCAGCATAGCTGAGCATAGTCTAAACTTGAACATACACAACAGTGAAATTACAATGAAATTGTTAAACCACATATATTTATTTTCTACAGCTTAGACTTTTCTCCTTTCTTCCTTCAACTCACCCCACTCTCCTTGCTAGAACACCATCAGCCTCATCCCACACCTTGACAAAAAGAAAGCATACAATTTTAAAACAAATTTCTCAACAGGGCTTTTCTACCTCCCTTCCCAAACAGAAAAATGCTCAGCTAATGCCACATAGCACACGCTGATATCTACACTCCCTTATACAAAGGGAAATCATCAATGATTTTAATCATCTGGCATTAGCCACATGTTCACTGTTTGTCTTCAAAACACTAAGATTAGTGGAGCCCTGTGAACTCTGTGTCAATGCATCTGCTGGGTCATAAGGAAATTTCTTTAATCACCTCCACTGCATCTGGTGGGGGAACTAGGTACGACCCCAAAGGTCTGGGGCAAAGTACAGATACACCCAGTACATCCAAGCACCGTACATCCTCTATGACTTTGCTGAGATACTTGTGCCTCACGGCTATTCCCAGTCTAGGGAACAGAGAGGGCCACACGTACACTAACATACACACCCCTTGAATGTACACCAAAAGGGAAATGTTGCCCTCCTACGAAATTAAGACTGATTTATCTACTCTTATCTCAGTCGCTAATAGCAGCAGGTTCATTTAATTTGCTACATAACTCTCATTTACACACAACACCACAACAAAATAGGCCAGGTGTAATTTTTTTTTCACATTGGAGAACTGCAAGGTCCTTGGAGCAACTACCAATTTTTCCCAACCCTCTGGAAAGGATCAGACATATAATCATTGGTTATTTTTTTCAGCGCCAGTATGCTCCAGAGACAGACAATTTGATATGACAGTAAAATAAATTCTCTAATGAAAACAATAATAATAAAAGGACAGAGAAAGATACATAAAGTCCAAGAACAGAGATGTGCCATAACCTCATTCGACGTAAAGATACGCAATAGACTCCTAAGACCATCGCTTTCCAACATCATGGCTTCTAAAGCACCAAGTTTCTTTTAGGAGTACACCCCCACAGCTGTGAACTTCAACTTTAGGCCTCAATGAGTCAACAATGAAAAGTCAGACATTTGTCCCAAATGCTAAAATAATTTTTAAAAATATGGACCAGCACACAAGGATATATAACATAAGTGCAGTATTAACCAGAAAAAAATGAAAAACGGATGACATTCAAATTCACAGAGAATTTCAGGCCAAAGTAATAATCTTATCAGTATTGCATGGGAAAAAAGCACAGAGCAATTGAGAAACTATACAAAGAAGTATTTGTTACGTGAGACTTTCAGTTTATGAGATTAAGGTACTCTGAAAACAGACAAGACCTAACATCTGTTTTCCCATAAAAATTAAAAAAAAAATATCAAGAGAATAAAACCACTATATAATTGAAGACTCACTTTTTTCCCATTCTCAGCTTAGAAAAACAAGCTCTCTCCAAATGGTGAATGGTATATTCTCCCTTTAAAACTGAGATAGGTCACCTAAGTTTCCCAGTGAACACAACCACTTTGATGGTCATGGTTTCATTAACCATTAACACTGAGGACAAGATGCACACCTGCAGTTCTAAACACACATGAATCAAAGGCACTGTATGCTAGCTCTTCACATATTCAACAGACTGACAGATGAGACAAGAAGATGATTCACCCTCTTCAGACAGAGAGAGCACAACTGTGCTGTGAGATAACTCTGAAACATTACATCCTTCTCAATTAAAAAAAAATAAATAAAAAAGAGGAAAAATATCTCTCTCTCTGTCCAACCTTTGTTCCTTTGTCTCTCTCTCTTCTGACTTCATATATAAGCTATCTATACTGTAAACATATCAACCAACAGATAGATTTCCTGTAAATTCTCCTCTGTTACATTTGGCATAAATATTGCTATTACAAAAGGGTCCAACTTTCACCATACTCCAAGTTGATTCCCTCCTGGTCCAATCTACTGCTAGAGTCATGTCTCTCCCTTCCCACAAACACACTGCCAAAGGAGTACAAATCGTGATCTTTCTTTTCGTACATGAAAAAAGAATGCATCCTTAACTATATGCTTGTACTTCTCACTTCTTGTGCATTTTGTTTCTCAATTCTTTTTGCCTTCTCTTTTACTAGCTTGATTGTCTGAGGTTCATGCAGGAGATTATGCTCGTAAAGTACTTTTTGAAGTAATTTGATGGCGACTCAGTCCTCAGGATTTTAATTTGTAAGTGTGCTTAAGATATGCAACAAGGTTCAAAGTTCATATGACAGCCTAACAGATCACCTTTATCTGCAGTCCAGTAGCAGAAACACAAATAAGACAGTTCTTCAGTTTGAAATGGTTTGCAATAGAAGTAGTAAGTGACACTTCATGAAGCTTAAGTAAGGATTTGTAAATTCCTCTGCCTTTAAAGCACTAAATAAATTTATGAACAAAATAACTTAGAAAGCTGTATAGAAGCAATTTTCTGTGCTCATGAATACCTATCTGGAAACACAAATACTCTGACACCAGTCTGGGATTTTCTCTGGCAATGATACACTGTTTTGTTTTCCCTTTTGAGGAGAGAAAGCAAAATTATTTCTTGCTAAGGAGAACTGTCTATCTGAGGAATAAATAAATCAATTTATCTTCTTTTCAAATGAAATTTTAGTCCAGATGTTTTGGTTTTTAGCTGCTTAGGTCAGAGGCTCAGCAGGTTACAGTCACTAAGCTGTGAGTTATCACACTTGGAATTTTAAATAATTAATGAGTAACAGCAGCTGAAATCTGCATGAGAAACAACACCGTGACACAATTATTTTACTTATGTGCTTCCTCAAATATGCTTTCAAGTACTCGTGCCTCATACTTGAACATTGTCTCATTTTATCTAAATCTTAAATTTCATGTACTAATGTTGTTTCCTAACCTTTATCCAGGGTATGTACAAAGGAAATATAGAAACAGTCACTACTGAATAACTATTGAAGAGAACAATGAGAGGGCAAAATTTCCATTTGAACATGAGAATCTATGAAATGTACACAAGTTCATTATCTCCCCTTCTTTCATTAAAAAGAAAACCAGACTGTTTATTTCATGTTAAAAGAATGACAAAAGACTGTGACAGGCCACACATTTCTTCAGCAGAGTTTTCCAGTGCAGTTCACCACTTACATTGTATTCAGTGTACAAAAGAAAAAGATAACAAAATTTGGAAATGTATCAAAAATAATGGAGTAAGAAAATATGTGTTTCAATATGGAGACTAGCAGTGCATTCACTTTCAAAGATTATTATCAAAATATACCCCAAATCCACTGTATGATTAAAGGTTAGGTAAGGTTCTATATAATATTTACAGCATCCATCAAAAGAATATCTTGTTCTTGAACAAGCTGCACTTGTAAACTATTTTACTTTTACTGGTAACTAAATATTTTTAAAAGAAGAAAATGTTTCAAATATCATCATTCATGGCAGGGTCCACAGCCTTCAACCAAGAGTGGGTTTCCAGACAGCACACAAACACAGCAAGGAAGTTCCTTCCCTAAAGGTCTTGCAACATAAGCAGACAAAACATGTGACCAGGAGGTAAACCTTTCTCCCATATTACAGATATAGAACAAAGGCAGAGATAAGTTAAGGATAATATGTAAAAAATTACTTACAGCCCACTTGAGAAGCTTTGGCAGGCATTAGGAAATTAAATCCAGAGCTGTCATTCCAAAAACCCGTTCTCAGCTACTACATAATGCTGGGGTTTGTAATCACAACACACACCTCCTTTCTTATTTTACAAGTGCTTCACGGACTTCAAGTTCTGCCATCAGTCATACAAAGTAACACTCCAGCTATGATGACACAGCCAAGCAGCTTCACATGATTTTACACCAGAATCCCATCAATATACAATGAGGTTATTTCTCTGACATCTTAGGTCTTCGTTCAGCCAACTTTGTCTCAGACACAGAAAATGCTAACTATCAGGCTCGAGCTTATCACAAGACAGAGTGGAAACGACTGCAACAACCTTGCCTTTTTTTTTTTTTTTTTTAATAGCTATAGCAGAAGGTCACTCATACCATGAGATAATAGGCTTGTGATTAGCACCCTCACACAGGATGTGGGAAACCAGGGATCATTTTAGAAGATACTGAAGGGAAAGATCAGTCTGGCTTGATCACAGGATAGCTGTGAGTCACCCATGTGATCTGGCAGGGGAAAAAGAGATAAGAAAAAAAGAGACAGACAAACAGATGTACACTGTATCATGATATTTCCAATTAAGATAGGGAAGAATTAATGTCATCCCACAAGCCACTAGCATAACATCAGCTGAATACAAGGTACAATTCCGGTCAGCTGTATTTAACAACATGAATTTTTTACTAGAACAGATGCAAGGATGAGGAGAGCAATAACAATATGTTACTTATTATACAGGGATAAGGCCAAAAGCCCCTGACTTGCTAAGTCTAAGTAAAGCAAAGCAAAATGAGTGGTGTTAGAAGCGAAGAAATACATGCTGCCCACATATAAATCTAAACTGAAAGTCAGAGTGCTTCTAAACATCAAAAGAGCAGGGCTCTGGAAGAACCAGAGGAGAGCAGAAAATCTAGCTGTGTTCAAGACAGAAAGCAAGAGCCTAACCACTGTATTTCAGACTTCATGAATGGTGTAGTTCTTACCATGGCAGAACAGCCCCAAATGACAGAGGCCACTCCTTTTGCCTGGGGATATTTCAATCCATATTTCTAAACAGTGTACCTGGAGCATTGACAAAGATGTGGGGAGCAGAGAGGGACTACCTTTTGCCGAACCTGTTCATACACTGACAACTGACTGATTCAATCGATAAAGGTCCTTCTCATCTCACTCCTTAACAGAGTTAAAACCTTTCACAAAATAGGTACCGAGCTGCTGGTTTGGCTGAATTCCTTACTTTTCACCTCAAACAATACCTCTAACCAACCTGCTACCATTCAACTCTTAATTCACCTATAGCACTTTCTAACAACTACAGCTCAAGTGCAGCCATTAATACAAGTTACTTTCTGAAGTACAAATTCCACCACACCTGAATTAAAACCTGTAACTTAACCTTTCCACGGGTTATTCATAAATGAAAACCATGAGTCTTTTATTTAATGTGGCATCATATTAAGTTTATTGAATTGCAAGCAATTAAGTTATACTGGTAGGTTTTAACTAATTTATAGCACTTTTTTTTAGTGGAGTCCAGGTATTCTAAGTTAGCAGTTATGATTAGTTTGCGATGTTGCAGCTGGAGTCTTTCACTCCCAAATACATTGGTGATGGCCCATGAATAGTCTCCTCTTTATTTCAACACTCCCCAGTTGTGGTCCCTACTATTTAGTCTGTGGCATTTTAAAACCTGAAAACTTTTGTTCTTACAAAGCTAATGCCGCTGTTATAATTGCTGCCTTCTTTTGGTGCATCCACTAACAGTAATGCATTACCATTTGTAAGTAAGTATCTATGAGTCAATCCATTTCTGGCTTGGGATTTGAACATCTGCCAAAAGTAATGTCAATATCCAAAACAAAAATACAGCAATTCTAGGGGAATTAAAAAAAAAAAAAAGTTTCCCTCATTTATGATCTTGAAACACACAATATTCACTCAGAAAAAAACACCTTGATCAAAAACACAGCTCCACCCCCAAACCGCAGGCTTCATAGTATCTGGCAAGGATTTTTAAAAACATAAGCTAAAAGCTCTGCAGACTCTCTATGTTTAAAGCTAAGCAAAGTGGAAAGCAATTATCACCTGAAATGTTTTCGGGTTTTTTAACATAGTTGCATGTAAACATTTAATCAGTTTGGCTACATCAGAGTTCACTTATATTTGCTCTTAAATTCAATTAGCAACGCACATAGATTTCCCTTATCTTGCCAACTACATCATATGAATAGCCAGTCCTAAAGCACTTTAAAATGACACCAGATATTGGTGGTCTGCTAGAATGAAGAAGGTTTGCAGATCATATCACAAATGCTCTCTCAAATGCCACATGGGGAGAAGGTGTAAGCAGGCGATAACAGAATCAGATGCACAGTGATGCCAGGTCCAGTGGGACTGGAACATGCACAAGCTGATGAACAAGCAGTATCACAACATAGCACAAATACCGTCACCTAATAATTTTGGTACTTATTACCATTTTGCTCGTTTCAAGTTGTAACATTTCAGCAACACCATTGTCTTGCTCGTCACTTGCTTACCATTTGCTCAGTGCAAACTGTCCATATCCAAACTTAATCCAGACTTTTTCACAAAGGAGTTTTTTTCATGCTCTGCTCCCCTAGTCTGCCTGATCTTATATTGTAAATACAGAATTTATAAGCAGAAGGAAATCTTCTCTCTTGGGCAGACACACACTATGTACATCCCACAGCAATGCTACTCTGCATTCTGTTCAGTTTGAACTGTAATTCTTGCCTCAGTTTCCCCTGAACGCAACTTTTATTTTCTGCTTCATGTGAACCAGTACTACTTTTGTGACTTGTCTACTTCTGGCTCTTTGTTACAAATTTCTCTTAGAACAGCAATCACAAGAATCTCTGAAATGAGTTAGTCTTGCTCTTTATGATGGGGGCTGAAGTGAAATAATTTAAGTGCATCTTTTAGTTTCTAATGAAAGATTAATTTTTAGGAACCTCAGTGATACCAGATCTCATAAAAATTGGTATTCTGTGTAAAGTCCACTGGATCATAAACCATTATTATAAAAATATGGTCTCTTAGGAGTGGCCTAAGTGTAAATTTTTATTTACAACATGGTTTAAAATCTGTTTGGTAACTTCAAAGCACAGAGTTCCCAACAAAGTACAAATTAGAATAATTTCAAACATTTCTGAATTGCAGCAATCTTTAAATAGAAAAGAGTTAAAATGCTTAAAAAATTATATGATAGCCAACTTATTTAACTGACAGTACAGGAGGAGTTTTTATACAAACGGAATGTAATTATAAGCTGGAATCTAGTCAACATACTCTAAGCCAATGCCTCTCTCAATCAATAAAAAAAAAGAAATCACAAAATTACTCAATACCACAAAGGACATATGCAGAATAACCTTTTTATCTGTTTATTATCTATTTAAAATTAGTGTGCCAACAAATCTTAATGACTTAAAATCTTGCATTCATTTGATCTTATTTATTTATGTGGGTTTTTTTCTTATACAAGCAAGCTCACTGAAGACAACTGTATTGCCTTGTATTGCAGACACTGCAAAACCAGTTTTTATGTTTGTGTGTGCCAGTATTACTGCTGTCATGCATGAGTGATTATGAAATTACTTAATTGCTCTCTTTCCAAAGCCCTGGTTATTTCTCTCAGGTTAAAGTACAGAGCTGGCTGATTTTGAAATACCTTTAATCATTTGTGCATCTTCAAATTTAATATTCCACCAATGTCATATTTGCATGTAAAATATTTACTAAACTGAACAAGAGGAAAACGGCATAAAAACAGATTCCTAAAATGTGAAAGATACAGACATAAGAGATAAAAGTGAGAACTTATGTACATAAAATTTATCACAGAGGTACCATTTACTATTTACCTTTCAGCATCTTTTTTTTCCTCTTACATGTATTTTTCAGCCTTAGTTTAGAAAATGCCAATATGATTTTGGGGTACCTGGAAGATCGAGTTAAAATACTGACAATGACTTTCCAATTATTGTGATTTTTCTTCCTAAAGTACTAAAGTCTTACTGCAATTAAACACTATTGGAAGTACTAAAATAATGAGTTAGTTACACATGCCATTCAAACCACTTTATGAAAGCTGTATTTTTGATTAATTCACTGCTGATAGGATTGATACTAGAACATTTCTAAGCTGTACAATGTAACTCTTACCATTGGTTCTCTTGCTGTCCCTGTAGAAATGTTTCATTAAACATATTTATAACTTTACTCCCCAGAGGCTTTTCAGATCCTAAATAACAATGCAGGTAATATAAATGAATATCTAAATGTACAGTTCTGTACAGGACAAAACTAAGGACAACTATCATCACATTACAAAATTATTTTGATACATGATGAACTACACAGAGTAATCATTGTTCTCCAATAACATAAGTTGGAAAATTAAACATCTGAACTGTGGTGCCAATGATAAGATCTGAGAAACACCGAATTCCCCAGTAAGTCATTGTGAATTCAGTATTCAGGATCATACATCAGGTTAAATTTGTTTGCTTCTTAGTCCCTGCAAATCAAGCAAGTCTCAGTTTTACTGTAGGTCTTACTGCACTTGACAGTTGCTGGTGTTTTCCAAAAACCACCTAAAAATTATGATTAATAATGGAATATAAAAATGGTGATTAGCAGAAAAAAAGCCACAACATGATTGGAGAAGTTGTAAAAGCAGATTGGGAGTAGCAACAAACCAAAACAAACAAATAGTGAAAAACTTCCCCAAAAAAGGAAGTTTTAAATGAAAATTAAAATTATCAAAACTATATAAATATAAAACAATAAAAATCTATACAAATACAGATTTTTCACATACACCCTCACTAACACCTGCATATGTGTTTCTTGATACTCTCAAGCTAATGGCAAGATTATGGACCTAAATCAATATAAAAGAAAATCGAGGGTAAAGCCCACTGGCTATAAGCACATCACCAATACAACGATCAAACAAATATAATTATTAAACTTACTGTCACTTTTGCTGTTACCTTCTTGTCTTTTAAGTTCCTCAAACACACACAGGGAGCAAGAATCACTTTGGAAGCAACATCCTGTTCCTAACAAACTTGTTCCCCCAGGTCACATGAAGTCCCAACTCATTCACCACCACATTCTCAAGATGCAGGTGCTTCATCCTGTGACCAGCATGCACTCAATCACCTACAGATGGTTGGACAGCATGCTGGACAGCAACTGGACATTGAGAAAAGAAGAGCAGGAAAGGGATTATGTACGGGTTACTAAGTCTGAGGGATCAGTGGGAAAGAAAGCACCACAGTCCAGCCTACTTTCATTGTTTATTAGTCTAAATCCACATTATGTTCAGACATATGCCTACCTGAATGTCATTTCTTGGCACATGAAGGAGATGATGATTAGGAATCATCAGGATGGATTTATAAAGCTTGAATCATGCCTGACCAATATGATTGCCCTCTGTCACAAAATGACAGCATTTGCTGATGAGAGATCATTGGGATCACCCACCTTGATTTTAGGATGACTCAACAATGTCTTCTGCAGCACCTTTGTACCTAACCTGATCTAAGTTACAATGCAGATTGGTAAAGTACTAGATAATAAAAAAAACATCCTATCTCTATCATTAGGCTCAAACAGCAGCTCTTAATGGTTCACAATCTGCCCATAACCTGGTTACAAGTGGACAGGTTAGGGGCCCTAACCTGTTTGATACTTTTAACAGTGACCTGGTAGAGTGTACAATGCTCCTAGTAAGTCTGCAAACACTGGACTTGCAGATGTAGAAGACATGCTGGGGGGGGGAGGGCTGCCATTCAGCATAACTTAGATAGGGCCAACAGAAGTCATGAGACAACAGCCTGAAAACTATCTTATTGCTGAGCAGCTCCACCAAAAACAAGTTGGGGGTCCTGGCAAGACATGAATCAGCAGTCCACCTGGCAGCAAGGACAGCTAACAGCATCCTAGGCTTTGGCAACAGAAGCACAGCCAGTGACTGGCGGAAGCAATTGTTCTGCTTCATGCACAGTCCATTACTCTGGTGTCTGCACTACCGGGTCTACTTTTGGATCCACATGATCAAGTGTTGAGTGAATCAAGTTCAGTGGAAGCCCACAAAGACATTTGTCAACTGGAACACATGCCCTGTGAGGAGAGGCTGAAGACATTGGGATTTGTTCAGCCTGCAGAAAGCTTTGAAGCACCTAGTATCAAATTTTCAATATCCAAAAGTAAATTATAAAAATTATGAGCCCAGGCTTTTCACCAAGTGCACGAGGGCAGAACAATGTCAACTGTAACCTAGGAAGTTGTAAATATTTATTAGATAAGGGGAAAAAAACACTGTGCGTATAAGAAGCAGTGGAACAGGTGGCCTGAAATATAATTGAACCTCTGTCTTGGAGCTTTTAAAGATGCCACTGTTGAGAAATACATTTGGTGCAGGTAGCTCAGGTTGGAAGCTGCAGTGAGACATGCAGATTGAGCTCTGGCCTGAGACCAGAAGCTGGGAACAGTCGACCTTTTGCATAACAAAGGGCACAGGGACCTGTGGCCCAGCCAGGTGACTGTACATTCAGAGACACTGAGCAAGAGCCGAGGACTCAGGAGGAAGAGTGAGGCTTTCATGCACTTAGACTGTGAGGCTATAAAAGCCCAGGTGTCGTTTGTTAAGGGGCCCTTCTTGGAGGCACCAGCTTGAGCTATTTCTGTGTTACTCCGCTGTGAATAAATTGCTTTATGGAATGAGACATCTGAGAGACTGCTATATGAAACCTGGGGTGGAACTGGTAAGGAAACCTGGTCTGACTATGTGTGAGTGGTGTGTAGGGAGTCAAGCAGGGCAGCTGCCAGCTCACTGGAGTTGCCCATTGTGGGGGGCTTCGGTCCCAGCAGTGAAAGCCTCTGGTGTTGAGAGTGTGACTGTCAGAGAGCCTCATGAATGGTCAGGCTGGGATTGGAGACCCAGGTGGGAGACTGCAGGCCACTGCCTGGGAGCCTTCCCTTCTCCAAACATACAACTGCTGGCACCAGGTGAATTCACCTGGGATCTCTGGAGCAGGGAGGAGCCAAAGGGTGACTGTTAGAATTCACTGAGCAGATTCTGTATAAATTAGAATTTTGTGCAGATTAGGTGAAATTACTGGTAGTGGGCTGAGAATGGGTGCACAGCCTGACCAGCGTGCACACATAGAGGAGACGTGGAGTCCCTCATCAGGCACAAAGTGGGGGGCTTGAGTCTCTCCTGCGATGCAGAAGGGTTTGGAGATCCTTAACACAACTAAACAAAGCACTAAGTTGCTTGGTCGGATCTTATGAGTGACGCTGCTGTGGGCAGAAAAATGCACTGGAGACCTCTTTCTAACCCAAATGAATTTACAAATCTATGTTGGAATTGTATACCTATGTTATGCAGAACATGCACATTTAGGAAGACAAGAGAAGCTTCAGGCATACTCAAAACATGCTGTACATATGATCTATATACGTGCAGTAAATTGAATGCCTTCACTCTTCTGTGAACAGACCAAAAGAATTGTGCCAAAAAGGGCCTCACAGAACATGTCCTTCAAAAGCCTGTACAAGGCTACTTGACTCACTGCATCAGGAAGAGTGTACAACTTTAACCACAGTTCCTAATTCACTTAGAAGCACTGCAGCTATGGGGGGGAGCCACCAAAACCAGAAGCTAATTATAAATACGAAGAGACTACACATACAGCATACACCTCATGGTAGATACAACAGTCCCTAAAGGTAGAATATGAACTCCAGTCAAGAATTATGAATATGCTGCTACTCAGCATTTTACCACATCACTCCATTAAAACAAGGAGCATACTTTTGTTGTTGCTGTATGTTGCTTGTGGCCTCTAAGGCCTAATGGTTGGACCAAATATTGCTCACAGGGACAAAACATACAAACCATTTACAATAAAAGCCAATTACATTGCAAAGTTTTCATTACTTCTTTCTCACTCTTTCCAGGGGCACCAAAAAATACTACTTGTGGCTATAATTTCAACCTTCAGTTGGAATCCAATATATTCCTGTGGTGCTTTCATAAATAAAGAAGGTTGTGGCTTTTAGGAATTTTAAGGAGAATTAAGGGGGGAAAAAACCCAACCCAACCAAACAAAACAACCCCAAACCCAGCAACCACACCACATACAAAGCTTTTTTACCACAAGAGGAGGAGAAAAATAGAATATTTCACAACCCACTCCACAAGTCGACCAAAATTTAAGATTAACTCTTCAACATCAAGTTCTGCATTCAGTTGAAAAACACCTACTAAAATTTCCACTAAAGCAACAACTTTTCCATATCAGCTTATTATGGGTTATTTCCCACTTGACAAGAGTATCTTTCTGAAAGACAAAAACAAAGCCAAATTATTGCCTACCCTCCAGGTGAACAGTTCTGAGTCAGATCATGCTGATGAAAGCTATGCAGAACCTTATACTCATCTCTTTTCCACAAGCAAGTAAGGGCAAAGTAATAGTACAGATAAAAGATAACAACAAAGAAAAATCAAGCCAGGGAGTTTCTATATGTAGAAGCTATGCACTTTAGTAAGAAGTCCCTCAATACAGTAACTTCCACCATCTGAGGAAAGAATCAAAAAGACCCAACAAGTGCCAAAGAACAAAATTATTGCAATTGCTTTCCTTTAAGTCAGTCCCAATTATTTGAGCACATATATTAAGGTAAAAAACAAGTGTGGGAAAATAAACCCCAGTTTTCTTTCTACTTTCATAAAAATAAAAGGAGAGTTAACAACAAGGCTGACTTCAGAAATGTGAAAAGGTTCTGCCCATCTTTGCTACCACCAATTCTGTTAACACATGAAGCACTCCAGGCAACCATTTTCGAAACAGTTCACGACTGCATTTTGTCAGCCTTTCAGACATTGTGATTTCCTTCTTTAAACCAAGCAATGTAGAGACAAAAATGCCTGGAATAGAATTGCTGACTATTTTTCAGTGACCGCTTCACTGAAGACAAAAATTAAAATGGAATCACAGTGTAACTTGAAAGTGAGTTTAGTAATTTATGGGATTATGGGGTTTACTCCTATTTTAGCTCTCTAGAATGGTGTTAGCTATCAAAACATTACAAATGCAATACATTAAGGGTCAAAAAGTTTCCTATTATAATGATGGTATCATTCTTTATGGATAAAGCTCCAAGCCACATGTCAATCTCTAAAGTTACTGCTTTATTGTTTCCTCAGTAATTGATCCCATACCACAGAACTACTGAAAACATCAGCCAATTATTTTCCTTCCTTTGGCTTCAGCTTTTGCTGTCATAATTTCACTATAACAGGTCCTTTCTGGATGCAAACTTGCGCAGCCATCCTTCACAGACAAAAAACCCTCAGCATACGCGCAAATCCACCATCATTCCCTCTGTATCTTCTTAACACTCCAAGGGACAAGGATATTACTTTACTTTAATCACTATAAGTTCTGTCAGATAATATTCCGACACTACTTTTCATCCAGAGAACTAACAAGATCTGACAAGAGAGTTTAACTAAGGACTCACGTTTTTAGAGTTAAAAGAGAAGAGTGATGCTGGGAAATAACAATGATGGAGAAAGATAACTGAAAAGCATTACAATATATTACACAGCATAATAAAGCAGTGTTTTCCTATTAACCATGAGATGTTATGGATTAACTGCCATCCCAGAAGCTGATGAGTCTCTTCCCAGATGAGCTGAGAGCCTAGGTTTCTCAAGGAATTTGTCACAAACTCCATGGAGTGGGTACTCCACTCCCTGAAGCCAACAGAAGTTCTAATATATACATATTAAATACAATAGTCTGGAAAAGTGGCAGTGAGATAGGGATATGTTGATAACACTCAGGTTTAGCCACAGATTTGAAGGTCAGAGGACAGCAACAAGTGCCACTGGGATCTGCAGAATTGCTGCATTTAAAAAAAAGTGTAGCCTGTATCTCCTAGGTACTAGGTACTCCAGCCTGAGGAATGACCATCTCTACCACTTAATGCACCCAATTAACATTACCAACCTGAAGCCACTCTACCTCACTTCAGTTTGCCCATCTGGAGTCCATCAAGGAAAACTAGGAACAGGAATGTTACGCAGAAAGTACAATATAGCTAGTGCTATATTGCATACTATGATTTTACTATGGCAGTTTCACCAGTGAAACACTTTATGTTCAAAGATGAACGTACCTCATGATTGGCTTCCTAACGCCAAACCACACTTTGGCAAGACCATGCCCAGAAAGGGCTAACAGTAGATCCTAAAACACAGCAGAGGAAGCAGCTATACACTGTCCTTCAAAAGACCCTTGGACACCCAGAATACACAACTGCCTTCTAATCTGAAATAAAATAACAAAAACAAAATGTAGCAATTGACCAACAACATGTAAAGTGGAAGAAGTCCTTCCAAGAGTGGACTTCTGAAGCTGATAAAGGAATTAGCAGACCTGTTGTACAAACTGACTGTAAAGCTGTATAAGTAAGTGCTGTAAAATCCCTCTATAGCTGAGATGCTGTGTTTCCCAAAATCCCTTTGGACCACTTCTATGTATATTTGACCCTTGTTACCTTTCCCCATTGGCTGTGAAACCTGGCCCCTGTGTGTGGTGGTTAAGATCCCCTTGGCTCCTTGATTGGGTGTATGCTAATTTCCCCAAACCTTTAAGTACCTGAAACGGAGAACAATAAATCTCTCTCTCTCTCCCTCTCCTCGCCCTTCTTCCTGTCTCCCTGTGTGGCCTCTGCGGTCATGGTTTGGGGCTCTGGATGCCACGTGGCCAGGGAACAAAGGGGGAGCTTCTCTCTCCAGTCAGAAGGACTACTTCTAACTTCTGGAGGTACCCCCAGCTCCCGCACAAAACTGAAAGGGCACTGACAGCTAGAGAACAGCTGTATTTCAGGGCTTTTCCAGTCTTTGGGCATCAAACATATTCCCATTTTGATGACAGGCTGTTGTTGCACTGTACAAGTCCTTGATCTAACCTAATCCATTACATACAACCATTATTTTTCATGGTCTTGCATGTATTCACAAGACCAATCAGAAGAACTGAGTCAAAAATGCAGTCAGAACAGCTTTATATGTGTCTGGCAGTACTGTTATCTCACACTGCCAAACCTCTTTTTTTAAGTGTCTGAATTCCAAAGATAGCTATAAATTGTCCAACTGCATCATTTTACCTAAATTTTGTGACTTTCAAATAAGAAGTAGGATAAGAACAAACATATTTCCATTTGTGATCCAGAGATTACAAGTCTTTAGCAGACACCAAAGATAATGCACCACATAAACATATAAAAAATAACTACATGCCTGAATTAATTTTAAGAATATATGTTGGTGTGTATTTGCTTTGGTTTTCTCTCCCTCTCACTTTCAAATTATAATAGTTAGAAACTACATTCCCTCAGTTGTTAACTTCACCAATCTGGAAAGACCTGAATTTAAACATTCTCAAATGTTTAAGCATTCCCAAGTGCTTAAAAGGATAAATACTAAGTATTGCAATTATGCACTTAGGATATTTTACAAGTGTTGGAAACAAACACAAAAAAGTTAGATTTAAAAAAACATTTTTCTTTCCAATGTGCAAAACAAACCTAGTACAGCTGATACATTGATCAAAAACTGCTGCTATCTTAAAAAAAATAATATAAAACCCACTACTGTACTTTTAGTAATTGTGTATTTTAAAAAACCCCAACAAACAAAGAAACAAACAAACAAACAAAAAACCACAAAAACCACAAACAACCTCTGATTTGATCAATCTTTTCAAATTCATTACTCTCCTTGCTTCTCCTCTTTAAAAGGTCTTCCAAAAGCTTCCCGGGGGGGAAAAACCACTAAAATAAAAAGCAATAGTTCAGTAAATATTTAGAAAACTAGCTTCCTCACTGAGTTACTTCAAAATCACTTCAGGACAGAAGCAAAAAAAAAAACTGGCTGGAAATTTCCATGTTATTTCTTGTTTTTCTCTCACGTGCCTCTTGTGTGGGCTTTCCTGGGTTACGTCCAAGATTTACAGCTATTCCAAGCAATGGAGCTGGGATTTCACAGTTAACTGCAACTGATGCAAGAAGCCTCATAGGAATGATCTCACTCTACATTAACCAAACAGTTCCCTACTTATTTTTAACGGAGTATTTTAAGAAGCTTAATCTTCTTTTAGATTATGAAAACCCCAAAACATTAAAATCTGAATCCTGTTGTCAGGAACCGTTTAAGTATATGCTATTTAGAAATTCTTAGGCACCTAATAAATGTTCATAACAGACTTTGAATCCTTTAAAGAAAGTAGTAGTAAGGTGTACGTCAATCTCTACAAAGAAAGTTAAACCAAGGGTAATCAACCTTTTACAGAAGGGTCACTCTTTGCAAACCTCTCAAATAAGAAGATGAGGTGTATAAAATTTGTAAGAGATTGAGCAATATCTCCTGGACACCAAGAAAAACTCTTTTAAAAAAACCCCTAAGACAAAACTCTGAAAACAGCTGGCAAGGAAAGAAAACATGAGTACCACTTGTTATTTAGAGAAATTAATGAAATTTTTAATCATAAGCATGACTAACATCAAAATTATTTACTACTATACCCAAAATCCCATGTGACACAAGGATTCAAACAGGATTACATTTGATATATGTGGTGGTTAGATGGAAGACATTTCTTCATGTGCTACTAATACAAGAAAATAACCAGAGAAATGAACATAGAAAGTACATAGTGATTGAATGAAATAATTGAGTAAAGAAAATCTAAAACATGTTGTGACATAGCCATTATTTAATGCTACCAGATATGTAAGATTAGACACTATCATTGTCTCTCTGGGGGAGAGCCCTCAATGAACTTTTGTGCAACTCTTTCCAATCACAGCCAATTCTACAGTGCTTAGCATAATAGACAATATTTTGTCTAAATTCTCAAGTTGGCAAAACCCTTGGACAACTAGATTTCAATTGTAGCATCTTAATTTGTGTTCTAGTCAGTATGACCATATTGTGCTCCTTCAGCTCCAATGCAGCACTCACACATTGTCTCATCAGGGTGAGAACAATCTGCCTGCAGAATGATTAGCAGAAGGAGACCCAGAGCTATGACTGAAGGCTACACTAATACAGCTCTACTGTAATCTCCACTGAAGTCAGCCACTGCCTTTGGCAACTGGATTGGTCTCTCAGAGACCAACTTGTTCATTTCTTAGCAACTATCTAATTAGGTCCAAATCTTTGTGTAGAAAGCTGGGTGCTCCAGAAAATGGACACTAACACAAGAAATATGCAAATAAAGTACTGAAGCCTAGTGTTACCTGTCTGAGACTCCAGTTAGACAAGTGATTTGAGCACCCAAACTCTAAAAGCATATATCCTTTTTCTGATTCTTCTTCATTTGGTTGATAACTTTTTTTAAACATACATATAAATTCAGGCTTCTTCAGAAATGACAGTGTCCTGATGACTTTTTCTTGGAAGCACCTAACAATTTTGGACACCTTTCTGTCTTCAACAGAATATTTTAAAGAAACCAGACAAATTCCTCTCTTATAGAACTGGCTGCCTCTAAAAGTTCCTGACCTCCTGCTTTTTCATTACTGCTGTCTTTTATTTAAGAGCCTCAATGCAGAAAACATGGATAACAATTTCAACCTGACATCTTGCCTGAAAGAAAAATTATTCAGGTAATTAAACAGCACAAGACTGAGCACTTCATCAGTGATCCAGAAGACTCTGCTGCCCTTTAATCCATGACAGAGTTTACACTTTAAACCTCATATGCAAGATCAGAATCTTAGACTACAAACTTTCCAGCCTTCTTCCCATTAAACACTGGTTAAACTTTCAGCATTTTAGCAAAAAAGTATTAGTTTTCATCCACATTAATGTTGATTTTATCAACATTTGACAGTGTTTACTGTCAAAAATTCTTATGTTCTCATGTAAATTGAGTCAATTTAGTTCTAGAAAGTAAAAATTAGAACCAAATGGCCCAGGTTCTAATATATGAACACCAATCTATTTTCATGGTTCTCCTTTTCAGCAGGTAAGAAGTTAACAGAAAACATGTTATTTTGAACAATGAACAACATTTGCTACTTATGCTTGAAGTAAGAATGAGATGTCTATTTCAGTTTATTTGGCCTTCTCTCCACAGTTTATTATATAAGTGTTTCTTTAGACATAACAATCATGTAGCAGAGTAATTAGAGCCTAAACTGTAATTATGTGTTCTATTTGATGAAATAAATAACTGAAGTGGCTATTTCAACCATATGGGTAATTTATATCAAGTACTGAATAAAACCACCACAAAAAGAACACACAAGAAATTTTTGCATATACGACGGTACTAAGACTCAGAGAGTTTGCTCTCTTGCCTCATCCTATAATTACTATTCCACTATACCTTCATTTGTAATCCCACACACCACTATCACTTATCTTCTCAAACTGTCATAACTGGGAAGAACTGGATACACATCCCAACTATGATATCAATTCATGGGGTGACCAATGTCTAGTCTTGGTTGTTGCCATGCCTTGAAAACAGATATAATCCTCTCTGCATAAGCAGGATATTTAAGTCAATGATTTCCAGAATTCTGACAAGCTTGTCTTTAAAGAGGATGTAAGGCCTTAGTTAACTAGAAATTTCGGTATCATATGGAAGCTGACATTATGAGAAATAAATCCCAATTCAAGAGCACTTTTTTGTCATGAAAATTTTCACAAACACCCAAAATTTAGCAATTAAAAATATGAAACTATTTTTAAGTAATGTGCTGTAATTTCTATCATCAAGGGGCTGAGCTAAAATTTATCACCACAATAGGGACAATAGTGACCGTAATCTTAATCATATTACCTATCACGATAGTATAGGCAGCCGCCGCATCTGTGAACATTCTTCAACTGCACAGCATAGCATAAACTCTATTTCTGCTCCTAATTCTCTACTTATTATGAGTACAATGAAGTTGACAATACATTTTATAAATGGCTTTCTCCAAACTCAGTGAAAATAAATTTGAATCTATTTCATTAGGATACATTAGAAGAGCGTGGCACTCTTTGCCTTTTTCTCTACATTATAAATATCAAACTTTATTTTAAATGCATTATCTCAGAGCCTAATGCATGAACACTGCTTGGAAAATTAATATCCATCAATATAACTCCTTTCCATAGGCCTTTGCAATCAATAAATTGCCCTCTGACCATCTTATCAATGACAAATAACATCTGTAGAATGCTTCATCTCGTTACCTATTTCCTCAGGGAATAAAAGTCTACTGGCTTCAGAAACTACTGTACAAGATCAAAAAATATACAACCCAAAAAACTTTGTGTCTGTCAAGCACAAAGGCAACTCTTCTACCCAAGGGAATCCTCGAGCCACAGCTGCCTGGAGAGAGTATTCTAAGGAAGCATCACTGAAAGCTTTCCCTATCTTGGTCCTCTCTAGGCACTTACCAGTAGAAACTTTTGGTATAGCCTGGTTTGGCATTTATAATATTCTTATAGGTGTCCTTTAGAATCATTCAGAAGGCAATCTGCAACAGACAGAGCTGATGTAAAACACAAGCATTTAATCCATGATGCTCGAGAACTTTGACAGACTCACACCAGTTATTACTAACCGCTCTAAGATCATTTAAAGGTTTTAGAGAACTGTTTCCTACTTGACTGCCAACAGTAATCAAATCATTAACGTAAACCGAGGCTGTTCTCTTACTCTGTTATTATTTACCTTGACTGACAGGGTAATCATCCTTCCAGCCAGGTATTTCAAGCCTTTATACACAATTGACCACAATTTTCAGGTTAACTTGTCTGTATCTGTGAACTAGCAGCACTTCATAGACACTAAACTATATTAGTCTCAGGACTTCAAAAAATAATTTGTGGATATAACAGAAATATAACAGTGCAATATACATGCTGTCACTCCCAATCATCTGACTCAATTTTGAATCCACTGAAAAAGGGGAAAACTTCGATTTCCCCACAAGAAAGCCTTTTCGCAGTTTCTTCATATTATTTTAATCAACTTTACTCCAAATGTAGCATCTGATATATTGAAGCACAAAGGCAGAGCACACAGGAAATACTATCACGATGGACGTACTTACAATTACAAAAATACATGTTTACATTCTCTACGAGGCAAACTGTGCAGCGATTTTTCAAAAAGTCCCCATAAGCGTACGAAGACACTAAAACTGCAGCCTTTGCTATCGCCACAGCTCATCACACAGAGAGTTATTTTAAACACCGCCAAACCCCCCACAGCAACCGCACAGCCCTCGCACAGCCGGTGACATGCACCAGAAGCACGGCAGCGCCGGCCCGAGCCGAGGAGGGCGGAGAAGGTGGCGGGCCCGGGGGCGCTGACAGGAGCGTCCAGCGGCTCCTCGCAGCCGCCGCAGTCCGGTCCAAGCCTTCCTCACAGAAACTTCAAGGAAATTCCTGCAAGAGCCGGTGAGTGCCCAGCCGCGGAACCGGGCAGCCGGTGGGATCGCGGCGGGGGCAGCACCTGCCCTGCTCCTTAGCTCTCCGCCAGCGCCTGTCGTGCGGCTCGACCCCGTGAGATTAAAAAAAAAAAAAAAAAAAAAAAAAACCAAAAAAAAAAAAAGGTGG
>VYXB01010669.1:43706-66205 GCA_013397135.1 Pachyramphus minor
CGGAGGGCGAGCCCCGCGCCCCTCGGCCCCCGCGGCGAGGCGAGGACGAGACACCTCCGCGGGGCCGGGCCGGGCAGCTGCCCAGCTCTCCCGCCCATCGCCCCGAGCACCGCTCTCCCTGTCCGCAGGTACCTGTCCCGCGGGCGGAATCCCTCTGCCGAGAGAGCCCGGGGGCCACCTACCGCTGCCCGACCGTGCCGGAGCCACCTGCTCCAGGTGTCCCGGAGCGCAGCCCGCCCTCCGCCGAGCACCCCGCGGCTGCCCCGCCGAGGAGGATGGGACGCGGGGCTCGCACGGCGAAGAGGAAGAGAAACAAGTCGAAACGCTGCTCCCCCACACACACCCTCCCCCCCGCCGCCGCTCCGGGTGAGCCGCTCGCTCTGCCGCCTCCTTCGCCGGAGCACAACAACAACAAACACGGCGGAGCGCGGAGTGCGGGCTGGGCACGGCCCCGGAGCCGGCGGCGGTGGGGAGGCCCCGGCTGCCCCTCTCCCTTCCCCGCCGCGAAGCCGTCCAGAGAGAAAAAACAAAACCCAAACCACAAAATAATTGAGAAACGAGTAAATCGCAACGCACCCGAGTGTGCTCCTGCGCTGGCGGCGCTCCGCGGGCTGCATGCAGCGGGTGGGGAAGGCAGCGCACACGCACCCCCACGCCCCGCCACCCTCCGGGAGCGGCGGCGGCCAGGTGCGGAGAGAAGCAGGGATGGGGCCGGGAGCGTGGGACCTCCGCGCCGCGCTCCCTCCCGCCGCTACACAGCCGCGCCTCCTCCGCCCGCCGGCGGGCGAGGAGCTGCCCCCGCTCGGTGTCGGCGCTGTGTGGTTTGTTCTCTTACTTCTTCCTGACCCCCGGCCCTCCCCTTGGAAGCCTTGGCAGCTGGCCCCCGGTACCTGCGCGGGAGGTGCACCCGGCAGCCGCGCCCCGCCGCCCTTCCGCACCTCGGCAGCCGCCGGCGACCAGGAAGGAGCAGCGGGCGAGGGCGCCCGCCGTGCCCCGCAGGCAGGGGCGGGCAGGGCAGGAGTCCCCGGGGGCGATGGAGGGACAGGGACCCGTTACCCCTCGCAGGGCGGGCACAGCTCTCTTGATGGGTGAGGGACGCGAGTGGGTCTGGGCCGCTGGGAGAGGGGTTTGGCCACGGCGAAGCGAGATGTGGCAAGCTGCGTGTCGTGCCTGCCCCGGGGCTCGCTGCCCTTTCGGGCCTGGCTGCCGTGGGCCGGTAACTAATTCCCGTAACTGGGCTTTCTGGGATCCTAATAAATCTGACTACCGAGAGGAAAAAAGGTACCTGCGGTTTTAGACTCAAAAGCCCGCAACAGAGAGTTCTGCTTGGTCCGAGTCCCATCATTCCAACGGGAACCGCATGCTGTCCCGTGGGCTTCCTGCAGCCCATGACCCACTGTCACTTGAGCATGACACACAGGCAAACTTCGGCCACCTCCGTGAACTAAAGTTTCACAGTACGATCCCTTAGAGTCGGGCTCTTTGGGGTTTGCAGGGATTAGAAATGCCTTTTGTGTTTCATCCAGCGTCTGGAGATCAGTTGACTCGAATGAATACTTTAGGCAAATACTGTTTCCATCCAATGTGAAAATCCAGAAGTACAAAGTAATTTTATAGACTTTTTTTTTTAAAGTCACTTTATTTGTAAAGTTCATCTATGATTACCACAACAGATGGAGGGTTATTAAGTCAGCTACACACTCTCATAATGTAAACCTTTCTTTGTCTTGCTATTCATCTTTGAAGACGAAGAAGGTCTTTGAAAAATATTTTGGACCAGAACTCTGTGTTCTCATGGATAAACAGTTATTTGGGTAAACACTTCAGTTATATGAAAGGAACATCCTACTACCCTAACAGTGCAAAGTGAGAAGTTTGCAATGTTAGTCTTTATTGTATGTATGAAGACTACCATGCAGCATACTAAAACCATACTAAAAATGCTGGAATGTGAGTTAGAAAGGATCACAGAAGGAAGGGAGGAGTGCAGAGGAAAAGAAAAGGTGGCATATCACCACTATGAGCAATTCAAAGTCTGGGAATTTTATATTAAGAATACATAAAGTACTGTTGTCTCCTCATATTCCTTCACTGGCAAAACGACATCACTTTCTTTTGTTGGTAATTTGAGGAGCACATTAAATGAGTTTGATACTTTAGCTTTATGTATATTTTTACTTTTAAATGGTAACTTTGTTAAAAGCATGGCAAAAAGAAGGCCATATTTAACAACTTTAAAAGATAACATTCAATTTCAGTTTTCAGGTATTAATCTCTGCCTTTTTTTGCATCAAAATCTCAGGAGAAAATTTCATCTGATCACACTCTCAGAAGGCAGATTAATAAATTATGGCAATGAGATTAGAACCCCAATCTTGCTTTCTTTCAAATTAAATGTAGATCTGAGCTAGAATAATTATCCTTTGGGCAGTGGGTCATGTGAACATTTTTGCATAGAAATGTGCATACACAAATTATGCATTTATATATCTACACATGTGTGTTTGTGTCTACATACACTTATACATGGTTACTCTGTTGAGGCCTAAAGGTATAGAAAGGTGTTAGAAGAGTCACAATTGCAGAATGTGGACACAGTATATAGGGGGGGAAAAAATTTGGAAACACTATTGCCCTTGTACAGCTGTGTTACCTGACATAGCGGCAACAGCTCTCTCTTAATGTGTTGAAGGTCTCCCTGTTCAGTTTGTGGTTTCCCTTATTGTTCCAGGATTTTTGTATATTATCAGATGTCAGTATGCTCATTTATATATGCTCATAAAAATTAAACTTTTGTAAAAGCCACTAGCATTGGTAGCTAGAAATTTAGACATTCTGATTTGCCCCTTATAGTTCTGCTGTTAATGAATGCCAGCTCTTGGAAACACTTAATGAGGAAAACAAGTGTGTATGTTCAGCAGCAATGTAGCCACATCTACAAAGCCAGTATCGTTTCTTCTTCGGTTTGCTTCATTTTACAGGGAGAAAAGAAAAATATCATCTTTTTTTAAATATTCCACATACTATTTCATCCCTGGTCTTTGGGACACCGTAAAGAGCTCTATGTGAATAAACAACAGTATGAAAACAAGTAATACAGGAAAACAAATCTTGATTTTTTTATTTAAATTAACTGTCCAATAAAAATTGCTTGAGTCAAGTATGAAGTGTTCCTTTATGCAAATGACAGAAAGGGAACAAAAAGCGAAACTTGCACAATATTCATATGTGTTTTATACTACAATTGGCTGGCTATTATTCTGAATGAGAAACAGTTGATCTTGTTGGCCAATAGGTTAGATTTCTTAGGAAAACTAAAGGTTGGGTGTGAAAGCCTCCTAATGGGTAACCAGAGAAATGTCATATAAACTCAAAGAATGATTTAATTAAAATTCACTGAATGCTATTGAATTAAGACAAAAGAACAGCTACTTTCACTGTCAAGAACTGAAAATGGCAAATGGAAAAATGCTGTAATGAGGAACCATCGTTGAGATAGTGGAGATTGCCCACGCAAGATTAGTGATATCAAGCTCCACATGCAGAGGAAACATAATTTAGACATAATTAGGAGTCATTTGAAATTTTTTATGAATGGACCTTCAGTGAACTCCAGATAATAACAGTTTCATTTAAGTCTTAGAATCAAGTCTTAATTATAAAGACATGATGTTGGTGTATTTTTGATGAAACCTTTTATTATGTATGAGTCCTTGAAAATAGCAACACAATGCTTACCCTATTTTTTATAAGCAGAATCAGACAAGTTGTTGATACATTTTTTTTTCCAAGAAGACTGATACGAGAGCATTGTCTCAGCAAGTATTTGTTTGAGTAATGTCAGGCTGCGTAAACAAACAGAACACCATTATCTGCAGATGCTGAGATCTATCACAAACCGGGAGCTATGTTAGTGATTAATGTATCCCAAAGTCGGACTTGGTCGCTAAGAAATTTCTGTATAGTCAGGGTGGCTAAACTTCAGAAGATCTCTGCCATACATTTAGAAAAATATCTCAAAATGTCCTTCTTCAGCAAATACCTGTGAAAGGGTCAGTGAAAAAGCCACCATTTCTAAGCCTTTGAGTCTCAAAAAATTTGCATTTTTAACTTCTCAATGAACCTTGAGAATCAGGGAGGTATTCTGCAGCCACAAGTGGACAGACTCTCTTCAGATATCTTGTCAGAATTCACTGTCTCTTACTAGCCATGGGTATTAAGGCATTTGACCTTATTGTAAATACGCATTGTAAAGAAAATCTTTCTCCTGGCACATTAGGATTCCCTACTGGATGAATAAAGCAGTGGGTAAATGACAATATAACAGATACTGAAAGTCCTTCCAAATGTGTTATATCTTTGCCTGAACGTGAAAGTAAAGCAATTGTTTACAGAAATACTGAGTGGTTTTTAAATTTAAAAGATCTGAGTGATGATTCATTTTAGAGAAGGAATAGCCGTTCAGTGATCAAACAGGAATTATTATTCAGAATTGTTTGCCTAAATATTTTGTCTTCAAATTCTAAAGCATTTTTCAAGAAGTGAGCATTATTTTTAAAGTATCACCAATATCCTGTTTGCCAAAAAAGATCAAAAGGTGGTTGTAGTAGCACAAGGCCATGAAAATGAACGTAGCAGGTTTTCAAACTCATTTTCTCCATTTTCTATTTTTTTGTCTCAGGCTAATCGTTGCCTCTGACAACACAGTTTTCTGTGAAACTGATCGTCTTGCAGGATATTTCACACACATCTCATGTACTGCTGTAATATAGGTCCAAAAAGTCCTATGATAAAAGGAGTTTTTACTCTTCTGCATCTTATAAGACAAATATTCCAGCTAATGGATAAGATTTGTAAAAAATATTTGATGTGTGCTATTAAGCGCATTACCGTGTTTCTCCTTTTCACTTGCACTTAATCAGTAAAGAAAACATGCCTGATGTGTGTGGTTCATTTGCAAATGAATAAATGGAAAACAAGCCTGTATATAAATACCTCTTCACTTACACAAATTGAAGTGTCTGTATCTCACTAATTACTTGTTGCCTATAACACCAAGGTCATGAGTTCATTCCCCTGTATCGTCCATTCACTTAAGAGTTGGACTTGATGATCCTTGTGGCTCCCTTCCAACTTGTGGCTTCCCTTCCAATATTCTGTGATTCTGTAAATCTACCTACAGATGCATGCACACAGAGAGATATACTTAAATATGATATATTTATATCCCTTTTTTCTTAAGCCACAACTGAGTGTGCTAAAGGTTTCTGTGGGCAGACAAGAACCTAACTTGAAGTGAGACAGAAATTAATATATACAGGACTCTTCCTACTTTTTTTTCCAACCTCTCTTCTTCTCATCTTCCCCTTTTTACTTATACCTTGGCTTTTACAGTGCGTGTTCTTCAGAACTGGGTGTTCTCTTTGGGTTGACCAGAACAACAATTCCTCTGTTTCAGAATAGATGCTTTTAAATCATGCATGATTATGTCATTATGTCACACCATACTCCTGGAAAAGCTGGCAGCCCATGGCTTGGACAGGGGCACTCTCTGCTGGGTTAGGAACTGGCTGGAGGGCCGGGCCCAGAGAGTGCTGGTGAACAGGGCTGCATCCAGCTGGCAGCCAGTCACTAGTGGTGTCCCCCAGGGATCAGTGTTGGGCCCAGTCCTGTTCAATATCTTTATTGATGATTTAGATGAGGGGATTGAGTCCACCATTAGTAAGTTTGCAGATGACACCAAGCTGGGGGGGCAGCGTCAATCAGCTGGAAGGCAGGAGGGCTCTGCAGAGGGACCTGGACAGACTGGAGAGTTGGGCTGATTCCAACAGGATGAGGTTCAACAAGGCCAAGTACCAGATCCTGCCCTTTGGCCACAACAACCCCCTGCAGTGCTACAGGCTGGGCACAGAGTGGCTGGAGAGCAGCCAGGCAGAAAGGGATCTGGGAGTTTGGATTGACAGGAAGCTGAACATGAGCCAGCAGTGTGCCCAGGTGGCCAAGAAGGCCAATGGCATCCTGGCCTGTAGCAGGAACAGTGTGGCCAGCAGGAGCAGGGAAGTGATTCTGCCTCTGTACTCAGCACTGGTGAGGCCACACCTGGAGTATTGTGTCCAGTTCTGGGCCCTTCAGTTTGTTTCTAATGCCAATTTATGGCCGCCATTTGGAGAAATCATATTTATTCCAGAGAAGTGAAATATCTAACTTCTATCACACTCAACTTGGAAACAAATGTAACATGCAGGGCTGTCCAGTTGGAAGTCTTTTTACTTTTCTTCACGAAAAAAAGGAAAGAATGTAATTTTTGGCTTTAAAAATGAGATTTACAAATCCCCAGGGAAAGTTTCTGAAAAGGGTAATTGGAAAAACCCCCAAATTTAGAACATAAAGTCAGACAGTGTACTTATCAAGAAGAACTGGCACCCACAATGAAACTTTTTTGTTATTCTTTATATAATAATAAAATCCTGCCATTTGAGCTTTCAAGTTCATTTCTGTGAGGGAAATAAGAGAAGTATTAAAATATGTGATATAAGATAATGACAATATGATTTTGTTTACCACAGTATATTCCTTTAAATTAAAATCTGCAAAGGCTAAGATTTGTATTACATGCAATTTGTGATCACCTAGCTCTTGAATTCACTGCAATTTGAGACTAAATCACAGAATGTAGATGAAATTTGATATATCTCTATAGGAGAATCTGATGTGTGCTCAGATCAGTTTTACACTAAGTAAAACATTTTTTAAATCTCAAATATGATAGCCATCACTATAGTTTCTCCTGTTGCAAAACAGAGAAGCTGTAGTCACTGTGTGGGCAGACATCTACAAAGCTCTACTTTATTGCTATTCAATGCATTTCCAACAAGAGGAAGTCAACCAGTCTCACACACAAAACTTACTCCAGAATGCCTGAACACAGCTGCGGCAGTTCCAGCATAGAAAAAACAGAAAACATTTTTAATAACTGAACCGTGGCCTTCCCCTTTGCACTACAAAAACCGATCTCCTACGACAAAAAACAACCACATTTTGCAGCTGGGGTTCAGCTTCACAGGAGAGCAAATCATGCCATTTTTCTGGTTTGCTATTGCATAATCTAGAGGGATCTGAAAACAACGAGCAGTTTTCAGCACGAATCTATGCAAAGTACACGATTATAGAGCATGTACTAGCTTGCACTGCCTTATCTTTTTCCTCCTGCTGGGAAATCTTTTTCTCTTTCATACATGGTAGTGTGCTAACCACTCTCTTTTCTTTAAGTTGGAGCAGATTAAATAGCTAGTGCAATATAAATAAGAAGGAATTTTATCAACTATGCTTAGAATGCTTGTTGTAAGACTGCAGATAACTTTGTTCTGCTACAAACTTTAGCTAGAGGTGTCAATGTGTAACATTTCCTCCCTCAAATTCTATGTTTGCAAAGTGTTTAAGTTAGGAAATTGAAGGTGAACAACAAAAGAAAATTACTTGCACTTATAAAATTTGTTTTTAGAAAGGAGGTATAGTATCCTTGCGGGGTGTTGTGTCACTACAATGAAAGAGGTCCAGAAAACATGAATTTCAGTAATATTTTAAAGATGAGCAAAATAGTACCCCAATTTATGCCAGAGAATGCCTATTCTTGGTGATTCTTTCTGACTGACAGGTATGTAGTGACTTATGCTATGGGGTAAGCAAATACTCAAGTAGAGAGAGAGAGGCTTTCAGTAGAAGTTCATTCCTTTACAGTGTGCTCTGTAGTGCATTGCTTAATACTAGAGTTTACCCCAAATTTGGAGATAGTGGACAGGAGGATGATTCAAACCTCAGTCAAGTACTTCAGGTTCGTGCACCTAATAACGTTAACTGTAATAAAAGATTGGCTATGGACTGGCTATGAAAAAATCTGTGAAAATAATAATGATGGAGAAGTCTGAATCTATTAAAACACCTACGATATTCAATAACCACTGCCAATAAAGTTCTGATCTTGTGTTCACGAACAACGGTAGATTGAATAGTATTGTCTTCAGTTCCCTTCTTCTTTACAGTCACAATATAACAAAACTCAACTTTGAAAAGCCAGAGACTCCAAATATGCAGATATTACATGACTATCTTGGAAGTTTCAAATGGGCTTGGGCCCATTTCACTATCCTATGCCTCTACAGCCAGTACTGAAAAATTCACCTTCGATCACCTCTGGAATAGACTATGCCAAATGTTCTACTTTTTGGCCAAAACAAATATAAGGTATTATAGGACTTACAGGGATATGATAGGACTTACATAATACTCATTTTAAACCTTCATAGCAGATATTAACTCGAAATACTGACAACCCATGGGGATTTTTAGACATACATTGCAAAACCTAAGTTGGCTTGCTTATTTTTACACAAAGAAAGCAACTTTCTGTACACTCCTAGTGTATGAAATAGCTTAAACAGTGTTTTGGAGGTAGCCCATATAAACTCTTTTCCCAAGCAAGTGAAATTTGACAAAACTCTAGGTGGCCAAAGCTGAGTCTTCCAATAGGTGGTATTAAGGACTTAGCAATAATTCCAGGTATATCTATGATCTGGTGTGTTGATAATTATTAGGTATTTCATAATTTTTTAAATTCAAATGTCTTGTAAAAAATATATGTATTCAAGAAACAGGACTAAATGTATCCAGTTCCCCAAAATATATTACTGTATAGATTTTAAGAGGTTCTCTGTCATAATGAAAACAATGCAGCTTCTTTGTGTTTAGTTGTTTTAAATATTAAATCTGCCTCTTGAAAGTAAATGGATAGGCAGCTCAGAGATAACAATAGTATACCACATTCCTGGTAAAATGTTTCATTTGTTATAAGTTCTAGTTACTAGTATGGAACTCTAGTTTCATTAATAGAGAAAAAATTAATAAATGTGAAATAAAAAAATAGATAGGTACTATGAAGGACAGTGGCAGTAAGAGGAGGTACACTTAAAAAACCAGAAAATATATAACACAAAAAATATATTAAAAAAACCCCATAGGTCATAGAGAACTCAGGACTGAGAAGATACAGGACTTGGTGTGTATTCTATGGACTGAAGATTTGCTTGATCATAATTTCCAATGAAAACGATTCATTGTTCAGAATTTGCTGATTCCATGGGAGAAATAATTAATTGGCAGCAATTAACTGGATTTGTCTGTCAGAAAAGCTGTATCTGATTTTTAGATACTGATCATCAACAGATAGACTAACTGAAAATTCACTTAGTACTAGCTAGTTTTACTGCTTATGTAAAGCATACTTTACATAAGAAATTTTTGTATTCCGTTTCTTATGCAAGTCCAGTGCAGGAGTTGAGTGATGGTAGCTGAAAGAGCTATTTGTCAGAATAAGTATCTTCTTTCTGTTATTTTGTCCCCATTAGATTTTTTTAGTTTTCCTAAAACTGGTTATCAAAATACCGTGTACACTATCTGTGCTCCAGTACAACTTGTAGCTGAAACAAGAATGTATGTTTGTGCATGTAAATGACTGCCACTAAGCAGAGAGGTGGCAGCAATGTTGAAGGAGCAAAGCTATCATTTTAAATATTGCATAAATGACTGACTATGTACAGTTTTTTGTTAGTGGGATGAAACATCCATTGTTTGATATTTTAGAAGATGGTCCTTTTTCTAAAATAAAGAAAATACAAAATATACTCAACTGTTGTACAGCTTATACAGCCGTGGAAAGATTGAAATCTGATGCACCACAAAGAGAAATGTTGTAAACTGGAAACATGATGTTTGAAGGGGAAAAAGACTTAAAATGGAAAACAGGAAAAAACCCCCAAAACTAGTTATTTGTCTGCACAAAGCTGAAGAAGAAGCAAAGCAAAAGGAAACCAAACAGAACAAGATGTTTTTATGAATGCTTTTTAAATTTACTGTCAGCACATCCATTGGAAAACATCCAAATTCAATGAGTCAATGAGTTGAGAATTAAAGTGAGTATATTCACAAATTGTAGTATATTTTAATGTTTAGACATGTTTAGAAAAGTCTTCATAAATTAATAAACATGTGAAGGGCAAAATTTATAGTTATAAGCTGTAACTATATAGTGATAGGTGTAAATTATTGGAAAAATTAATCAGAGCTGAACAGCTGTCAGTGGCTGAAACTATCCTAGTAAAAATGCCAGCGTGAGAAGCTTTTTGTAGACCAGGCTTATGTATGGTTCAGCTTTAGACCAAGGAAGTCTTTATCTGAATACAGTTCTGATTAAGTCATCATTATTATGCTAACAGTACATGTGTTGTCTTTGGCCTTGTGCAAGCTTTCCTTCACATGTCATAAATTATCCCATCTCTTTCATTAAATTTTGGGTTTAGTACAAGAGTGATTGTAGGCCATGGCTAGGTTTCTCTTCCACAATTTTCCATCAAGCCCATTGAAAACAATTCAAAAAGTAATGTAAAAGTAATTGTAAAAGTTAACAGAGTGTTTTCCTAAATACATCTTAATATTCCAATAAATAAATTTAATAATAAACTCCTAAAATAATTTTAAAATATCAATTTTAAGACGATAAGAAAAAATATTTTATACACTATACTTGGAAATCAACATTAATTTTGTTCAAGGATAAGTTTTGTAAAAGTGTTGCTGTAAATTAGGCAGCCCACCAATTGGTCCAAAACAGCAGAAGGCAGTTGTTGTTCTTTATTAATAATATAGCTGGTGCATTATTTTTGCATCCAGTGTCAGCATCTCACAGCATAAGAATCCTTCAAAAAGGACACGCGACGGAGTAAAGAATATTAGTGTTCTACTGTAGAAAGACTATTAAGGTAAAATGTGATTTTCATGACAGTAATGACCCATCAATCCATGTTAAATCACTTACGTATTTAATACCACAAGACCCTTAGATTGAACATCTCTTTACATTACAACATTTAGTTTTACAGGTAACATACTCTTCACCCCATTGCCAAAATTTCATGCAAAAAAATTCTCTGAGAGCTGAACTTCACCAAAATGAAGGTAGACTGAAAGAATGAAAAAGTCCGAACACAGTTATTCTCTTATTGAGTGTATATAACCCACTAAAACCTCTACAACTCTTTAGAGGGGAAGGTAGAGACGACATTGCCAGACTATCTGTGCCCTCAATTCTCCCTGTAAGCATCTGCAGAGCTACCTCTTTACCCTCCTTCCAGTTGCGTTAATACCTTCATTTGCAATAATGCATAGGTTAAAAAAACCCACAACAAGCAAAATATTCCCACCCCCTCCCCAAATGAAAACACCCACCTGCAGCACGACTGCAGTTAAGCTTCCAGTGGACTGAGACAACTGTCAGATAAGCTGACCGACAGTGTTTGTGACCAATAGCTTATGCCTCTTTACACTCCTTCCCATCTGCCTGTGTCCATCTGCTGTCTTGTTCTACTATTTAAAGTCTTTATAATAGTCACCATCTTTTATTTTCATGTTGGAAACAGCACAAAAAGGGCTTGGGTTCATCATGACGTTAATAAATACTATTACAGCTAATCTACTTTCTTAATAATGTGGATTTTTTTCCATTTGCTTACATCAGTTTCTCATGCTGTGTGATTGTAGTTCCTGATGATCTTTGAAGAATTCTGTACTATCTACTTTTTTTATGAAAATGCCTACCTCCTGCTGGTTTGGCGCAAACTAAGGGCTCCAATACAATCTAATTTGCAGCCAGATGAGGAAAAAATATCTTTCTTAACACTGAGCTAACAAGTTTAGTTCATGACTGTTAGTTAGCTCCTGGTTTTCCCATTAAGTGGGAAAGAAATCAGTTAAATCACTATTTGCAAATGTTATGCATGTCTTTAAAAACTGTCAATGTATGTAAGAAGTAATATACTTTCAGAATTGGAATTGTTTTGTTGAAATGAAACTGCAAAAATTAAAGTATCCCTTTCAGCATCAGGCTCTTGAGATCCTGAAGGCTGAACAAGCTGAGCAGAATCTCTCCAGCCTCGCTGGAAATCTTTTTTTTTGCTCTCCCTGTGCTGAGTGCTGGGAGTGGCACTGAAAAGCATTGCATTTTTTCAGCAGAAAGCATCTTTGAGTGGGGAGAAAAAAGTGCTTTCAATGGGTGTTCCACTTGCAAAGAACAGCTTGCTGAATGTCATCTTGCACTTAGATTCACTGAAGCTGCCTATTCAAATCAGGATCCGTCTGCTATCCTTAACTCCAAATCTGGGCCGATGCAATCAGTCCCTTTCCCTTAACTTAATGGGGAGATCTACGTCGACTTTAATGTCAGTTTAATCAGACTCTAAGCTCTTCAGGGAAAGGAATTGAATTTTCTGTGATATGTGGCATCCAGCTTGCTGCCAGAGATTTAATTCAGGGTGATAACAGTAGATAAAAAACCCCCTGGAATTCATTTTATTAAGTCGAGAAAAGAGTATTTTAATTATAACTTCTGTCATAAGGCCACTGTTTAAGTGAAGTATTAGGTTAAAATAAAACATTTAACGCATCAGATGGTATTTAGGGATACTTTACATGTCTGACATACAGCGCTGTATATAAATGAAGTCTTGTATTTGTTCCATAAAAGAATATTACTTACCAATTTCACATTCTGTGTTATTTCCATTGCAAAGCACTAAATTTAGAAGAAAATTAGTTTTCTGTTGTGAATTTCTCTCTCTCTGTATCCATGTCTTGAATACTAGATCATGAAGTAGATAAATAATTCTATTTTATCCAGTACAGTTGAGAATTAGTGACATAGTGCAACATTACTTTTGTATATATTTCCAAATACATGTATTTGGAAAAAAAATCTCATTCTGGATTAGATCTTACAAATTCTTGTAAGTGGTGTGGAGTACTTTTTTTTTTACAAGCACTACTATTAAAAAACAATGACATTAGTTGCCAAGTTTTTTAATATATGAAGTGTCAGAATAGGTGAATTTGCCTTTTACACAATGATCTGTTTTATCAAGAGCCTTTAACACATGTGGATGTACTGCTCGAGAGAGGTGCTGGGCTGTAAGGTCTATGAAAGTGGTGGTATCTGTCGGCATGATTGGAAAAGCATCTAATATAGATGTGCTGCCACCTATCTTTTTCTACAGAAACTGTCACAGTCATTCCATTTCAAGGCTGGGATTTAAGTCCTCAGCTGTCGTGGCCCAATTCAATGTCTAGCTTCTTCTGAGACTGATAATTATATTTTCAGTTGTCAAAACAAGCTTCAAATTGAACAACTCTGAAAAGAGGTAAAAATAGCGGATGTTACACTTTTCTGGGGCAAATGGTAAAAGATTTTATTTTCCTTTGATTTATCATTGAATCGTAGAACAGTTTGTGTTGGAAGGGACCTTAAAGGTAATCTATTTATTCTGGGCTTTTTCTTTATTTGAGAAAAAATGTGACTTGCCTTTTTCTCTTGAAAAATTAGTCTCATTGAGGAAAAACTCGAACTATTTTCTTTCCTTTCTCCTACCATTAGGCAAAGAGAAAAAGGCTGTAATTGGGAAATAAATTCAGATAATTTGGGAAAGGGAAATGAGATAATCATGATGCCTCATACAAAGTTCATGCACAACTATTAGCACCTGCTGCACCCATTAGCTATATTGATGCCGAAGATCAGTCTTATCTATTATGAGAGTATTTTCCTTCCTCCGAATCCATGAAATTGTTAAATTTGATCTCTGTAAAGAATAAGCTCTGTAGAGAATAAGAAAAGATATCTGTAGCACTGTGTAAATGTGCCAATGTTTTCTGAGTGCATTCAATCAAGTTAAAAAACCCCAACACATTAGTTTTTCAATATTTGTCTCCCATGAAGACAAAGATCTTACTGATTGAAGGTTCCTGTCAGGTGTTCAGGAAAAGTGTCTCAAAGAGTCAAGAAGCTGGAAGTGAAACTGCTCACTTTTGAGGTAGCATATATATATTAGATGGAGACCTTTCAGGGTAATGAAATAGTGAAGAGGGCTTTTTAAGCCTTGTCAGAGCCCTGGCACAGAGTTCAATCAACAAATCCAGCCATTGATCAAACCTCTCTCTTCATTACAGGGAAGGCTCATGCATATACAATGGATTGCCCAGTAGTGACAGGAGAAAATTAAAATTTTCATTCAGCCACTTACATTGTCAGTGATTAAAATCTTCTAGGAATTATGCTTCAGGTAGATAACTTATGTTCCCAAAAAAGCAAATATTATCTAGAAGACAGAATCTTCTGGAGCTCCCTAACCCTTTCAGGGCTGAAACACCTGTAGGGATTTTAGGGGTTTTTTAATTTTAGGGATTTTCCATCCATGGAGGATGGAAAGAAGGCACAAAACTGAAACACAGATCTACAAGATTTCTGCCCATCTTTACTCATAAAAGTCATTCAAGCACATGCTTATAGCAACTCCAGTGGGATTCAGTCACGTGTTTTAAGCTGGATATCAGTGATGTTTTGAATCAAGGTCAATAAGCATATATACTCAGTGATCATACAGTGACTAGTTTTTCTAGCTCATCAAAAAGCTTGAATTTTGAGATGGTACTGACTAGGCAGAAGAATGCCTTTGCAATTTGGAAAAAAGGGAAAATATATCTGTAGCTTTGCTGTCCTGAGACCATTAATACGTACAATTGAACGCTTTGGAGTAGGAGGTTGGAGATCAGTCACCAAAATTCATTGTCAGTCCAGGCAGTACTCAGCCAATAATGAGATGCAGACAAGTACCTAAGTGTAATTATCTCAGTTATGGTTTCAATGTACAGATTGACATAGAATATGAAGTGCAGTGAAAGCTACATCCCACACTAAAATATGGAAAGCAGTCATTAAAGAGAGAAGGAAAGAATTTTATTCACCGAAGGAAAGTTTTGTCTACTAGCTAGTTATATATAGGCAGCAATGCCTTAACAAAAGGTTTGCTGTTAGCAATATATACATATTGAAGGAGGGGAAACCAATCTGGTTTTCATTAAGAAGAACTGCCTGCTTACCTCCTGCATTAGCGTGGATTAAAAAGAGTTTTGGAGCAAAAGAGTTGGTCCATCTGAATCCTTGAAGGATTGAAGGGGAGGAGAGATAATATTCCAGCAGAAGTGTAAGAAGGGGAGCAAGGGGAGGTGTAAGCACAACCGAAGATGCACTGTGAAGCTGCTTCCCTGTTGGAAGCCAAAAGAAGCTGTGATGGGCACAATTTCAGGTAAAGGTTATGAGCAGAGGCAGTCTGAGACATGCGGGAAAGACCCAGGCCACAGATGATAAATTCTCAAAACAGACATAGTTTACACGTGTAAGGGAGAAAGACTTTTCTTACATAACCTTGCCTTAGGTATGTTAGGCAAGGTTTTCTTTCACTTTGGCCTATATATCTTTTTTGGTAATAATTTGTAACTGTGCTGCTTTGGGATGTTGTGAATAAATGCTTACATTTGCATTCTACTGTAACTGAGCTTGAGTGGGATTTAATGTAACTGGAAGTGCATGACATTGGTCACCTAAAAAAATCTGTATACTGGGTTACCTCAATAAAATCTTGCCTCCTTAGTTCATACTTTTATACTCAGAAGGTGACAGAATAGTCTACATTTCTTTAACACCAGAGAGGTGAAGAGTTTGCACCACAGACATCAGAGGAGAGTCACGGCTAAATGGGAGGTTTGCAGGGAAAATGTCAGTATCATTATTGGCTTCCACTGCATTAAAGGCTGAAAGAATCTTTTAAAAAATAGAATAAAGCCACATGCTCCACAAGCTGCTCAGTAACTTTGGAGAGAAAACAATGTAGGACATAAGGGATAAATATTTCATGAATCAGTAAAACTACAATATGATCTTCCAATGCAGCAGTCTGTATCCAAGAGCTTTGAAATGCATTGCCTTTAAAGCCCCCAGGGGCATTCTCCTTTTTGCGCAGTGGAATGACATGAATTCCAAAAGCAGGAGATTATGTGAAAGGAAAAGAGATGTTTCATTCAAAACCAAAATGGGAAAATCAATGTATTTATCTGACATTTAGACTTCATATTTATCTGTAATATGAGAATCTATATTCTGGAATGGCTCTTTCATTCTCTGACTCTGCCTTTACTTCTGTACCTCTCTGAAAGTGTAGACTTTAGTGTAAGTCTCTGTGATGAGAAAAAGAAAGAAAAGGCTTTTTGCTTAGCACTCTTGTGTTCTGCAATAATTTATAAAAACAAAGTAATAATTATTTATATTAATATTTTGTCTCCAGGTATATATTGGTAATTACATTTTTAATTATTGTTATTACAATACTGCTTGCAAGATGCTGCCAATATTATATTTGCCCATCATGACAGCAAAGTAAGAAAAAAAAAACAGAGTAGGGGCCATTTTGCTGAAGAAAAACTAGCCAAAGTAAGGAACAAATGGATGCAAAGACCGATGAAATTGATTGCTTAAGTACACAAAGTATATTTGTGACAGTGGCTGCAGAAAACCTGGATCTTTCTGAAACAAAACTGTCAGATCTAGCAGTGTAACAAGTTTTGAAAAAATTTAGTCACATATCTAATCTCATCCAAATTTCACAAATCATAGTCCTACAGAAAAGTTATATGGGGAAAAATTAAAACCATAAAACAACCCATGTTCATCTGTTTTATTTGTTTTTTAAACTTCTTCTTCATTCCTCACTAATTCCATTGAGCCTAGTGATATTTGTCCCAAGATCTTGAAATTGGTAACATTGTGTACACAAATGGACTTACAGACAGAATAATCTGTGAATCAGATGACTTCTATAAGCAGCTTGTCCCTGAGGGAAATGGTCTGTGGTAAAGAGGAATTATCACATGTTACATCATCCCTAAGTGTTGGTTGATGCCTCAAGTCATGAATAAGGCACTGTGGCACACGCTGGCTAAAGCATACTAAGAAACTTGAGTGAATCTGTGTGGGAAGGGAACATGAGTCACTCTTGATAAATATAGAAAAATTAACCAAGCTACATCATCCGAAACATCAATCTCCGAGGTAGAAATACCTACACAGGTTTTAGTGTATGGTGGATATAGTTGAATATTTTGTATGAACAAAGAGATAATGAAATTCAAGAAGGTTTCAAAAAATTGTTTCCTCACATAATTTTGAGTGCTATGCAATAGGGATAGAGCAAAGATGCATTTCATAAACAAGCATTCGAAACCTAGCATCGTTGTCTTGGTATGGGGCTTTCACATCCATAAAGATGGAGGTGTACTAGGCTGCCATTAGCAGCAGAATAGTTTACTCTATTCTTTACACTTTTTGAACTAGAAAATAAATACAATATACTGCATTGCTGCATGCTTATTATATGACAAATTAGCTTGCTAATAGAGAGAAGTTATTGCAATTTCTTTCTTAAAATTCCAATACTATTGTTAGAAAAGTGGGGGGGGAAAGGTAAAAAAATAAATGACAGACAAGTTCTGTAACAGGTTTTGGTTTTTTCAAAATAAATTTACCCCACATAAATTGTACACTCTTTACAGTTTGGCACAATCTGGTTTTAGTCTTCAAAGCAGATCAACAGGAAAAAAATTTTTCCTTTTCCCTGTTAGGTGAATATGCATAATCTATATTTTTTTCTGTCTACTATTAGATACTATTATTACTGCATCTGGTGGTGTCCAACTGTAGCAGGTTACCAAAGCTCTAGTCAAACAAATCTACCCAAGCAAATCTAGCCAAATCTCTTCACAAAATTTGGGAACAAAATAGCACTCTGATACTTTCACTTAAGGCAAATTTTGCAATATGTTGTTTTGAAGCATGTAATGACTACATCGAGAGTCATGCTCTGCTCTGGTAACTTCACCTCTCTCAGGACACTAGCTAACAGCTGGAAATGTTGGAAATGCAAAAAGCTACCTCATTAATGAACCTAAAATCAATATAAGATATGTATATAATGGAGCACAGAAGAGGTAGAGTTGAAGAATGCTTGCCTTGTCTCAGTTATTTGTGCTTCAGTGCTGTTGCCTGTAACACAGTGTGACTGCTAGAGAAGCAAGCATGGACAACTTTAAAGAACTACCTATGCTAACAGAAATGTTACATACCAGCCCAATATCTATCTGGAAATTCACCTATGTTTTAACATAGGCCTTTCATTATAACATAGGGTTCTTCTAGAAATAGGTCTTTCTGCACTGTTAAAAGAGAGAATATTATTCCTCCACAGGTCCTACCTTTCTGTGCTCTGCAACTGGCAGATGGTGGTGTGCGCTCCCATCTTGTTACTTGGGTTACATGTAGCTGAACATCTCCAGCAACGCAAATAGTTTCTTGGTGTTATTTACACCCATAGTGTTTTCCTCTTGATGGGGAAGAAGCTGGAACACTACATTTGTTTTTAACAACAATGCCATGAGCCAATGCCATGGGGCACTGCCAGCCTGGCTGTCCCTGTCCCTGGAAAAATAGAATGAAAAGTCAAGCTGCTCTTACTGAACGGAGGGATATGGTATGGATTTTCTGAGGCTCTTGGTCCAGCTTAGACACAGAAAAAGGGTCAGTGTGAAACCCAGTGTGTCCTGTCTGAAATGTGTCCACAACAATTTGGACTTCTGTTTTATTTGTGTCCATTTTCTACACCAAGGACTTTACTTGCTTGTGATACCCTGAAATGTCTAATGGGAAGGATGGAGAGAAAACTCTGATTGTAATGGACAGTAGGTAAAGAAAGAACCTTGTAGATAAATACACCAGAGCACAAAATATTCTGCCCTTCTGTCTCAAACAAGAAAAACACAATCCCTTCCAAATGCAAGGAATTAAATGATGTTAAAGGGAACACCGTCAAGGCCCATCAACTATCCTTTCCTTGGATACAAGAATATTACTCACCAGAGGACATTTCATTCTTCCTCTAATGTTTATTTGTTAACCAAGCATACTCTTGGTTCTCATTAATTATATGAGTCCCAATATATTTGCTGGGATTTGCAGTCACTCAGAGATGAGCAATGAGAACAGAATACGAATAACAGTATCATAAGCAGCTCTTGCCAAAGTACATTTAAATTAATGGATCCTAAGAATTTATTTCTTTTCTAATGAGAATTATTAAACATAAGATTGAATTTTAGCAACAACTGAAAGGCATAACAGACTGTCAGTCATTTCAAAGCCTAAGCAGCTCTTTGAGTTGTTATTTTCTAAGGTGAAGGAAGATATATAGGGAAAAAGTCTTTAAAAATGTTAAACCAAGTATTTTTCTAACGAGTTAAAACTACAGGTATAAATTATAAAAAATTCTTGTCTTGTGGTTACCATTTATAATGCACTTAGATTTTTAAATACTTTTAAATTGTGGAACTTTGTGATATGGAATGGTGGTATTCAGTTGAAGGTTGGATTTGATGGTCTTGGAGGTCTTTTCCAATCTTAATGACTCTATGATTCTAAAGTATACCTAGAGAAAATGAACCAAGTTAAGGTATGGAAAAATATAACACTTTTGCCTGGAAAAGCATATGATGTAAATAGATCGTAGAAAGGCAAGAAATGGATGATAAAAGCAAGCAAACAAAACCAGGTGAAAGGCAACTGTATTTACCATGTTCCGTGGACTCCAATCCGGAGTTAACTAGACAAAAAGGTAAACCCTATGCATTAAAATAATATTTAACAATTACAGAAAAATGGAAACAGAACGCTTGGGGAGAGGGAATGAAGTTGAATGAAAGAATGTCTGAATACAACAAAGTCTCTGGCTGCCTTCTAATACTCTTTCTTGTTCCTTTAGCTGATGGCTTTAAATTGAGCCCTCCCTTCCCACCCCCACCCTCCCCGCAGTGACATAATATACAATAAATAGTAGAAAATAAGCTTAGCATTTCAGAATATGCTGAATCAACTACCATAATTTCTATTTTTTTCTATTTTCTGTTACCCATTTCCAAATATTTCAGTGGGAGATGCAAATATTTTTGCAATATAACAAAAATCTTTACAAATAGTAGGACATTTTGATGAAGATCTTGTTGCAACACTGATAATGACCTGACATAGCAGTTTAGATGCACCAGGCTCTAAATGTAGTGGGTTTTAATAACCACATAACTTTTTCTGTCCTTGCTGCACGTGTAAACAACCTTTTGCTAAATACAAAGTCTAAACCCAGTCCTCAATACACCCAATATTTATCATCTGTGAGGAAGTTTCACAGTTTGTAAAACCAGCAATTTTGTTCATGTAAGATTTTAAAGTTTCAAAAATTAATAATGAAAAAAACAGCTTTTGTCTAGCTACAGAGCTATTAAATTACCTTTCTTCTTTACTTACCAAGATACAGAGAGACATAAAAGATGATAGTGAGTCCTTCCTGAACAAAGATAGCCACTATAAATTGAATACTTCAACTTTTCACTGTTTGCACTACAGTACTTCAAAAATATGGGGAATATATCTATCTGGGTTTCACCTTCAATTTTGCCCGGAGTTAACTATGTGCTATGTGTTAACTATGAGTTAATGCCATGACAATGATACATTGATGAAGTTGTGTTTTTTAGGAGAAATATAAGCTTTAATGTTAATACTTAAAAAAGAAAATCCTATTTAAATTTGTGAGCATGAACAGCCTTCCAATGGAGAAAATTCTGACTAAATCTAGAAAAAATGTCATGGGATATTGCAGCTAGAACACAACCTGAAATCAGATCCAGAGACCTTGGCTGTCATTTTCTGGTGCATTAATTAGTACATTGATCTTTCCTTCTGAACTCTTAATGAGACCCAGCTTCCCCTGCCCACACAGAGGGAGGATCTTTAATATGCCTTAATCATTAACAGAAATGTGAATCAGTACATTCATTATCCTTAATGTCAGTCCTTTCCCTAGAGCAGGAAACTAGGACAACCACAGCAAAAAGGAGGACCTTCTGGACTGAGGAGCATGGAAACATGTTGATCTTTCCCCCAGCAGCTGATTTATGAATGAACTATGAGACAAAACCATTTTGCTACAATAGTCTTTAGCAACTGTTTTGTGTCAGAGTTACATCTTAGGGAGACTGTAGGTTTTCTCCTAGGCATCTGTGTTCCATCAACAAGAAGTTCAGGTAATTCCTATGAAAGGTTGAGAAAACACAGTTTGACCAGAAAGGAAGAGAAATACTAGTGGAAATCTCACAAGTCCCTGTGGTCTATCAAGGAAGCAAATTTGTTTCATTAATCCTCCCTTTCAATATTAAAAGTGATGGGTAATAGTCTTCTGCTAAATCAGTACTGCAATTTTAAATGTCTGCAACGGCAAACTGCATAAATAAGATTACTTCATACTTCTAATAAGCACTGCTGTTGTCTTGAGCCTTTGAGTTCTCTTACTATTCTCTGCACTGCCCTAAATAACTATCTCTGTTCCACCTCGTGCCAGCATGCCTTTCCTGGATCTGGTCTTCATCTAACATCCCTGAAACCTTTCTCCAAAGGTTAAAAAACAGTTCTGTTATATTTGGTGGCATGTGATGACAAATGAAACATCAGTTCTGCAAAACATCTAAGTGTTATTATGCTCCTACTCTCCTGAAAGGTGCACCTAAACCTAACGCTGATGTTGGTACTGTCCTTCCTGAGTAAAAGAAAGAAAACTAGCAGCCTGTTAATTTAATAATAGGTATTATTAAACGCTCTTCCTCCTAAATTTTCCATCATGCAGTGACGCTCACACACTATCCTTGGCATGCCATTGCAAGTCAGTAAAATTGACATCGCGGTAGCAGTTTTCCAGTGTCCTGCAGATGTTATGGATTCAAATATAAACATGGGAACCTACCATGCATATGGTATATTAGATATATTAGACTTACAGGATAGTTTAAATACATGTTAGATAATGATCTTTTGCAGATATGGCATACATTTGTCCAAAGGTAGGTAATTATTTATTAGCTTTAAACAATTTCAAGTAATTGAATATTTATGCAATTCTACACTTTTTTCCTTTATCTTTGCATTGAGTGGGTCTATTTAATTTATAGCAACTAGGACAACATAGAAACAAGGGGAATTTTGCCCACAATCTGATGGCTCACATTTATGATGTTGTCAGATTGGCTGTCACAAGCTTTTTAGTTTTGATCTATGAGAAGCTTAGAAAAGTTTTTGCTGTCACTTCTGAATGGTACAGTATTAAAATTTACAGTAGGGAATGGCTTGAAAACTTAACAAAAATGAATCGGGGAGAAATTACTGAATTTTTAGGATCTAAACAATTTTACGAATATTTTTTACATAGATTTGTTTCAGAATTCAGATAACAAATCAATCCTCAGGGCAATACTTGCAGCTATTTCAGAATTTGAACAGAAAAAAAAAGTCAGAGTCTTGTCACTACAGATAACAGTTTATTTTATGTACATTTTTGCATTTCTATTACTACCTTTACTTTAGCACTTCTTACTGCATTTATTTTACAGTCTTCCATTTTATTACAGGTATGAAATTAACTGGCCAGGAATTAATGCATAATTTTAGCACTGAATCGGGGGGGGGGGGGGGGGGG
>VYXB01010673.1:2653-14377 GCA_013397135.1 Pachyramphus minor
GGGCTTGGGCACCTCCCACGGCCCCAGCCCAGCCTAAACCCCCCAACCCCCAGAAAAAAACCCCACTACCCACCCTAACATTACCGTCCCCCACACCGTGTCCCAATGTGTAATAAAGAGGGTATTAAAAGTTAAGAATGTTCAAAATAAAATCAAGATTCTAATCTACTTTCATCTACCAGAATTCTAAATTCATCTAGTGAAAATTGTAAACTGTCAGAATGCCCCACTAATAGTAAAGCTCAAGGAAGTAGAGCAGAAAATTTTTGATATATAATAGAAGATATTCAAATTCCCTGGGAATGAGCCTTGAAGTTATAATACTGATTTGAAGCTATGTGAAAAGAAAGAGATTCTTAAGGATAAAATATTTTAGATATATTATAACATACTCAAACAGAAATGATGCCACTAAAACAAAATTCTCAAAATGTCTCTGAAGAACCTAGTATTTAATAAAGTACTATTATAAAAAAATATGTAGCCGTAAGTGCTTCTCAGACTGCAGAATAACGCATATATGCAGTGAAAGTCTCTGCATATAAAAATGAGTCAGTCACTTGAACAAGAGTTATTTAGTACCAGGTTTTAGGGCAAAAAACCTTAAAAGGTATTTTTTATACACTTACTTTTTTTTTTGCACTTTCCTATACTGCCATAAATGAAGCAGCAAAGTAGATTGAATGGAAGCATGATTGACACCTGATCTCCTAGGAAACAATACAAGAGCAAGGAGCTCATTCTTTTAACCTGTTCCCTGCTTTCTCACACCCCAAAAATTCTAAACCATAGAGAGCTTTTAGAGATCAGTAATAAAGAAGAAAAAGTCAATTATTTTATGTGTAGAAGAGAAGAGACAGTGCACAGAGAAGTTGGACAATGAGATTTCACAACAGTGAGAAAGAAAAATTACTTAGGGTAAGATTCCATCTGAGTTCAGTAGAAAGAGGAACATGGTCTCTTCATGGGTTGGCATAATCAACATTTATTGAGCTAGAAGTAATAGAATGATAGAAAAGCAAAATTCATTATGATAGTCAGAATGTCTCTTCCAGCTGTAGTCTAGGCAGCTGATGCAGCTCCTACAGAAGTCAACAGAAGTCTTGGAGCTCACACAGATGAGGTATCCGAAGCTATGCAGCTATTCAGGCAATGTTACTGTGAAATCCTAGAAGATCAAGTGCTTTAAAAATAAACTGGATAAACCATAAAGTAGAATTTCAAGTAAGAAGTAAAGCTCAGTGGTGAGGACCTGGCTCCTAATTCTGAAAACAGCATGAAAACTATGTAAACTGAACCTGTGGAACAAAACAAAATAATTTCTGAATCTACAATACTGTGGGTTTGATATTTATGGTTTCACATTGTAATCCAAAATTTGGTTTAATTTTCAGTCTACATGGAAAATGAGAACTATTAATGAGACATAACTCCTATTTTATGTATTTCCATTAAAACAGGGAAGAGGGATAAGGAATGACAAGAGATCATCAAGTAGATTGTATGTACATTTTACAGTGTATATGTGTGAATACATAACAGAACAGAGCACTTTATGTAACCTTTGTCGACCTTACCAAAGCTTTTGATACTGTGAGTAGAAAAGGTCTATGGCAGATTCTGGAATGCTTAGGGTGTCCACCCAAGTTCCTTAAAATGATCATCCTGCTCCATGAAGACCAACGCGGCCAAGTGAGTTATGACGATACACTCTCTGAGCCCTTTCAGATAACTAATGGAGTGAAACAGGGCTGTGTTCTTGCTCCAACTCTATTCACACTCTTCTTCAGTATGATGCTCCAAAGGGCCACAGCAGATCTTGATGAAGAACACGGGATCTACATTCGTTATCGTACCGATGGCAGCCTATTCAACCTGAGGCGACTGAAGGCCCACACCAAGACCCTGAACCATCTCGTCCGTGAGCTGCTTTACGCTGACGACGCTGCCCTAGTTGCTCACACAGAAGCAGGTCTGCAGCGTTTAACATCCTGCTTTGCAGAGGCTGCTGAGCTTTTTGGGCTGGAAGTCAGCCTGAAGAAGACAGAGGTTCTCTATCAACCCGCACCTCAGGGAATCATCCATCATCCCCATGTCTCCATTGGTGACTCGGAACTCAATACGGTCCAGCAATTTAATTACCTGGGGAGCATCATCTCCTCAGACGGTAAGATTGACAAAGAAATTGACAATAGGTTGGCAAAGGCATACAGTGCTTTCGGTAGACTGCATAAAAGAGTTTGGCAAAATAAACACCTGAAGATAAGTACGAAGATCAGTGTTTACAGAGCCATTGTACTATCTACTCTTTTGTACGGGTCTGAGTCTTGGGTCATTTACCGCCACCACCTGCGACTCCTAGAACGGTTCCATCAACGCTGCCTTCGTAAAATCCTCAACATCCACTGGACGGACTATGTGACCAATACGTCTGTTCTTGAACAGGCTGCAGTCACAAGTATCGAGGCCATGCTGCTGAGAATACAGCTGCGTTGGGCAGGGCACGTCTCCAGGATGAAGGACCACAGACTCCCTAAGATCGTGCTCTACGGTGAACTTGCCACCGGCTGCCGCAAGAGAGGAGCCCCGAAAAGGAGATACAAGGACTCCTTGAAACAACATCTCAGCCTTGGCCATATTGACCATCATCACTGGTCTGCTCTGGCCGCCAATCGGGAGGCCTGGAGACAAACCATCTACAATGCTGCTGCCTCCTTTGAGAACTCACGCAAGATCACTCTCGAGGAGAAAAGACAACGCAGAAAGAATCGCGTCCAGTCGTTGCCACCTGGGGAATCTTTCTCGTGTCCCTTTTGCAGCCGGACTTGTCTGTCACGCATTGGCCTTTTCAGCCATCAGCGAGCCTGTAGCAAGCGCGGATAAAGCCCTTCGAAATCTTCGTTCGCGAAGCCAAGCCATGATGATGATGATGATGATGATGATGATGATGTGTGAATACCTCAAATGAAAACGGGGAATAACTTTAAAACTAGTCCCAGAAAACATGTATTTGGTGGGTTTCTGCCAGCAATTGACTGTGTAGACTTGAAGTGTAACAGAAACCTTTGTTATAGGTGTGCTCTGCAAAACCATTACAACAAATTATAAGTTCAACTTTCCACCTTGTAACCCCTCATTTTCAGGGCTATGTATCGGAGGGATGAAGACTCTCTTTGAAGTCAAACATTAAATCCATATTCTTGATTTAGGAAGACACTTGAATATATTCAAACTCCCTTCTAGACAGGGATGGAATCACAGAATACTAGGGAGAGTACTGGAGTGCTTAAATGTTGTTGGAAGTTGACAGTATAAGGATTTTACATACACTCTCAAAACCAAGGGGAAACAAAGACTGTTTGGCATCCAGCCACCAAATAGATTTCTGTATCAATGTTCTATGATCCAAAGAAGCTCCCTTTCTGTCCAGCATTATCTTTTCTTTCTTTAAGTCCCCAATAGTCCTTATCACTCCAGTTTGCTTCCTTGTCCGCATTATTTTACTCTGGGTTGCCTTCTCATCACTTACATAAATGGCTGAAGTTTATGTGTTGAGAAGTTCTGTCAAAGGGGTATACCTGTACAAAGTTAAACTCTCTAGGAGGAATGGATATGCCACCATGCAGACAAGCATGAGAAATATTCTGTGGATTGAGACCAAAGATACGTGGAATGTTAAAGCATCAGCACTTTTTTAACACATACTGTAAAACTGATCTAAATGCTCCTAAAGTCTAAAAAAGTTCATCTCCTCCCTACTCCCTCCCGTTCATTTTACAGAGGTACATTTTGCTGCTGCTGAAATAGTTGCCTAGGCAAGGAAACTATATCCTGAGTAAAAATTTTGCCTTTTAAACTTTCTTTCAGTTAGATTGGATTTTCTCATGAGATTTCCCACTACATTTTGCAGATGGATTTATTGCCTTAACTATACTTGTCAGATCACAGTTGTCTTTAAATCTTACCTTTCTTTCCTGATCCAGCCACCTAAATGCTTTCACAGTCTTTCCACATGACAGTAACCACATCAGCCCCTCTCACACTTCACTGCGAGTTGCAACAGCAGGTAATGTCATACCCAAGACATCTTCGGGATGTTCACTCCATTCACACCTACCTCCTTCCACTGACACGTCTAAACTAAGGATTACAAGGAATTATAGTAGAGAAAACGCTGCTTTGGATTTATAGGATGTAAGACCATGCCCTGCAAGGAGAACATGTCTCTGCAACTTCACAAAGGTGTTGTCATCCCATTTCCTGGTCATCCCTCTTCTGTCTGCTAAACACAGATCAAAGATTAGAGAATCTTCATAGTTCATGATTATGTAAACATTTCTCAAGATACACCATGTAACAGACAGAAGTAGACAACAGACAACAGACAATGCCCATGGCCTCCTATTAACATCTGAGTCCTTTATCATACTACTTTTTTCTTTCATGTGTAAATTTTACTTTTCAAAAATAATATTCTTCTCAGAAACACAAATCTTTCTAAATTGATTTTTATCATAACTGATGTAACCTGTGTGAGTGTAAGTTGCTGCAACATTTCATTTTGAATAATGGATAGTGAAAATAAATTATCTGTGAAGCTGTAATATTTATCTTTAATTAACAAATCTCTGCAGCCATTATTTTGATAGCTTGCCTAGTTTGTCAAGAAAACTACAGGGTACTGTCTTTTTCAGTACTCTCTTTTCTTTTCTTTTTCAAGCATTATTTCATGTTTCTATTTTTATGAGGTCATTGATTTATGTAAAACAGAAACTGATAGAATTGTGGAATAATAGAATGTTAAGGGTTGGAAGGGATCTTAAACATCACCTAGTCCCAAAGCCTCCTTCCACTAGACCAGGTTGCTCAAAGCTTTATCCAGCCTGGTCTAGAACATGGCCAGGGTTGGGTCATCCACAGCCTTTCTTGGTAAACTGTTCCAGTGCTTCACCACCCTCACAGTAAAGAATTTCTTCACAGTACTTAAGCAAAACCTGTCCTTTTTCAGTTTGAAGCCATTTTCCCTTGTTCTGACTGTACACGCCCTTGAAAAAAAGTCCCTGTCCAGCTTTCTTTTAGCCACTTTAGGCACTGGAAGGTGCTATAAGGTCTCTCTTTTCTTCTCCAGGCTGAACAACCCCAACTCTCTCAGCTTGTCCTCATAGGAGGGGTGCTCCACCTCTCTCACACTGAGTTAGAATTCTGAGTAGCTGATACAAAAATTGTAGTGATCATAGTATAGTAATGATAATTTTCAGCAAAAGTTGGAGGGTTAGAAATCACATGATTTTAGCTTCTTATTTGACTTAAAGTTGCTGTGTCCCCTGCAACATCATTCCTCTGACAAAACAAAATTGCTTATTCCCTGGAACAACCTGTTATCTCTTGAAAACATACTCTTGCATGATATCTACATTTTGCCGAATAATGTAGTTTCTTGAGTGTCAATAAGAAGTGGTGTCAGTCAGTTACAAGTACAGTGAGTGAAGTTTCTGTACTTTTCCTGACTTTTCCTGATGAACTTTCTATCATACTTTCTCCCCATGCCTTGCTAATGGAGTGACAGAGCAACTTTATGGGCACCTGGCAGCCAAACAAGGTCAATCCAACCCAACGTATTTACTATATTTAAGATTTGAAACAACACAAGACAGCAAAAAAAAAAAAAAAAAAAAAAAAAAAAAAAAAAAAAAAAAAAAAAAAAAAGTTTGTGATGCTTTTTTCATTTGCAGAATACTTACTAAAGATTAACAAAATTCCACTGCAGTAGTGTGAGTGCAAAACATGAAACAACATAATCTAAAAGAGGATTTTTTTTTTTTAATGTGATCATTACTGGTACTACATACACATTAACAGTTGGAACATGTGATCGATTAATTTTGCAAAACATAAGTGATCTGTGCTTTTAGACATCCACAGGTAAGGCAGACATGATAAAGTACTGATATGCCTCAATCCTTCCCAGAGTTCAGTCAGGATAATTAAACTAGCACTAAAAATAACACATGTTCATGATTATCACTGTCACTCTGAAGGTGGAGACCTAATAAACAAGTGGTCTGTCTTACAGGCCATCATTTGGTGAAAATTAGTAATTCTGTAACTTGTCTAGGCTTATAACTTTTTTGCCTTATTTGGATTCAGCATGTGAAACAGAATTTTGTCATTCTCTGTTCCATATACTTTTTATAAGTTTATTTCCTGCTAATATTATATTTATAGCATAATGCCTAAGAGTTATTCTCTCTCAATATTAAACCTTGAGGGGTTCAGGTGAAAAAAAGAGCCACAAAAATACTCCATGATTGCACAGGATCTGTTCCTCTCTAGGATCCAGAGAAATCCAAGGATTCAATAAAAGCAATTTGAAGGAATTAAACAGAAATAATTTTTTTTTCCTACCATAAACTAATGCCTGTTTATATTTTGGTAAAAGATCTACTGAGTGTAGTATTGTTTTTCATATAGACATGGGTGATAAGCACAGGTGGTTGAAATCAACCTGAGGTGCTTGAAATCAGCCCGAAGCTGTTTTGTGCTGTTACCATTCTCCTGGAATAAAAATAACTTAAGCTGACCTGTTTTGCAGACCTTGTAATAGATCAGAATCAATCAATGCCAACTGCAGCTGGATCTCAACTGCGACAGAAGTCAGAAATTGGACTAGTTCATCTTCATGGCTGTTATCATCAAATACAACATTTTCTAGACAAAGCAAAATTGCAATAGCAGACAGAATCCTATAAAGACCATATAATCTGGCTTGAGCTTTCTCTTCTTTTGAAAGCTATGCATGTTATTAATCAAACACTAGTGTAATTTACAACACTGACAACCTAGTTGTCTCATTTTAAGTGGTGCAGATGTCAAGCAGAGAATAATTTGGATTAATGTGACTTAAGGTAGCACATTTCTGATGAATGACAAAAAGTTTTCCGTAATCCATCTTGCAAAATAAACTTCATTATGTGGAAAATATTAGAAGTCAGACAAGATATAAGCAAGCAATAGAAGAGTGAGTTTACTCAAAGTTTACAAAACATATAAAACACTTCATAAGCTATTTTCAAAATGTTATATACAAATACAAGCCTTCAAATTTAGACCATATGTCTTCTCATTGTGGAACAGTGTAGTAGAGTAAGACAAGGCAGTGAAACATCAGAGAAAGAAAGTATTTACACATGGATATTATTTCTTTTAAAAGCTGGTGCAAGTAACAAGTCTAGAAAGATGGCAAAATTTAATCAGCATTCTAATAACCTTTGGTATAAACATAACCATCTAAATTTGAATCACCTTTGATGTACTTCAGGCATAACTATTCACACAAGTCTGTGTGGCCATGTATCAAGCATTTCTCAGCAATTATATTTTCTTGGAGAAAAAGAAAAGCTATTATCTCTTTCAAACATGTATTTCACCTGTTAGGCTATAACTGTTCGGGTTTCATACACCTTCAGGCAAGAAAAAGGTGACAATGATCACCCAGCTTTCCTCCATAACTGCATACAAGTCAAAGATCTCACCCCCTGACTTCTGCATCAAGCATAAAGATGTGCAGATATACAGATGTAGGCTGAGGTACAACTTCTCTTTCAGGATGTCAGCAAGTCATTCAGAAAGGTTAGGTTTCTGCGTTTGGTAGCATAAAGACTTAGAAACATAAAGAATGGATTTGATTCATGTTCCTGTTTACAGTGGTATAATACGTGCAACATCAGTCTTTCATACTCACAGGTCATCAAAATGTTCCTTTTGTGTAATTAAAATAGTAGAACATTTGCCTTCTGTTTATCAGAGGTAAGATCAATTTCTCTGAATTATTGTCTTGTTACACCTTATTATTGACCACAACATGTAATATTTGCTCAGTCTAAGTCTTTTGCCACAGATATTTCAGAAGTTTATTATTGAGGACTGAACATGCTCATCTCATTTATAATTTTAATTAGGAATCCTGACATTTCACAGATAAATCATAAAACAAAGAGTAAAAGCTAATCACAGCTAAGCATCAGCTCACATAAAACTCCTTCCTGATTCTGGTTAGTAGGGTCAGAACCAGGATAGAATTTCTACTGATCTTACAACAAAAGAAGGAGCATTACAATGTTCTTAGCATTTTGAAGATATTCTGCATCCTCTGCTCTACAGCATAAAGCTGTGTACATTACACTGTGCAGGCTGAAGATAGTTCTAAGCCAAATTACACAATTAGAAATAAGCAATTTCTGATGCACATAATCGATATCAAGTTAGTTCGGAGGTGAACAATCAGGGCATTTTGCCAAAAACACTAGGATAAATGGTGAGGGAGTGTTGGAGATGGCTCATACGAGACAATGGGCAGAGGGAGAGGAGGTCGAGATACCAGCTTTGAGGCATGGAAGGCTCAAGAGGATACAGTGGCTACCGGACTGTGACTTTATTTCAAGGACTGTTTGTGTGGTGTTTCTAAACCTAATATTAGGTTGACCATCCCCCATTTTCCCTTCCCTGCTCCTTGCCGATAAGCCCTGTCAGGCTTGGCACCCACCTTCTATCGGTCGGTTTACCCGGGGGTACAGACCGATTCCATTGTCTCCCGTTAACCACTCCCCAGTTGACACCCCCTCATGGTTATGTATGCCTGTTTGCCCTATAGTTGTGAGCGGATTTGCATGTTCCGCCTAGTACCACCCCTGTTCTAGAAAAATCTTCCCCCAGAGGGTATAAAAGCCCCCTATTTTGTTTAATAAAGTTGGATCAGCGTGGTTCAGCTCNGGAGGGGAGCCATAAACCAAGTACTGCAAATCCCCAAGATACATGCCTAGGTCTCTGCTAGGAACACATCAAACTAATGCCAGTCTTGGCTCTGCTGCACTTTATGTAAGGGAATACCACTTTATTTCAAGCCCCATAAGCTTCACCCTGGTGATTCCAATATCGAAATAAGCAAGTAAAGATGTCACCATCTAATCCTGTGCATTGGGTGACTGAATTGTGGGTTTCCAAGAGAGAAAAATCTGCACACATCAACAAAACTTATACTTGATTTGTGAGTGTAGATATAGCTTTTCTCATCTACTTTTTTTTTTTTTTACAGATACCTTGTCAATGTTTGTTCTCTTTTAAATCCTATTCCTAAGTAAAGAATTGCATTAATGATATGTTTTTTAATGGCAGTCCTAAGCAATAAACAGTACTGTACAAATAACTCAGTGCATTTCTATGTAAAGTCTTCTTTACATGGAAAAGAGTCTTCCATATTAATTTTCCTTGAATGCAAAAGCAAAGAATTCCACAAGCAAAGCGAAAAACCTGCCAAAAATCTATTTCAAAATTATATGTTGTTGTGGGTTATTTCAATGTAACCTACCTTGAAAGTCAAACAGTTTTATGCTAATACTGAACACTACATATTCCTTTTATAGACATATGAGATAGTCTGACTTAAGCTACTCAACCTTGTAATAAATGCTACTAATCATAGACTGTTTGCTGCAACTGTACTGGGTTTTGTGGCTTCAGCAGCCTTCTTCCTGCATGTGCACACTGATTTAACAAAATACACCACAGGCAATTGTCACAAACTTTCTTCCATGTTTTCATTACCCAGAAGTAAATACCCAAGCACTCAAATCTAGAACAGTAACAATTTGATACCACGTAACTACTGACAACCATTACTTTTTTCAAAAATGCATTTTGTTAAAATGCTCAGTTTCATAGTTTCTGGTCTAAAAATTATTCATTTCCACATAGTAGTCACGGAAAGTGTAAATGCAGTGCTATCATCTGTGGTGTTGCAGTTTACTCCTTGTGATTTCTAATAAGTATGTATATTTTTCTCTCTCAAAAGCCCTTCTAACAAATAGGACAGCAGAGATTGTAAGCATCATTAGTGGACCATCAGTAGAACATGAATTGCCTGCACACAAATAACAATCCTTCTATGTTGCCCCCAAATAAATTCATATAAAGGAAGTGCAACACCATCTACACAAGTTTTCAAAATGAGCTGAAAACCTCTACAAGTTAAGTGTATTATCCCATTCCACCCTGTAGGTCTTGCATGAACAAGGATGGACACATGGTGTTTTAACAATGTCACAGGACTGTAAGTGATGTGGTTGAATGCACTATTTTACAGCAGTCAGGTAATCAACACTTTGTTTGCAGACCCACTAGTTTAGCTAGATCTTAAAATGTTTCCTTATAAGAAATATTTAATTTTTCTTGTTAAATGGGCTGCAAGATTGCAGTTTACATAGATGTTTTTGAAATCTGCATGGCCAGAAATGGTATGTAAAACTGTGTATGGAAAAATCACAGCAAAAGGGCAACAAAGCTCCAGCAAACAGAAAAATTAGTTCTCTTTTAGCTTCATATCATGGCTATTCTACAGCTGTGAAACTTGAAGATTTTTTTTTAATTTCCAGGTAGACAGGGATCTTGACAGTCATTTGTAAGCACTTGTTCTGCTGCATTTTTCCTGGAAATGAAACTATTTAACAGCAGTCATTTAGTAATTGCTGCTAAGGAGAGAAAGATTGACATCAAGAAAGGAGAGAACTTTGTAAATAAGATAGTTCTGTATCTCTTATCTTCTCTGACACTTGCCTTTAATTCTAAAAGGTATGTTTGCTCATTTTTTAATGAATACAAGCAGATTCTTTTTTGGATTTTGTAGTATAAAAAGAACTTACCACTAAAGAAGTTTGAGGGCTTAATAACCTGGAGAGACCAGATCTCATCAGCACTACACTCTGTTTCTTTGCCACAATACAGTGCAGGATGCATAAAATTAAGTTCAGAAGTGTAAAATGAAGAATATATAATTTAGCACCAGTGCACACTCTTACCCTATACCAGGAAAAGCATTCTTCTCATTTCTGTTGGTCATAATATTAGCTTCTGTAAATGCATCATAAAAGGTAGTGTCTAACTGAAGAAAAAGCCCCAACCGAACAAAACCTAGCACCTAACATCTCAAATTTTACAATTTAATCTTTTGCAACAGCCAACTTCAGTGGGTTGAAAACATTTTCTTTTGTGGTAATCTAAAGAAATAAGATACGCTGATCTTCTGCAGATCTCAGATGAATAAGGACTACATTGTGTAAAAAGCAGTTCTTATTTGAAGGCTGTGAACAAATACATATTGAATATGTTCTGTTTGCCAAACAGAACCCTTACTGATTTCAATTTTTGCTGTTACGATTCTTAGTATGTGTTACAATTAGATTATATGTGGAAAAATCTGTTCTGTGAGGTAGGTTTCTCTGAGGATTACGACTGGCTTAGTGTATTTCTCAGAATGCACTCATGTCCTCTTAGAAGACATGTAGATCTTGGTATTAAACTATCCTTAACATTCATTTCTTACTGTAATTTAATATTGGAATTTTAGAACTGACAGAACCACCAAAAGGTGTCACCATCAGGAGCCATCAGAAAAAGAATAAGAGTAAGGATGTGGGCTACACACAGTTTTACCGATAAAAATAAAATAGTTCTGTTTGACAAAAATCTGTCATAACTCATCTTGCCTTGCCCTTACAATTTAGTATATAAAATCATACCTAACATATACCAGAAAAGAACCCAGGCATCATTTTCCTTGTCTCAGTAACTTATTGAACCTCATTGTGTTGTGCCTTGCAGCATATATCAGTTCAGAAAAAAGAATGATGCACCAGAAAAATATATTTAATACTTCTCTTTTTTTTTTTTTTT
>VYXB01010675.1:0-10438 GCA_013397135.1 Pachyramphus minor
TTTCTTTTAATAGACATTTCATATTCATGAAAGATAATGATTTATACAATATTTAAAAGACATTGGCAAAAAATAATCAAAGTATATGTGTCAACTGGAAGAAAATCAAAATCAAAATCAACTACCCAGGTTGTGGTGTCATAGCCAAGACACACTTATTCTTGCTTGTCTGGTCATCTGCGTTTCAGCACTTCTTTCTATTCACTGAGGGTTCTTTGTCTTGATGTTTTCTCTTCTTGTTCCTTTGTTAAAACTCCCTTTGAGACAGAAACTGTTGGCTGAAGTAGAAGAAAAGCTTCTTTGGATTCTCCTGAAGCTGCTGCTTCAATGTTTCTTGGCAATGGTAATCCTCTTTTGCTGTTTCTAAAATTAGTTGAGCCTTTTTACTCTATCCCTTTGCAGTTCCTTTTGGTTGCTGCTTTCTGTTGGCTACTTTTTGCACTCCATCACTTATGTATGAATCCATAATATTATCTAAGTGGACAGAAGGGATTAAGTTAGCCTCACAGCATCTGCTCTTACAGAGTGGCATACACAAACTTCAATCTTCTTTATATCAAGCATACCCAGATTTTGAAAGGCCTTTCAGGAAAAAAAAACCAAAAAACCCCCACAAACCCTTCAATTTCTGATAGTTAAACATTACTTTAAACATCTATAACTTTTCTATCTTTTTAGATCCCACATCCTTTTCCTCTCACTCTCTACCTTCCTCCTCCTTTAAAGCTCTGAAAGGTTTCAATAGTAGCCCTACACTTGCTATTTATTTCACTTGTGAAGTCCATTTCTAAACTGATTTTGCATCCTTCTTCTCTTCATTTGCTTCTGTTTAAGCAATACGCAAAGTAATGCCTCCACTATGAACAAAATAGTATCAAATATGTAAAATATGTAAATTGAGCGCACAACTGCATTTGCCTGTCATTAAGAATTTTTGCTTATAGGAAAATACAGATGAAGAGCTGAAATATATCCATGAGCTTTTCAGAATAAAATAAAATTTAGTCATCATGCTCATGTTTAAAAGTGTGCAAATGGTTACTCTTCTTCATACTTGACAGCCAACTATACAGACCTGAGGTTGGATAAATGTGAGATCTTTGAATGTGGGATGCAATATGGAGAAGAAAGATGTTGAAAAGTTTCCTCTTGCTCTGTTTGATTTTCTATTGTTATTTTCCTTTTAGTTATTTTGTATATGAATATAAATGTAGTTTCTTTCAGAAACTATTAATGGAGTTAGACCTTTCTTAATTTTTCTTGTTGGTTTTACTTTGAGAAAGAATTTTAAGCAATTGGCAATCAGGTAAAAAACAATAGCTAAGCTGCCTCAGAACATCATGACTAAAGTTGCCAGAAGGAGAAAACTGTCTTTTATCACTTCTTTCAGAACATTTAGCAATTTAAGCTTATTTTGTCATTCATTCCTCATCTCAAAAGCTAATGCAACCAACAGTAGACAGTACTACTTCTGGAAGACTTAGCAGTTGTAACATAGGTGAGATTTTTATGTTTAGACACCTATAGGTATCAAGATACGCATTAAGGCTGGAGAGCTGTGAAGCACTGTACATGAATAGTAGGATAGTTAGGCTGGATATTAGAAAGAAATTCTTTACAGAGAGAGTCGTCAGGCATTGGAATGGCCTGCCCAGGGAGGTGCTGGATTCACCATCCCTGGAGATTTTTAAACTGATATCGGACATGGCACTTAGTGCCATGATCTAGTAAACAGACTGGAGTTGGACCAAGGGTTGGACTCGATGATCTCTGAGGTGTTTTCCAACCCTATGAATTCTATGATTCTAATATATGTGCACTGATATATCACTGACATCGCTGAGGGTACCCAAGATATTTTTATAACCATGGCAGAATTGCAGGGCAATTGGGCAGGCAAACCAGGGTGTTGCAAAGAAGTATGTAATGAAGTTACAAAATTGCACCAAGTCAAATTAGGTATTGGTAACTGAACCTTCCCCATACCTCGCTAAGAGGGTTGCGGAATGATACAGCTGACCCAGCTGGCACTGGTTGAGGTGCTCTAATGTGAGATGCACCTGCATGGTGTTGGCAAAGTAGAATTTACAGATCATGTGGTGTGGTTTAGCATGTACCTAAACACTGCACAGCTATTCTGTCCCAGTGAGACAGGGGAGAGAGTGGGGGAAAAAAGTAGAACTCATGGTTTGAAATAAAAAGACAATTTAACAGAAAAAGGGTGGGAAAAATAATAATAATGATAAAAGAATATACAAAACTAGTGATGCACAAAGCAACTCACCATCAGCTGACCAATGCCCTGGAAGCCTCCAAGCAGCGGCTGGCACCCCCCAACCAAGTTCTCTCGCTATTATTGTTCAGTATGATGTCACATATGGAATACTCCTTTGGCCAATTGGAGTCAGATGTCCCAGCTGTGTTCCCTTTCAGCTTCTTGTGCACCCCCAGCCTCCTCACTGGCAGAGCAGCATGAGAAGCTGAAAACTGTTTGACTCAGGGTAAGCACTGCTCAGCAACAATTAAACACATCACTGTGTTGTTCTCATCCTAAATCCCAAACATGGCACTGTAACAGCTGCTAGGAAGAAAATTCACTCTGTCCCAGCAAAAACCAGGACAGCATGCCATTCTGGCACAGAAACTAGAAGACAGGAGAATAAACACTTATAGGCAACTCTTCTGTCTTAAGTAAGTGCTTTAAAACTAGATTTCCATAGTAGCTTGTATGCCTAGTGCAACTACAGACACACTGATGTAAGTACCTTAATCTCAACATCTACTATGCACTTACTAAAATGATTTTTTTACTATCAGAAGACTCATGGTCTTGGGATTCTCTGAGAGAAATAAAGGTACTGCATCACTTGAGTCACTTTTGTAGAAGTCTGCTACTTGAACAAGGGCTGTGCCTGTGTCTGCTCAGGCCAGTGCAAATAAGTTGCTGCTTGCATTGATAATTTATATGACAGAAGACAGAGTTTTATTTCCTTTTTATAGACAGATACTTAGTTATCAGAATTGTAAATCTGTGACTTTTAAGACACTGGACTTCTATTTTCAAAACAGCCCAGGTGGCTACCTGATCTTTCAAGGGATGGAAGCAAAAGGAATCCTCTCTTCACAGACTGAAAGGAAATTACCAGAGCTTCTCAGAAAACTTTTTTTTCCTCCAGACATAACAAGAACTTAAATTGCATACGTTGTCACATAAGTAAACTTTTGGAGTGCATTTTCGTACTCATGGGTCTTTTAGCTGCACTTCATCTTATACTGAGCTATATTTTGTAAACAGATTATTTTTCACCTTTGTACCCTTGAGATGTCTTTTATTCACAACTATACACCCACACAAGAACGGTGCACAGAATGACATTGATTTTGCTGTAGTCAAGTCAGAGAGGAGAAAATGTGCTGCATTTACTTGACCCTCCCCCATTTTAAAGAACTTATTTTTAGAATGCTTCCAATGATAGATTTTAAAAACACCATTGTTCACAGTTAGCTCTGTGTACCTATTCAGGAAGACCTGTTTTTAAAATTTTAACTCACCTTTTTCTACTTCAAATACTTTCTACATTTAAAAAAAGTTGATAGTACTAATGTTAAATATTAAAACATGGCAGTCTGTGCTAATGTTATGTTAGAACAATCTCTTATGTTCTAACATAGTCAGTATACTAAGAGCACTTCATAATCCTCAGGTCCGTACTTAGAATGCTTAAAAAAGTGCTTTTTAAACTTAGTATTAGGGAAAGAGTCAAGGACACAACAGAAAACCTGCTACTGTATAAATCAACCTGCACCTTGACTTCAGTTGGTGCTCTGGCCTCTCTGCATTTCAGGAGAATTTAGCAAAGTTGAAGAAAGTTCAGAGAAAGCAAAGATCATCAAACACATGGATAAGTTTCTGATTGAAAAGTGATTGACCTGTGTAGGACCCTTCAGCTTGGAAAATAAATAGAGCTGTGGGAGGAGGGGAGATACACAGATTGGAAAGTTGTAAATCACAGGGATAGTATTTAAAATATTTATTAGGTCTGTTTTGGATTCCAAAATCCAAAATCCACATACTGCATAGTGACCTATCCAAAGTCACCCAGAAAGTTACCAGTGGAGCACCAAAGCTTTTAAACCCTAATCTGGGGCAGCTGTAAACTATGTAATGCTAACCCTTCCACTTTTCACAAAGCTGGCAGAATTGCTTAGGTAATGCTGGTTTAGCTTATTATTATTATTATCAGCTACCCTGATAATACCATGATATATAGAAATACTTGTGAAGAGAAACATTGACTTGAAGGACATATATTCAAATTCAATAAGGCTGACTCAAATTCAAAGGGCAATATTGACTTTGTGAAAGTAAAAGAAACTGCTCTTCTCATTTAAATGGGATTAAAAGCAATACTTTTTAATTCCTAACATATATGTCTAGTGTATAAGTGTAACAGGTAAACAGCATAATATTCTAATTGGAAATATAGGAAGATATATATTTCATTTATAGACAGCATAGTGTTGTGTAGTTCATCTTTCCATGAAAAGTTCATGTTTAAATAATATTTTTCCATATATATTTATCAAACCTATATAATTTAAGTAAATTAATGATAAAAATATAATTATGGTTTTGAAAGAAATTTCAGTTAAAATAAATAGACCTTCTTCTGTTTGTTGAAGTCATTTGAGCAAACTCTTTTGACACTTAGAGCAAACTGGTCAATAGTACTTAAGGTAAGACTCATTCAAATTCCCAATGACCCTAATGGGAATTTTTGAATATTAACCAACCTGGAAAAAATTGACAGAATCAAAAAATGGGTATCATAGAATCATAGAATGGTTTGCGTTCAAAGGGACATTAAAGATCATCTAATTCCAACCCCCTATCATGGTCAGGGACACTTTTCACTAGACCAGGTTGCTCAGAGCTCCATCCATCTTCCTCTTGATAAGGGTAAGGTTGAAGAGGACCCCAGTGGACCATCTGGCCCAACTTCCCTGCTCAATCAGGGTCTTCCTAAAGCACATTGCACAGGATTGTGCCCAGATGGTTCTTGAATATCATGTATTCATCCTTATATCTCTTGTGAGGGCTATCACAATCTCATTTTTGAGTCCTAAATTGATAATGATCTTTGTACAGAGGCAAAATGTCTCTTTTTTCACTCAACCTTGTACTCACTTTTTCTTAGAATTACTGTGATGTGGGTTTTTTGTTTATTTGGGTATTTTTTAATTTATTATTTCCTGAGGGAACAAATTTACTGCTGGAAACTCTCAGTCACTGCTGTCCAATAGCTTTTTCTTACATTTAAAAGAAGTTGCTTTGAATCTCTGGAGAATCTTTTGGAAGTTCTTGCCTCTACAAACATGGTGAGAGTACCATTTAATTTAGGTAAAGTAAATATCTAGCAATAACTGTAAAACTGCTGACAGTTTTGACAAAAGCCAAAATTCTAAGGTGCCTTTCAACATCAACCATTCTGTGAAAGTCTGAACAGTTCAGATCCAGTGAGCAACCAGCCATCTCAAAATTTGACATTCTTAAGTTCTATCACCCAAGAAGTGTAAGAAGTATCCAAAACCAGCTGCCATTTCTGAAAAATCACAGAATCACAGAATTGTTAGGGTTGGAAGGGACCTCTGAAGATCATCTAGTCCAACCTCCCCTGCCAAGGCAGGGTCATCTGGAGCAGGTTTCACAGGAGCACGTCCAGGTGGGTTTTGAATGTCGCCAGAGAGGAAGACTCCATGACTTCCCAGAGCAGTCTGTTCCAGTGCTTTGCCAACTTCAACCTAAAGTTCTTCCTCATGTTGAGGTCAAGTTTCTTATGTTTTAGTTTATGGTCATTGCTCCTCTTCCTGTTGCTGGGTACCACTGAAAAGAGTCTGGCACCATCCTCTTGGCAGCCACCTTTGAGATATTTATATGCATTAATGAGATCTCATCTCAGTCTTCTNTACCTGCTGGACACACTTTTCCTGCTGAATGGCAGCACAGCCTTCAGGTGTATCAGCCACTCCCCCCATTTGCTGAGGGTATATTCTCTCCCTTCATCCCTGTCATTGATAAACAAGTTGAATAAGACTGGACTCAGTATTGATCTGTGGGGAATGCCACTGACTACAGACCTCTAACTGCTGATCATGACCCATGGAGCTCTGCCATTAAGCTGGTTTTTGATCCACCTCACTGTCCATTCATCTAACCCACATTTCCTACAAGGATATTATGGGAGACACTGTCAAACTGCCATGTTTTTAGACATGCTAATAAATCTTTTTCCTGTAGAAGATTTCTCTTTGTGAGCAACAAAAAGATAAGGGAAGATACTTACAACAACGGAGGCAGCTATTTTGGATATTAGTCATTTTGGCTAATAAACAAGAACACTTTCATTGCTATCATTGTGTTATGGTGCAAAATTGCCTGAAACGCTCATTAAGGCAATGCATATGTAACTCTTTTTAAAATGATTTTGAAATTTATTTTAGTGTGTAAGCATTTACTTTAAGGCATCTTGAAATTTTTGGCTAATGCATCACTGGAGGCATCTAACAGGGAAGATTTTCCTGAGGCAAAGCTCTTGTTTTGCACTGGATGCCACTTCATAGCTTAAAAGTTCACTTACTGCCCACTTGGTGCTGACGGCACGTAATGTTCTGCAAGAATAGATTTATCTCTGTAAAGTCTAAGTGGTTTTTGAATCAGGTTTTATACTGAAGGAACCTTTTTTTTTCACAGAGAATTGTTTTCATCTCACTTAGGACCTGACCTTTCTTTAAAAGTATTATTTTTTAAACTGTCCTGACCTTTTAGATAAAATCCAAAAATAAAATATGGTACAGTTTCATTTATAAATCATTCAACTTTGCTTTTATTTATAATTAACATTAATACTGCTTAGAGATTAACTTTATTTATTTATTTATTTACTCTGAGTGAGAAAAAAAGGGGAAAATAATTCTTCTTTTTCAATTAAAATTAATTTAACTTAATTGAAATGTAGTGCTTTGCTTTGTTCAGAGGTGTTGTATTTTTCACAGTGAAGAAGAGACGAGCAAGGGCCATTGTCTCCCTGAAGGCGGATGAGCTGGGGACCACAGAGGATTGGGGTTGAGGCCAGCAGTGCTGGGCTTTGCAGCCAGTGCTGGTCCCACTGCCCCCAGCCAGTGAGCAGAGCAGGCTGTGGGGGGCATCTGCAGGCAGATCCAGGCCTGGGCATCGGGCACCTCCACGGCAAGGAGGACAGGCCAAGGCCAGACAGGGACATTAGCCCCATGGCTGGACAGGGTGGGGAAGTGGGGAGCAGAGGACCAGCACTGCTGTGGCATCACTGCAGCAGGGACTGATGGATTCAGTTGTGGTCCTGGACCCATGGACGTGGGTGGCGGAAGGCCCAGGGAAAGATGGACAGTGCTGTTTAGGCCCATTAGAACCCTCAGAGTCCTGACAGTTATTGAAGAGTACTTCAGTGGTATAAAATACATTGAAAGATAATGTGTGTTTGTTTGGTATACAAAATTTCAGACCTAAAGTTAGTTGGATTGTAATGCACTTACTTACATAATATAATATTAGCCATAGAACCTTGGTATGGCTGAAGGGAACACAATTTTTATGGAATTGATAATTTATTGTTATTCAAATAAAGTTTTAATGATCTGATAGTCTAAATTATGTAGTATAGAATAGCATCAATGATAATAATACACTTATAAAAGAACTGGCTTCCTACTCTCCACTGTATTTCTCCAGTGTATTTTCACCTTTTTCCCTGTGTCTTCAGATGGAGATTACAATTAATTGAGATCATCCAAGGGTTTCTGTTAGAAGAAGTTTGATGCTCCTAGAGGTGATGGAGTGAGCTTCCTCTTCAGGCTTGGAGTTCAATTATTTCTTTGTTTTATGTTTTCTTATCAGAGTGTGCCTCTTTCACATTGTTGTTTACTAAAATCTGAAAGTTGCACATTAGCTTCCCTCAGCCTCACTAAGTATAAAAGGCTGTTGCTTGCTATGCAGGGACTATGTAGCTTCATCAGAGCATTGTTGTATGCAGTATTATCAGAGCACAACATTTCTGAAATAAAATCGGCTCAGCAAATATTCACTTGACAACTATGAGCTACCAAAAATAATGAAAACCTCCTCAGGCCAAGGCAAGCCTACATGGGGTCAATATAAATCCTGTGGCCTTGTATTACTAATGGTAAAATTATAGTTATTAGGCTGCAATCTCTCTTAATTTTTTTAGACACAGGTAGGGTAAACAATGCAAAAGATGTGCTTAAGTGTTAAGATTTGTATACTTTTCTATGCAATGAACATTATAGACTCAATAAGGTAACTAGCAAGATACCTTTTCCACAACCTTATCTTCATCATTTGCTTAGTAAATAGGCAATCTTTCTAAGAATTTCACATTATTTCTAACAAGTATTAAACTATTTAAATAAATAATAATGCGAAAAAACCCAAAACCACAAAAAAACTCTTAAAATAATCTTCCCTGTAGTGAAGACAACTACATTAGATAATTTCTGCAGTCTTTAGTTTACTAATTTTTAGCACTAAGTTTGTGACAAATAGCTTCTTGATGCCTAACACTGGATTTAGAATATAAAATTTGGGCATTTAGCCCAAATACCTGATGTAGATACTCAAGAGCACTGGTACAAAGATTTTTCGATATTAAGAATAAATGAAAGATGATTATTGCTGTTTTTAAGATTCATTATTTTCCCACTTACTTGAACGTCATTGAAAATGTAAAAAGAAGGAGCGTAAAACTCATATCATTATATAGTTCAAGCTTTAGCAAGTATTGTTCTATCTGGAACTGTACATTTGATTTATGAATGCCATTTTACTTGCTAATAACATTGAACAGATATTAAACAACTAATATTTATATCCTTCTGGCAATAAAAAGAAAGTGTAGATTTAATTTCATTGAAAAGAAATGAGAGAATTACAATGCGATGGCATGTCCATGGTGACACAGAAAACTGAATTAGAAATCAGAAACTTTAAATTTTAAACTAATCTTTTTGTTAAATGGTTTCTATATACATTGTTGTGTACGTAATCTGTATAGTAATTATTATTTAAGATTTTCCTATTTGATTTTATCCTATCCTTAAAAAGCAGAAATAACACTTTCTGTTGCACTGTGATTCACAACACTAAATTAGAAAGAAGATAAATATATAAGACAATATTGGCAAGGCTTTTAAGTTGACAAATACAATAAAGGTACCCTTTTTAAGATGGCTACAAGTAAATAAGGTCAATAGGCATGAATACTCTCCATTCCCAGCATTATGTCATTCATTAAATATATTCCTGTAGTATTATTGAAGAATTTATAAGCTGGGTTGTTTGGAGTTTTTTGGTAAATGATGTTGGATTACACAGATTTATCATTGATGCACATGTCTTTTGAAAACAAAACGCACTATGACTGGATGAATATAATTGCGTTGTATTTCAAATCACTGGTTTCTCATTTACTAACATTCATTTGTGTTAAATTTTGGTTTTGGTTTTTGTTTTATCTTAAAAGTAATAGGCCTTTCAAAAAGCATCTTCTAAGTTAAACCAACTGAATGAACAGTATCCATTTGTGGGCCTATATTGGTAATTTTAATTTTTTTTCTATTAAACAAGCATATATTTTTGCAATAAACTCTATTATTTGGATAGATATATGTAAAAGAAAAAAAAAAGTGGTAGTCCTCTGCCNAAAGTGGTAGTCCTCTGCCTATGTCCTTAGTTTAGTGGAGAGGAGATAAATCATGATAGAGATGTTTGGCATGTCTGTGCTATTAAAAGCTAGAAGGTTTTATCTGGATTTTCAGGTTTTGAAAAGTAATCAGTTTGAAAAAATTAAGATGCATAAATTTACTATATTTTCAGTATCTACTTAAAAATGTGGTCTTAAGTTCACTGAGAGAAACATCTGGAAGATCATAAAGAAATGCATTTGTGTGTACTGAAGGATGACATGTCTCCTGCATCAGCCAAAATTTCTGATTGATGCTTAATTGTTACTTTCAGACTGTTCTGGTGTATGTCTTACTGCAGCAATTGATTTACATTTAAAATTGATATAAAATAAATTAAAAAATAAGAAAGAAATAACAATAGAGAGGTTGATAAAAAGAAACAGGGGGGAAAAGCAAGTATAGAAAAAATCAGAAGAGAATGCAGTAATGCAAAGAAGTAACTTCTGGTACCAAAATAAAATAAAAATTAAATTCTGAATCAATTCACACAATTGTGGACAACATGAAAACAAGAGGAACCCAGAAGTACTTTATTAAACTGCTGGCTAGACAGCTTTTAAAGTCTTTGTTATTTGTATATATCCAAGGATCATTGCCTCTTTGAACTAAATTCTAGAAATTTGTTTTGAACCATATTTTTTTT
>VYXB01010677.1:6582-30312 GCA_013397135.1 Pachyramphus minor
CCCCTCGCCCCCCCCCCCCCCCACCCCCCCCCCATGGGGGGCTCCTTCAAGCAGGATTGATATCTTGGGTTTGTTATCCAAAGAGGGGAAAGAGGAACAGAAAATGGACCTTTTTACATATCAAGGAACTTCGGACCAGCAGCTTCCAACTGAACAGTGCCCAGCCCTCTCCAGACTTCTCTCCAGCTTCTTTTCTCCAGTTTCCCCTCCTCTGAGGTTCAGAAGTGGTTGGAAGATCCACAGTAGCAGGAGAAGAACAGGCAGGAAAAGAGTGGGGGGACAATCTGGGACTGCCATTCCTCTTTGAGCTGAGACATTCATGATGCCATCCTGGGCAGGGTTTCTCAGGAAAACCAGGCCAGGCACAGCACATGGTGTGAGGGGTCAGCAGAGGTGGGTTAGAAGGGGAGGTTTCATCATGAACAGGTTCACTGTGAATGGGTTCATTCACTGCAATTCTGATTTTTGGCTTTGCTTTTCCGTGCAAAAGCAAAACATCGTTTCTGGCTGATCTCACCTGAATTATTTCCAAACTGCTTTTCCTCTGAGTTATTTCAGCTTGGAACCAGTCTGAAAAAATTAATTGTGCACCCAGTCCTAGGGTTTTACTCTATCAGCTGGCTTCAGCGTTTCCCTAGCTGCATTTTGGCTGCAACAACCTCCAAGATGGAAAAATGTGTTCCTGTCCTGAAATCTGTCTTAACTTCTTGTTCATCCAAGATGCTGATGGGAAGAACTCTCTCCATGAAATAAAACAAACAACAAAAAAAGTTGCTTTGAAATTTCTACAGTCAGGAAAAACAGTGATCACGAGAAAGTTCACACACCTGTTAACTGCTATTTTCTAACACAGTCTATCTATCTATTATTTATTTATTTATTTTTTTCAGAAACTTTTGGGATATTTTAATCCTCCTCCTTTCTGGATCACCTTTATCTAAGCCTAATTTCCCCACTTAAAACTTCATTTCACAGGATTAATGTTACTGAACTTTATGGTTGTTCATCTCCCTTCCCCCATTTTCTTTGTTCATGGAAGACCATCAATAAAATTCCCTTGTTGTTAGTGAAAGTCTTTTTTTGATAAACATTGCTTAGTATATACATCTTTTTGTTTAAAAATGGCAATGCTACTTAATAACAAACTCTGAGGCCTCCACGGATGAGAGTTACAACCCTGGCTGGAAATAATTTAAAGCAACTTTACCAGATGTAAAAGGGCAGAAGCAATTCACAAATTCACTTTGTCACAAACACATGGATTAACTAACCTGAAGTCTTTGGAAATGGCCATATCTGACCCTAGGAAGGGCTCTTTTCTCAGCAGTGGCAGATCTTCAGCTGATCTTCACATCATGAGAGGCTTCAAACTGACAGAGAGGAGATTTAGATTATATATATTAGGAAAAAAATTGTTCCCTGTGAGAGGAGTGAGGCCCTGGCACAGGTTGCCCAGAGAAGCTGTGGCTGCCCCACCCCTGGAAGTGTGCAAGGCCAGGTTGGATGAGGCTTGGAGCAACTTGATCTAGTGGAAGGTGTCTCTGCCCATGGAAAAGGGGCAGAACAAGATGAGCTTTAAGTTCCCTTGCAACCCAAACTACTATAAGATTCAGTGGCCACCTTTGGGTGATCCTTGATGATGATCAGATGGGCTGAAGGCTGCAGGTAGTTCAGGCATGCTGAATTTGAGGGGACTGGCCACCCAGGCATGGAGGATGAAGATATGGGCACCCTCAGTGTAGATCAAAAACTGGTGAACAGGCTCCCCGTACACCTCTGGGACGGGCTGGGCCTCATCGCTTCGCTAATCAAAGACCTTGCCCATCACGAGTTGAGGAAATCAGTTACATGCAGTAAAACTAAAATTTCCATTCCTTGTGTAAACACCATGTATCTCTCCAACGGTGTCCATAAAAATGCGGGAAAGTGCAAACTCAGCAGCTGGAATGGACTGGGCACCTCCGCGCAGTGAGCGGTTACCAGGTGGTCTCTGTCACGGGAGGTGATTTATGCTCACTCTCTCCCTCTTGGGCTGCTTTTATTTAGTTAGTGGGAGTTTGACAGCCCAGAGGTCACAGACACTCCAGTCACTAGTGGTTTCTCTACTGAAATGGAGAAATGCCTGTAGGGAGGGGAGGGGGGAACAGGATGGGACGGGGAGAGAAGAACTGAGCTGAATGCACGCTAGTGTCAACCACTGCAAAACCAGCAGGGCCATAAATAGTAAAGGGTTTGGGAGACGAGGGGCGATGAATAGTGCCTTAATCACAAATGAAATGTCAAGGGAGGAGGGGGAAGGGGCTCTGTATTTATTCTCTCTTGCATGAGATTTAAAACCAGAGAGACAGCATCCTTGGGGATCTCACAATGAATTTTTTTCTACACATCCAAGGAAGGAGCTTGCCCAGGCTTCTCACAGCTTTCTTTTTTTTTTTTTTTAATTGCTTTTTTTTAAACGATGTTCAACTAAATTTTTGGAAAATGAGTTCATGGCACTGCTCCTTTCTTGCTTCTGCCTTTCTCTTTGGATTTGTGCAAGACACTTAAGATAAATCCTTACCTCAGTTTAACCAGATTGTAGGAGGGCATAGGGAGAACAGCCCTCTTGAGACACCCTCAGGGAGCTCCAGAGAGAAGATTCAGCAAGGAGGAATAGCAGATCCCAAAGGATTCACACACAGCTGAGGTCCTGTACGTCCCTGAGTGGTGGCACCTCAGTTTTGCTGTGGTGAATGTACATATCTCAGGGTCTTATAGCCCTCTGGTTAAGCCCAGATGGAGGAGGATTGGAAGTGAAATGGTGGTGATGCTTTCCAGCTGCTCCAGGATACTCCTGCAACAGCCCTTCTGCACCCTCACTGAAGGACCACAGACAACGTGGGGCTGTGGCAGCTCCTGTCTGGGTGCCTGCTTTTAAACACAGGAACAGTATTAATTAACATCACTACTCCTGATTTACTCAGCAAGTCAATGAAAGAACACCTCCAAAATCCTTAATACTTGAGCCAGTTTCACTTCCTCTGGGATCCAAAGCCTGGGACCTGAGACCCCGCTACACCCTTCCTTTCCATGCATGGCACGTGTTCCTTGAACTCTGTCTTCATTAGAAATGTGTAATTTGTGATCTCAGCGGTACCTCCACATGGAGCCAGGAGCAGTGCTATTGGCTTTCATGGAGCTACTCTGGACTTACATCAAGGTGAATGAGATCAGTCCATTAGCCTCCCTGGCAAGCTCCCTGGAACATTGTTACAATTTACTCTGGTCCCTGAAACACTCTAGTTTTGGCCAATGGCTTCCCCTCCCTTGTTGTCTGCATACATCCAGGTCACCAAATCCCAAGTGTCCTCCAAGGTCCCAGGAGTCATGGTTTGATCTCATACTGGACATTGTGTGCTAGAAGAAAAATAGTCTGGGTTTTATTTTCTAAGGTTCCCAGCCCAGGAAATGCAAGAAGCTGTTCAGGTTTTTCTTGTGTGACAGATCAGCTTTTTCATACATCTGCTGATACAATGCTCAAGGATAATTTGACTTTCCTTAGGGAAAATAAACAGCTGGAAAAGTTACAGAAAAAAAAAAGCTTTTCCCAAGAAAATCTCCCCTCAAGTTCATAGGAAATTGCAGTGACCTACAAAGCACAGCGTAAGAGTTGATTGGGCTGGAAGGGTTTGAGAAAGCTGTTGCAGCTAATTTTTCCCTAAGGAAGAAACAGCTTTGCCTGCTCTGTGAGACAGACCTGCTCTATGGGAAGGGATTTGGACTTCACCCCTTGGGCAGTCCCCCTGAAGCCAATGGAAAGACTCCTGAAGGAAGAAGAGCAGAGCAGCAGAGGAATGTTATCAGGCTGAATTGCGCTGAATTCTCTCCCAGGAGTGCCACGAAGGACCAATGAAAGGTCAGAAACACTCAAAGATCTCATGATAAAGTGGATCTCATCTGTGTAATCCCATTACAGAGGACCTGCTGGATGGTTTGTGTCAGATGAAGATAGGGAACAGATGCAGGGAGATCTCCTAAGAGAACATCAGCATATTTGGGGATGGGGGGTCACTGTTGTCTGTGGAGGCAAATGAGAAGTGTGTTACCATTACGCTGCAGGGATGACTCAATCCATGTGGACAAGGGCTTCTCCTTCCTCTTGGCTTATGGATATCCCTCCTGCTGACACCAACACAGGAGCCATGGGACTCCAACCAGATTCTAAGGAGAAGAAACCGTTGTAGCAAATCTTATTTTCAACTTGGGATTCTTTACTCACACCCTGAATATTCATCCAGAATGCCATGATTTGTCTGCTTTTGGACAGAAAAACAGTGGGAAAATATGTATGATATCATTATAAAACCTGTAAGTTTCATGATTCACCCAGAGCCTAACTCCTGTGTGATCAGTATTTCTGAAAACTGAGCAAATTATTTAAGTACTTGGTGTGCATTTTAAGCTCGTTATAAGCAGTCAGTTAAACAAAAAATCTTGTCCATACGTGTTTTTTTGCTCAATGAGGTGTTAAATAGGAGATGCTCTTTAAACAAACTAATCCATCCACGAGAAAATATACAAAAGAAAGGCTTTGGAGTGACATTTACCGCTCCCCAAGCACGTCAGAAACGCCGCCTGTCTTCTCACTCGCCATCAGCGAGGGAGAAAAGGATGAAGTGGGAAGGTCTCCGTCTTAGCAAAACAGCTGCCGCAGACTTGAAAGGCGAGTGGCAAGGTAGAGAGGTCTGACTGAGATCACAGGCACTTCTGGCTGATAGGATCTCTGGGAAGTGAAGACAAGGTGTGAGAAGTCTGTTCTTTCTTGTATCATCGCAAGGGTTCTTTTTTGAAGATAAGCCCCTTTGCGGGGGGATGGGGGTGTCTTTGCACTTCAAGGGCGGGCGCGTTTCCACCTCCCCTCTGTTTGTTTTCTGATTTTCTTTTCACTCTCACGTCGGCTCTCCCTGACCCTCTCTCTCATCAGCATCACCACCACCTCCTCACGGGGCCCTGCAGACAGGGGTTAAGAGGCCTCCCAAAGGAAGAGAGTTTTACAGAGAGGTCTGGGGGAGACAGGCAGGGGCTCAGGTGGAAAGGGGTGCAGGGGAGGAAAGGTGTGGAGGGAAACTCCAGGACACCCGAGTGTGCTTCAGAGCAGCGACCACTACATTGAGGGACCACAGGAAGGGTCCTGGCATGATTCCTAAGCACCATCCACACTCAGGTAAGATATAAAAGCAGGGAAATCCAAAGAAAATTCAGAGAAAGATCCAGAAATGTAGCACTTCAGCACACACCAGTGCTCCTGGTGAGGACACTCCAAGCTCTTTTCATTCAAAGCCAAGGGGTCAGTCATCTTTAACAATTTCTCTGTGCAAAATAGAGCTCTTCATTTACAGTTTGCCCTACTTAAAAATCCTACAGAGAGTTACCCAGCTTTATGAAACAGCAGAGAGAATTCTTGCAAATGTTGCAAGGTAAAAGGGTGTTGGTTTGCTGGGAGTCCCAAGGATAGACAGCTGGCAGGAGCACAACTACATTGTTCTGCCAAAACCAGCCATTTTTGCTAAACATTTGGATTCAGGGGTCTTCTGGAGATTTGGGATGTATGGCAAGCAATGCTTCCATGTATATATGATGTTCAAAGTCCATGCTGTGACACCCAAACCAAAACAGCAGGGAGAAATCCAGGTGTGACATCCCGGCTGCACTGTCGGGTTGGTCACACAAAACACAACAAAGTTCAGAAAAACAAACAAGTAAAGAGAACAGAAGGAAACATTGCCAGGGAGGAAGAGGGAAATGAAATGGGGAGGGTTGGTAATTTACCACTTAACTCAGCCCATGTCTCCTAACCTTTCTCCACAGATCACTTTTCTGATTACCCCACCCCAAGCCCCGTAACACAATCGCATATCTTTTCATCAGCTCTTCCTTCCTCTGGGTCCAATCTCTTATGCCACAAATGAGTGAATTCAGGGTTTTATTAGTAGAAACGGGGGATTTCAGGCTCTGAGCACCACTGGGAGCCCCTGCTGCCGAGCAGGGACCTGCTGGCAGGCTGCTGCCCGTGTCAGGTTGTTGTACAAACATCACCCCCTACAAACCCCCGCCTTGGTCACCAAGTCAAGCAGTGGAGACAGTTTGCCCAGTAGTTTGACCTTTCACCTCCCCTTTACTAAATAGACCTAATTACTGCGTTTGTCTGTCATTTAAGCAACAAATGACTCCATTGAGGTCATCTGAGGGAAGCTGGAGTTCTTAGCTGTCATCTCAGGAGAGCTCAGCTAATTTTATCCTGCTGGGGAAGAAAGCCCTGTGAAATTTTGCTGGAAGGCTCGGTTACAATTGCTGTTTCCTGGGAAGGGTTTGGTGATACACTCGCTGCTCAAGAAAGCAAGGTATGGCCCCACCAGCTCATCTTAGTTCACAGTCCTCTTTGATTTCAAGTGGTTGTAGGAGCAAACCTAAAGGAGAAACTTTCTGGGACCATTGAAGGAAAGCAAAATAATAATAATAACAATAATAACAATAATAATAATAATAATAATAGTAGTAGTAGTAGTAGTAGTGAAATTAACTGTCATTAAATGTCACTTGTAATTTTCCTTTCTAAATCCAGATCTTCACACTGGAAACCTCAATACTCCCAGTGTGCTGACCATCTTTTGTTCAGGCAACAAAAAAAAAAAGCCAGAAAAATACAGATGTATTTTTTTCAATGGTGGTTCCTCTGCAGTTTTCTGCACTTGCTGTTCTGATGAAACCCAATTGTGTGCTTTGTGGGTAGCAGCAAAATGTTGATGAAAGAGGTTAAGACTGGAGAAAAGTCAAAGAAAACAAAATGTGTGCAGGGAAGGACAAGGCAAAACTAGAAAATGGTAGTGTTTCCCCTCTGCCTGTATACATAGAAATCTCAGAATTAAATGTGGGGAGATAAAAAGATCTATTTACACAGAGAATCACTGAAATTACTCGTTTGCCTATTTGCACATACACAGAGTTGTATAGAAGTGGGTCTGGAAGGGGCATTTAAAAGGACACCTTTCTACCTCCAGGTTCAATCAGTTCCCCCAGACTCATTCCTGAGAGACATGAGTCTGACTTATCTTCAGCCTTTTTCTTCTCTCAGCACTGGAGACCCCCAGTCTCTCTGGGCCACCCCTTGCACAGCCCTCCTGGACAAACCAGTGTATAGAATTACAGAATCATGGAATGATTTGGGTGGGAAGGGACCCTAAAGCTCAACTCTTTCCAATCCCCTGCCAGGGGCAGGAACACCTTCTACTAGCCCAGGTTGCCCCAAGCCCCATCCAGCCTGGCCTTGGACACTTCCAGGGATGGGGCAGCCACAGCTTCTCTGGGCAACTTGTGCCAGGGCCTCCCCACCCTCACAGGGAAGGATTTTCCTCAAAGTCTAATTTAAACCTATGCGCTTTCAGTCTGAAACCAATAGATGAGCTCAGGCACAAGAGTCAGTGCTAAGATATGTTTAGAAGTTATGCCAAGGCTCTGGAAATATCCTTGCATTTCCAGCTGCTTCACCACCGGAATATTGCTGCAAAGGATGCTTTTCTAGTTTTCCCCTTTGTCTGTATCTACCTTCTCTGTGTACCTCATGCTCTGGCTCTTCTCTGCTGCATCATATACTCTCTTCCTGTCCTCACCTTGCAGCCCATCCCCACCCATGCTCTCCTCTATCCTTCACATTCAAGACCTGGTCTCTGGATCTGCTGAGAGCCCATCTCCATCCCTGCCCTTCCATTTGAACAGGCACCTCCCTGTTTTCTGCCAGGCTCCTCCTCCATGTGCAAGGGGTCCCCTTTAAACATCTGCAAAACATCTCCAGCCTCCTCAGCCCCCTTTGTAAAGCTCTCCACCACCATGGTGCCTTAAAGACAAAACAAAACATGACAGCAGCCGGGATTGTTGTTGTTCCCATCGCGCTAATATCAACTGAGCGCTTCCTCCCACTGTCCCCGTCTGTCTCCATCCATCCACAGCGTCTCCTCTGCTCCACCACCCTGGCAGGCTGAGCTGAGGGAGATCCAAAGGCTGCTCAGCCTCTGCTGCTGGCAAAAATCACCCCTCGGGTCATCCTAAGGGAAAAACACCTTGCTTGGAGCAGCTCTGAGGGATCGGAGCTGGTCTGAGGGATCAAAGCTGTCCTGCTCCAAAAGCAAACAAAGAAGAGATTTTATCCCAACTTTCTACAGCCCCAAGTAAAAGAGGGTCTTGGTGCCTGCATGGGGCAAATAATCAGTGTGGTAAGGCCCAGGAAGAGGTGTCAGATCAGCAGAGCCCGTCCCTCAGTCCAAGAAGGGAACACCCACGGCTGAGGTTTGAAAGGCGAGAAGATGGTGACGGACGCGGGCACGCTCGGTGCTCTGATTCAGCCCCGTCTTTCAGCAGGGTTTAGATCAAGTCTGTCAAACTCAAATCTTTTTCTCCCTCTTTTCACTCCCCCTTTCTCTGCTGACACAACCGTGCATCGCTCAAGGCATGTTTGATCAGCAAAACGTGGTATTCTTTGCAGAGCAAAGCAACCCCTCAACAAGGCAAAAGAACTGCCTAAACAAGGGACTAAAATTATTGTTGATTTGCTTTCCTAGTTGGTGAGTCCCAAGGAGACTCCCAGGGATTTATCTGCTTTCTATAAGCAAAGATTCGCTCCATCAGACCCATTGCAGAAACAGTTAAAATAATCTTGCAGCGTTATCCTTGCTTGGAGGTGGGAGTTACATCGCGTTGCCTGGGTTAAATTGGAACAAAATAAAACTTAAATAAACGTATTTTGTTGTATTTAGCACCATTTTTTCAGCTGCATGACTTGCAGCACCCCAACCCCATGTGCATGGGGCTCTGTGGGGGGCTGTGTCCCCCATTACCTGCAGGACAAAATGTTCTTGGGGAGGGATAGAGGAGCCTAAACGAAATGCAGCCCCTTAACCAGGATTTGCCGGCTAAAGCTTTTCATGTGCAAATAACAGAAGCACGAAAATAGAGAAGGGACTTTATCGTTACCCCATTGCAAAATTTAAATAAACATAATTTCTTATGCTCAAAGGATATTTTGATGAAAAGGTTGATGTTATTACAGGTGCTTAAAGGGTTTTAAAAGCCTTATATCACTACACGGGATGAAAATGTATAGGAAGAGACAGCGAACATTGTAATAACATCCTCCTTAGTTCCCCCACTGACAGATCCCTGTTTCATTAGAGCACAGGCAGGATTTTAATAAGGTTGAAACGCAGCCTTCAAGTTTATGGCTGTTCACCTGAAACAGAAGGATTTTTCTCTCTTTTTCAACCTAATTTTTTTTTTCATGTCCTCTAAATCTTGTCTCCTCTCCCCTCCTTTCTGTCACCCACCGAGTGGAACATCGTGGATGGTACGTCAAGGGAACACGGCAACACCTCCGAGGGCCAAGTTCTGCTCTTCCTTCTTAACAAGATGACGAATTTTATTTAGATTTTGGCATCTCTGTGCTGACAAAAGGGCTGGTCTTAACTGATGTGTTTTGGTGCCTTGTTTGGAGAGACGCTGGAGGAGGTATCAACACCTCCCAGGACTGGAATGGGGAAAAGAAGCAGCATAAAAAAATATTGCCTTCAACTCAAAAAAAAAAAAAGACAGAGATAGTTACGACATCTTACCTAGTTCTCAGCAGCCTTTAGCTCAAGGAAAGCCTGTGTGCACGACTGCAGCCACCACAAGTTCCAGAGGCTTGGATGGAAGGAATGAAGTCTGTGTTTGTTGTGGAAGGGCACGGGGAGATTATTTGTTTGTGGCGGTAGGTCAGTGTGGGACCATCGACTACAAACCTAAGCTGTCAGCCAAAACACCCGACCCAGCCAGGCACCGTTGTGTTTTATTGGTTTGCATGAGGATGGGCAAAATCAGCTCAAGACATGCTTTTCAGGAAAAATAAATATCTATGGGAACGAATTGTCAAAAAAAAAAAGGAAGAAATAAAATAAAATAAAGAGCATGGTGGAGCCTTTGAGCCAAGCAGTGGGAGCGCTGACCTCCTGCTGTCTGTGTACCCTTCCTGAATAAATATTACTGTTGTGCACAGATAGAAGATTATTTTTATAACAAAATTAGCTTCTCTGCACTTCTCCGCTGGGCAAAATGCTGAACTTCAGTTGCTCTGAACTAAATGGGTAAACAGAAAGTTCCCAACGCTGAAAAATTAAATGGAGAGCCCAAAAAAAATGTAAAAAAGAGATGATCTGTGTATTTTTTATTTTTTCCCCCCCCTTACTTCCACAGATCTATCTGATTGCTGTAGATGCCTGGTCTTGCATTTGCAAGACAAATTAACATTGGTCTGACATCACTGATGGATTCACCAGTCAATCCCAAAATGTGCTGACCTGGGGCTGCAACAGGTTTAGCACACCCCCGATCCCACATGGAAATCACACCTGGAGTTGGTAGTTTTTCCTCCCACATCCAGGTATAGAGGGGTCCTGTAGCCCAAATATCTTCTGAGGACATGACTGAGGACAGGAAATAACAACAGGCTACAATGTTCTGGAGATGCCCCTGGTGAAGATGCTGTTTTCCACCTTCCCCTGGAAGCACTGGGCATCTCCAGAGCACTTGAGGACAAAAGTTTACATCCCAAGGTTTACATCCCTGTGCATTGTACATTTACTCTGGTACAAAGACAAATCAGTGCCACTCTGCTTCCTCCCCCTCAACAGTAAAACACTGGAAATTTAGAGGGTTGGGGTTTTTTTGGGGAAGAAATATGCACTAAAAGCTGAAGCACAGGACACTGGCTTTCCAACAGCCTTCTGAAAACTGCAGCCCATCTCCAGAGGAAGCCAGTGACCATCGCTAACATTGCTGGCTCTGACTTATAGATTGTTCCAGCTGAAGACTATTTACCCCATTTCCTCATGGATGTCTCCTCCTGGCCTAATTAGATCCAGCTACTAGCAACACACCTCTAGTTTCCTTCAGATTGTGCTTGGGGTACTTTCGAGCTCATTTTTAACAGACTCATGTCCTTTTAAACTCCCTTCACCTTGAAATTCCTTCCCAAGGCAACAAACGCCGCTGCTGTTCTCACACGCACGTCCCCACACGCTCAGTGGTCACCCATCGTGGTTTGCCTTAGTTAAATAAATGTCCCTCCCTCCACATTTGAAGTGTTCCCAGTGGAAGAGTGAGGTAACTTTATTTTGTTATCTAAAACAACCGGGGTTTTTTTTAAAGGATGACCTCCGTGTGTGTGTGTGTATACCCAGACACACACGCTCATGCACACGCACATGGGAGCAGAAACGCACATAAAAGACCCCGTTATGAGTTCCAAACTTAGGTAAACCTCCTCTAGACCTCATTAAGATTTGGGCTGGACTTGGCTCCAAGGTTCAAACTCCGTCTGCTCCCCTCAAAAGATCTTTGTTAGCCGTGTTTTCATGTCATGGGGCTGAGGAAAGCTGATACATAGAGAATTTTTGGACCTGGGCTGCTCCTGTTCTCCGTTTTAAATTTGGGGTAAATCAAGAGCAAAAGGGTCTGGGTTTGCAGGGGTGTGTTTAGGAGACACTGATGCAGGGCTGTAAGCAACTCAAGCTTGCAAAGAATTTTCTCTCCTTCCCAGCTCCAGTGCTGTGCAATAAGGATTTCAGATGGATTTTGAAGCATTCTACCCCCTCAGATTCAGCACAGAGAACAAATCCAGCAGAGAAAAAAAAAAAAAAAAAAAAAGACAAAAAAGAAAGTAGTACTCAGAGAAGTTGCCAGATTGCAAAATCACAGCGGGTTTGGACCTGCTGTTGGCCTCTTCTACTTCTCATCCCCCTTCCTTATCTCTCCCTCTGCCCTTTCCCTTCCCCTTTAAACCGCAGGGAGCAACAATACGGTCATTTATCAGTGTCTTGAGGGCATTTGTGTCTCCCCAGTCCTCCCGTGCTGGCTTTCCACCCCTAACCACCCGCAGTTCTCGCTTCCCCCGGCATTCCCGGCGGGAGAGGAACCTCCGGGGTCCTTGGGAGCCCCCTCGGCCGGTGTCCGGATGAAGGAGGGCGGCGGGGCTGCGGCGGGTGAGCACCACTGCTCCCTTCTGGAGAATTATATGTTCTATTTTGCCTATTTATAGGAGCGATGAGGTTTTTTCTCTAGGTTAAAAGCTGGAGATAAACCGATAAGAGCACGGAGCTCTGCTGTGACTGAAACCGGATAATCCACCCCCCAAAAACCTCATGTTTTGTTTTAAACAACTTGTGCATCACATTTTGTAATAAATTAACTTCTCCCACCCCTGGGTAGAGGAGGAGCAGAATCCCTCTGTGGTATGTTCTTTGTGGTGCTTAATTAAGTTGGTTTCACTGGGTTTGAAGAACAAAACTTGATTTCATAACGAAGAGTGAAACCACAGACAAGAGGGTGTTGTGATTGGAATGGAGGAGATAAGGGAGAAAGCAATCCCAGATGCGCTGGGGGGTGGTGGTTCAGGGGGGGAAAGCAGGACTTAGGTTTAAACAGATGTTCCAATGCCTGCATTTTGCCAAACATTTCGTATCCAAAATGTCCAGGGTTTTTATTTGAAACGTGTCTCACCGGATGGGAAAAACCTGTTGAGATCAACTAAAAACATTGACCTGCCTCTTTACCAGCATCTGACCCCAAATACATACATTTTTTAAGTGTGAAGGACTTCAACCGACTCTTTTGTTGTTGTTGTTGTTGTTGTGTGGTTGCAGTTGTATTTCAGAAAGGGGGATCAAAATTTTGGGGTGTTGCTCCTCTCAGCTGATGGCAGCAGAAGTAGCAGGAAATGGAGAAGAAAAAAAGAGGCTCTTCTTGCTGGGCTGTAAACGACGAGCGATAAGATTTTGTTATCACGCAATTCCAGGGAGGTTTAGATAAGGTTGGGGTTGATTTAATAAGCTCCAAGCTGAACTTCCAGGCTCTCAGAAAAATCTCTATAATTGCTCTGGAGAGGGGGAAAAAAAAAAATAATTAGCAATTTTGTTAATTTTATTTTTAGCATTACAAAGCTTTATATATGTATCGTTATTTTTATAACCCCAGGATTAAATCGTCGGATAACGAGTGGCTATAATTATAAATTAATATTGCTGCAGGAACAACCAGATGGACACATTCAACCACAGTGTGTAAAACACCAACAAAAGCAGACCTGCAGCAGAGGGAGATAACGGGGTGAAATTCCGACCCCGCTGGAGCGAGGAGCAAATCCCCGCGATCCGGAGAGGACCAGGAATCCACTCAGCTCTGTCCCTTATCACTGGGCACAGCTGTGGAGACAGTGACACATCTGGGGGTGAATCCTTCAGTTTGAGGGATGTTTCTGGAGCTGGGGGATCACAGGGATCACAGGGATCACAGGGCTGGCAGCCCACAACCAGACACGGCTTCTCCTTTTTTATTTTGAAAGGAAAGTTTATCTCTTGGGCAAAGGCTGTCAGGGAAGATGGAGAGTGGAGAAGGGGTTTAGCTTAAAAATGGGATTTAAAAGAGGGAGGTGGCAGATTCCTCCCCAGAACAGGGATAGGAAACCCACATAAAGTGAAATACAGGGGACCTAAGCTTTCTTTTCACTCTCCAAATTTCTCTCGATGCTGCTAAATTATCTAACATCTGATTCACAACTATCTTCTGTGCATAGTGTACAATATAAAAATTCATGGAAAAATCAAACCACACATATGTACACATATAAATGCAGGTACAGGTCAGTTTATTAATTTATTAGGGCACTGTGGTGAAGTAAATCAGGATTCATAAATACGAACTCAGGCTAGTAATGAAAATTTCTCTGCACACTGGCACTGTTGTTCAAGGAAGGTCCAGGTCTCATTCCTTTCTTTGTCTCTGCCTGAGTATCTGGGAATTCTCTCCTCTGTGCCCTTAATGTTGATGCCTGTAAAACAGTAAAAACTACCTTTGGCTACCCAATCCTTCGTTTACACAGTTACGTGCTACAGCTCACCCTTTTTCCACTCAAAAAGCAACATTTCTGCTTCAGATCATGTCTCCTTGCAAATCAAAAATGAAATAACCCAGCAGCCCTAAATGTATTTCTAATTTCCTTCAAATAAACCATTTTACTATGTCTGGAAAGTATATTCTAACGAGGAAAGTAGGAAGGAAGAACTATCAAGCTATTTCTTGATCTCTTAATTTCATATTCATCATGAGAATTTCTCTTTTTTTCTGTTTTTTAAATAACCTTTTCTTTTCAGATTCCTTTTATCCATATGATCTTCCTCCACTGACACACAGCAATAATTTTAAATGTTCATGCTTTTTCCAAGGAATATCTGTAGCATCAACACAGCAAAAAGACACACACGAAGCTCTGCACACAGCAGGTAACCAGGGAAGGTGCAGATGCTTAAAACTTGTTTTTTCATAAGTAAAAAAGACTCCATAAATACAGGACAAAGCTGGATTCTGTAAATGGTAGGAACTCAACCTGGGTGTGAATGCTCGCTCCTAAATTCTTTGTAATCCTGGCAGGAAACAAATGTCATGTTGGAGGGGATCTAAAAGACAAATTATTCCTACGTTTGCAATCAAGGCTGAGTTAGACTGATGAGTCCAAAAGCACAGAGCGTAAATTAATAAAAGGCTGACCAGGACTTTCAAGCAGATGCAGGACACTGACAGTTCATTTAGTTTTTCCAATTAATTAAAAAGAAAACTTAATCAGGACGCTGTTCCAAACACATGGAAATCAATGATTCTCTTTCATTTCCATAGAGTTTGGTCGAGGTCCAGTTATTTAAAGAACAAATATTCACATTCCTGGGGTAGAGGGATCCGCTGGTGTGACATCATCTCTCAAACTGCAGAAAAGGTGCAGTTTGATTTGTGCTGATTTTTGAAAGGCATTTGGAAAAGCCCATTACTTCTTTCTCTTGAATTTTACTCTCAGCTCATCATTATTATCAGGACCACTCAGGTTTATTATTTTTTAAAGAGGAAGAGGAGCAAGCCCCTGTGCCACAAGCACAGATTTGGGCAGGAGAAGAAATATTGTGGCCAAATCTCTTATTGTGATGTTGGGAGAAAACGAATTTGCAGAAACACCAAAGCAAAGTTTACCTGGGCGAAGGAAAATCACATTAAAACGGACACTTTGGGGGCATTTTGGGCAGGGAGGTTGGCTGGGCTCAGCCTTGCAGTAATTATAGACACCGAGGGTGTGGAGGGGAAGGAAACAAAGCTATAACCAAGTTGTATGTTAATAAATATGCAGGAGGTTATTCTCCTGTTTGAATGCATAAATCTTCCGTGAGCGGTCTGTGTGCGCCTGGAATGTGAGGAGCTGGGCTGAGCCAAGGAGAGTCCTGTCCAAATTTCACTGCTTTCCAAACGATGCCTCATTTATTAGTGCAGGCAGCTCCAAGTCTCCAGGGATTAATGTCTTGGCTGCCCAGAGTGATTAGATCTGAGATCAGGAGGAGCCCTGCAGTCTGAAGCTGGAAGTGCTTCATTCAGCAGGGCAGGGACTTCGGGGGCAGAGTAACTTTATTTTGGTCCGACAGCAGCACAGAGCACCTTTGAAACACTCCCAGCATGGACGGGTCACACCAAAATAAATACAAGTCACCCTTTTCACACCAGGTCTGAGGTGACCAAGCCAGAACAGGTATTCACATCTAGATCATGCAAATTATTGTCATAACATTGTTATCACTTTCAACAATAATTTCATATTATTTAAAAGTGTAACAATTGCACCTTTGCCACAGTGGCTTCATGTATTTTGCAAAGAAACCCTTCAATTTTTACAAATATTTAATCAAAACACGAAGGCTCAACTGCAGTCTGCTCCCTGCTTCACCGAAAACAAGTGTTTTAGGATCTTAGGTATAGAATCATGGAAGGGTTTGGGTTGGAAGGAACATTAAAGACCATCTTGTGTCACTGTCCCCCTGCCATGGGCAGGGACACCTTCCACTAGACCAGGTTTTCCAGCAGCACATCATCCTACCCACAAATGCCACATTCGGTATTGGTGCATCTTCTGGAACTCCAGCTTGTTTCTCACATACCTTTTTATTTTTTTCCCTTTCCCCTGGTTATTTAGTCCAAAATCAACTCTGCAAACCCCCAGGCCATGGTGCCTCCCAAACAAAAAGCTCCTTGTTATGTAGCAGAGCAGTGAAAGAGTTAATTTTCTGTTTGCAACCAAAAGGAGAGAATCTCCACTTACACCTTCCTGAAAATAACTCTGGGCCCTGGTAGATACATTATATGTGCCTTAATTTGAAATACCTTGGTTTGGAGAGTGATCACATGCTGCATTCTGCCCTGATCTCTTGATTTTCAGCAGAAAGGAAATTAATAAAACTGAGGTTATCCATTACCAAATCAACTGCAAACTAAATCTCATCCTATAATTGCAAGAAAACCTATCCGGCTGCTCGTTTAGTGTTCAAACTAAGCTGGGAGACACTAAGCATAATTCTATGTTATAGATACACCAATTTATTAGCAAAGACTTGGGGCTAAAAGTTTTTCCTCTTGTTTTGTTTTGCATAGGAGGGGATGAGGAGAGGAAGGAATGGGAGGGAGGAGGTGGCTTCTGGCTCCCTGGTAGTGCCATCTGACCTCAATTGCACCTCAGGGATTCCAGGGTTTTGGGAGAGGTTCCTTCAAAAACACAAGAGAAACTACTATGAAATCCTTACAAATACTTCTCTAAAATCTCAGTATGGTTTCAAAACATCATTTTAGGACAGGGAGGAATTTTTTGAGGTCCAGGTGTCTCACCCTCCTCTGCAGGGATCTCACAAATTCCCAGGAGCAAATCCTTCAGCAAACTTCTGCAATTACTGTACTCCATCCAGGGGAAAAGGAGCAAAAGAAATGTATTCCTGCTTGTTGGTCATCCTCATCCACAGTGACCATAAAACCAGCCCTCCCCAGAGAAACTATATCCTTATTCCAGAGGAATTTCTGGCAGAGGGAAAGGATGCTCAATAGATACCATCCCAATAGCCTTAGTGCATCCTAAATCCTACACCTGCCTTGGAGCAGAGGTGGCAGCAGCTGGAGAAAGCATGGGATGGGCCACTGAAGGTCATTTTTCATCTTGTCTTGGGGTGGCAGCAAGCAAAACCCCCTCTGAATCCTGGGGGACTCATTACATCCTGTCCTAGCGTCCTGGGAAGCCACCAGGATTTGGCTCAGGAAAAGAGGGGTGGGCACACAGTCTTTTGGCTCTTCTTTTTGGGTGAGCACCAAAGAAACCTCAGGGGAATAGGTGTGTGCGTGTGCTGCTGCACGTGGCTGGGCTGCTCTGTGCCCCAGAATAGGACTCTGGAGCTAAAAAGAAGGATAAAAAGAAAAGAATTTTTTTTATATATATTTTCCTCTGAAATTCAGGAAACCGTCCCAAATTTCCATTGCAAGGTAACCCGCTCTAATTCACCAGGGAGAGGAAGTTGAAGCAGACTGGCTGTTCCCAGTCTCAACTCCACACAGGACACACACAGACACAGGGACACACACCAGAGGAAGACACTGGATACCATAAAACAAGACAGTTGGGAAATGGAAAAAAAGTAACAGCATTTTTGGCCGCTAATAGCTCTTTCCAACGTGAAACACAGGTCTATAATTACTAACAAGCTGTAATAGAAACAACTGATGCCTCCAGCAATGACAAAAGAGCAGCATCGGAAAGAAGGGCCAGATCTAAATTTACATCTCCCGTTTACTAGAAAGTGGTTTTTGCAGTGAGAGCCCTTTCAGCATTGTTTCAGGACAGGCTGTATTTAGTCTCTCGCAGGAAAAGCAGGTCCTAAGATTTCCTCATGAATTACAAATAGATCCCACCAGTCCAAACTCCCAGTTAATACACTGCTCCAGCCCTCAGTGGAGTTGCAGGAGGAGTCATTTGGCACTGGACCTCAGCCCGTGGATAATTAAGGATGACATTCCTCACATGCACCTTTCAGGCAGATTTTTTTTTTTTTAACTCTTGAGAATTAGGACTTTTTTGGATGGAAGAAAGCAAAGGGGAGGGAGGAGGAAAGGGGACCTGGGTGTTAGATGATAAGCAACTGAACTGTAGCTGTTTTCCTGCAAAAGCTCTTAGAAATAGAGGGGAGGTGGGAGATTTTTGGTGCCAGGCTCCAGGATGGACCGTAGGGTTGTACCTAGAGCAAGACAACCTGGTGGGTGCTTGTGATGAGCCCGTAAGATGTATATAATGGAATATATGTCCAGGTATATAATGGAATTAGTGGGACTAGAGAAGCTGCTGAATCACAGAGTCACAGAATCACAGAACATGCCGAGCTGGCAGTGGCTTCAACCTGGAGCAGGCAGGACTCCTGTCATCATCAACTCTTCAGTCCTCTGAGAAACAAATCATAACTCTGTGACTTTGGCAGCTTCTCTCTGAAAGGAAAACCTGGCATCGACTCCTTCACGCCACCCAAAACCCAGCTCTTGCCCTGCACCTTGCGGAGACGCCTGATGCCGGGCAGAGGATGTAGAGCCATGTGTGATTCTCATCTGCTCAGGTCCTGAGGGAAAGGCTCAGGGTGATTTATCTCGGGCAGTATTTGCAAGGTATCCTCTCTATTGTTTCCCGGCTGCCGCTGAGCCTGGGCGGCCGACGGAGGGGTCAGAGCCAAGGCAGAGAACAGAGATCTGCCGGGATCACGCAATGCTCCGAGCCCGTGGCTCCAGTAAACAGAATCTCCTTAAAGGTCACATCTTCAGGCTCCCACTGCAACTGCCAAAGGAAGCTGCAATCATTTTTCAGTCCTTTAAACGCCAGACTAAAATGTACTCAGCCACAATTTTCCTACATGTTCCTGGTTTGTGAGGAGACTACTTAGGAGTCATTTCCTTGCCAAGAAAAGCTTCGCTTTCCTCCTGAACCCGGGATAGACCCAGGCAGCCCTCTGCAGAGTTAGGGGTCAGGGCACAAGGGATGAGACCTTGTGACTGGACTTCACAGGGCACCCCAAAGTAGGAGCCTTTTGCAGCAGCAGCAAAACAGTCTGGACAATGAAAATACCAAAATTATATTCAAAATACCACCCAAAAACCCCTCCATTATGGATATTGGTAGGGTAAGAGGGACCAGCTCTGAACTGAGAAATCCTAATACCTTTCTGGGTAGAAAGGTCATTAATTGCATCTCTTTTTCCTCTCCTTAATCATCTGTGAAAAATCTTACATTTCTCATGACCACTTTTCACCCCTTATTTACAGCAGGGAATTGAGTCTATCCTTGTCACTCATCCTCCCCAAACACCCAGCGAAAAACTCAGCTCTCCTGGCACTGGCTCTAACCCACCCTGCTGGGGCACATCACCAGCTCACAAGCTTAAGTGTGACCCCGGTGTGAATTAAGTGCTGTCAAACCTGGCACGGAAAGTCCACCCGTAGGACTGACCCCAAATGAATGGCCACTGTGTTTACGTGAACCACCCGCCAGATTGCTTGTCTCTTACCCAGAGCCCCAACGTGTGTCAATAAAAATCTCTGGGTTTCATTAGGCAGCCCCTGCCTGGATACATAAATAATAAGGCTGTTGTCAGATCTCCCCATGGTGTGTAAGGGCAGATCTGGAAACCTGAAGGCCACGACCTTCATGTTTCTCAGCAGGGACCGAAACGCCCTCGGAGCCAAAGTAGTGGGAAAATGAGAGTCTGTGTTATGCTTTAACATGATACTGACAGGCAAATGTAATTTCTCAGAGTTCACTCCAGCGAACACTGATCTGTTTTATAATCTCATGCACTGGCCTGGCTGCAGCTCCGAGGCTGCTGAGGGAGGGGATGGAGGCACAGGGAGCTTCCTCTTGGAGCTCTGCTCAGATTGCAGGGGAACCTGAGGCGTTTCTTGAGGGCAGGGAGAAATTGCACAGTTGTGTTTGGGATGAGGAATGAGGAAGAGTAAAAGGAGGATGTGCTCAGTGCTCAGGGAGGGTTTTGGAGGAGATGCCAGAGGAGGCGAGCTGGTAGTTCTCAGCCCACATGGGTGAAATCTCAGTAGGGCTGGGAAAGGTGATGTGCTGAAAGGTGCCACTGGGAGCTAGAAATAGTGAACTGGGAATGATGGCATGCTCTTCTTCTGACCTCCAGCCCCTTTCTACCTCAGCCATTTCCAGGAAATCCCTACTTTCTTCTCAGGCAAGGGCTCTGCTCAGCCAGCCAGGAGCAGGCATCTGGAACAGCTGCCTGACCCTGTAGTGGAGGGTCCCTGGACACTGGATCAGGGTGGGTATAAAGAACTGTTAGGGCTTTTCAGTGCTGACACCTCCAGGGCTTCAAATCAGTCACTCCAGAGCACCAAAAGAAGCAAAAGTTTCTGAGCCACAAAACCCAGTTACATCAGAGCAGGTGTGGTGTCCAACACCTGAAAACAGGCTGGGATGGAGAGAAGGGGTTTTGGGAATGCTTGCAAACACTACAAAGACTAGAGGAGTATGTAGGCCAATGGTTCAGTGGGGTTCAGGGATGCATCTGCTTTCATCCTGCGGTTTAATGATGCTTCTACCTTCATCCTGGGGTTCAAGGATGTTTCTACCTTCATCCTGGCATTTGCTCAAGGAGGAAGGATGCTGTGCTGTGCCTGAGCACGCTGCTACCTGCATATTGCCAGGTGACCTGTCTATATGTGCAGATCTGCACTGGGGAGGGTTTTCCCAGCCATGGTAAAGCTTCAGGAACGGCCAAGAGGGTTTTCAGCCTTGCCACACAGCATTGCTCCCTAAAAGGGTTTTCTGGTCAAAATGTGGGGGAAACAGGCTGCTAACTCCGGTTTGGTACCTCGTTAGTGAGCAACTGAGGTGACAGTGAGAGGTAGGAGACCGATGGGCCGAATTGGAAGGGAGAAAGGAGAAGGTCAGCAGATGACTTTATGAGCTGTGGAAGTAGCAGTGGCATTTTTCCAGGAGTACACTATGTCTTCTGCCGAGGAATGTATACCATGCTCTCCGGGCCGGGTGACGGAGTTAATCACCCCGCGAGCAGGAGGGACCGGGGCAGGAAACGCTTCCCGGGGCGTCCGGGGGCTGGAGACCCCGCTCAGCCCCAGCCCAGGCGGTGGGAGGGGGGGTGTCCCCCTGCTTGCGTTGCGTGCAAAGCCAACGCAGCCCGGTCCCTGTGTGGTCTGGAGGGGTTTGCGTGTGTGGTCCTGCAAAGCCCTGCTCATCTGTCCAAAGGCTGCTAACTGCCTGCTGAATGACCACGGCTGTTTACTTTAGCTCTGTCTGCACCAACTGAACTCTGATCGCTGCCTTCCTCCAGCTGGGCCGGCTCAGGACCCCAACGTGAAGGAGAGCGGGAGAGGGATCTGTGTGTGTGAGGCTCCAAAAAAAGAATAGGCTGCAAATGGACTACAGTGTAAATCATGGCGAACAATTTATGGGCCATTTTCTCTCCCATCATTTCTTCTCTGATCCCCACCCCCCCCTCCCTCCTCTCCTCACTCAAACAGACCAGGCTCATAAATTGCCCGTGCTGAGTGCTGGCAGAAAGGTTTTTCATGTTCCTGACAGCTGCAATAAAAATATGCCTGTGTGTCTGGTGACTGTGTGTGCGAGGGGGAGAGGTGGGTGCCCCTGCAGGGTGCTCGTCTGTGGGTATGGGGGGGGGTGTGGTGTGGTGTGTGCCTGGCATGGGGGGAGAGGGGCAGGAAAGGTGACCAGAAGTGGTGGGGGGTGTGTGCTGAGATCGCACATTCACCCGTGTTTATGCTGTGATTCCATGTGAGCTTGCTGTGATTGAAGCTTCACACGGAATTCCATATGTGGGTGCTATGATTCCCTGGGTGCTGTGATTGCATGTCCACGCTGTCCTGTGATTCCATGTTTGTGTGTGTGTGCCGTGATCACACATTCATGCTGTAATTCCGTGTCTGTGCTGTGATTCCATATGTGTGCTGTGATTTCCGTGTGTGTGCTGTGATTGCAAATTCAAACTGTAATTCCATGTGTGTGAGTGCTGTGATTGCACATTCATGCTGTAATTCCATGTTTGTGCTGTGATTCCACGTGTGTGAGTGCTGTGATTGCACATTCATGCATGGTTTTCCCAACCCAGGGGAATGTTTGAGGTGTTGATATTTTTTTTTAAAAAATCAGGATTAAAAATGCAAATTGTGCCCTTCTTTAACAAACACACTCCCTAAAGGAAAATAAATTGATTTCTGGGCTGGATCAATCACAGAATTTATTCTGATATTGACCAGAATAATACTCCATGCTGAGAATTTCTTACTTAAACCCCAGAACCTCTTTCTTAAACTCCAAACCCCAAACCTATTGTTTGCTTAAATTTTGAGACTCAGAATCAACTGAGCAGATAAGTCCAGCCTGTGGAACTTTTTAATGCAATGAAATCTCAATTCAAACACTACATTTTACAGCTGTAATGGAAATAATCTAATGGAAATAATCTAATTGCCAACCAGTTTGGGAGCAAATCATGTTCAGCCACAGGATTCCTAGAAAACAGCTTTTTCCTTTTCATCACTTCTCCATATTCACTTTTTTGAATGGCGTTATTCTCACAAGAAACTTAATGGGAAGCAACAGTCCAGCAAGTCCCAGGGTGTGCAAAGTGTTACCCACAAAAACCCAAGAGCTTTTGCCCAAGGAAAGATATTTTTCCCCTCTGTGTCTGCATTTTACCCTGATTTGGTTTGGATTCTCATGTGCTTTTATCAAAAATACTCTTGCACCCATCTTTGCATCACTAGCAGTTTGAGAAGCTTTTCATCAGTAAAAAGATTAGAAAGATGATGAAGATGCAGAGTGACATACAGGGAAAGAAACCAGAATTTGGTTAAAGTCAGAGCACCCAAAGGTCTGCATCTCGTACATTCTTAGTTAGAGATTTGTTAAGAAAAGGTACAGAGACCACAATATGTTCAGAGATTTTTTCCTAAACGTGAGTTGGGAAATGAAATCTAGACAAATCCCAAGCGGTGATAGACGCGTGAATGTGTGAGTAAAAGAGAGGAAAGCCCCCCAAAAATCAGGTCCGTATTTATCAGCACTGCTGGCACAGACCGTGAGTGTCCCTGGGCAGAAGCCGGCGGAAAACAGCGCCGGGGTATTTCCGAGTCCGAGAATCAACAGCCTGGGCTTTGTAGTTCTAAGTGCCTCTGTAGGGAACAAAGAAAGTGAGTAAAAATTGAATTATCCACTTAAGGTTCTGTCAGCTTTCCATCATAAATCTTTTTTTTTTTTTTTTTCTCCCCAGAGTTTTATTACTCATCTGTAAAAATTCCTCCCAGCCTTTGCCTTTCCGTGCACGATACGGTTCCAAGGCTGGAAAAAAAGCTTCATAGGTATGGAATCCAATAAGGTACAGAACTATCATTTTATGCAGAAAGAAATATTGTTTCTCACAGCTTCACCATAGGAATGAAATCAGGCACTGGTGGGAGCGATGGCTGGAGGGGAGATCTGGAAACCTCGTGAAGGGGCAGCTTCCAGCGGGTGCCCACAGGCACTGGGGATGCTTCGCTCATCCCATGGGCTAGAAACAAATCCCTGTGTTTTAAAGAGCATCCTCAGACATCAGCGACCTGTATTACAATCAATCTTTATTTAAAATGTGATTCTTTCCCCCTTTTCCCTTCTTTTTTCCCCATCCATTTTCCTTTCTATTTTCCTTTTCATCCTTTGATCCCTTTATTATTTTTCATTTTCCTTTTCCTTTCCTCCTTTTAAATTTTCCTTTCCTCCTTTTAAATTTTCCTTTCCTCCTTTTAAATTTT
>VYXB01010677.1:31225-79740 GCA_013397135.1 Pachyramphus minor
TGGAGTGTCACAACGGGGTGGCATAGAGGGTCTCCGTGGCTGCCCAGTGCAAGTGGGGAGTTCCTGGTGCTTCACTACACAAAATACTTACAAATGCCATACCAAAATAAGGAACTTTTAACAACAACAAAAAAATAATAAAAAAGAGCCCCTGCTTGGACAGCGTCTCCTTGCTGGGTTGGTTGCAGTTCCTTTTTACCTCCCTGCTCCGCGCACCAGAGTGCTTAGCAGCCCCCAAATCCATGGAGAGGGTGGGTAGTGGGTTTTTCCTTTCACCCTCCTCTCACCAGACTGTATTTCTGTCATATCTTATATATCCTTTATTATTATTATTATTATTGCTTTAGGACTGGGATCTGCATTTGGCATGTGCCTACTTTGCCCCCCAGCAGTGGTGCTGGGGGACTGGGGCTGCACCCCAGTGTGTGTGTGTGGAAGTCCTGCTGGAAGGAGGGTGCCTTGGACCCCCCAAGAGGAAGGAGAATGAGAAGGACCAGGCTGGGGATGCCCAGCATTACCCCTCTGCAGCAGGGATGAGGCACACGCAGGGAAGGAGGGAGGGTGGGCGGGAGGAAAACTGATCCTGAAGTTTCCATCATGTGAAATTGAAGCGCATGTGCCTATAATGAAATATTTCCTCCCATTTCATGGCAGCTCAGTAATTCCTGATGGCAGGGAGCCTGGGAAAACAGATCCCCCCAGCTCCCACCCACAGCGCCTGACCGCACGGGCAGGACAAACAAGGGCTTCGTTCTGCTGGTTCCCCACCTTGCAGCATCCTCCAAATCCAGCCCCACAGGGAGCCCTTTCCCCCTGTCCCTCCAGCAAAGGGAAATCCGCATTTCCAAGGGTATTTCAGTGCAGGGCTGCAGCAGCTTGGTCCCCCCAACCAGCAGCACCCGTGTCCTCCCGTGTCCCTGGGGCTGTGACCCACCCCCGGCAATAGCCACTGCTTTCATTTACTTTTGAATTATGTGGTTTTTCCAGCTCCTCTAAATTTAATTAAACTTTGACCAAAATTCTAAGCAGGGAAAGAGAATAGAAAAGGGATTTTGTGCCAGAACAAGCACAGTAATAATATTAATAACAAAAAAAAAAGCAACAACAAGCCCTTAAACACTTATGGGCTGGGTTGTAGGAGTTCAGGCTACTGGGCTGAGTCAGGCAGAGCACTGGGAGTCCTCAGGCCCCTTTGAAATCCTCCTGACACAGGATGGATGCAGCCGAGGACACCAGAAAGCTGCTGTAGCATCAGATTTCAGCTTAGAATTGCATTTTAGCCAGTGAAGATAAGCAAAGCACAGGTAAACTGGCACAGAAATAGGCAGAACTGAGGGTCAGATTGAAATCCAGATTGTGTCTGGGAGGGACAGGCTCTGATGGGGAGCTGGACCAGTTCTTGCTTTACCCTGGGAGAGAGCAAGCCATGAAGTAGGAATTCAGTGAAGGGAGGCAAGATGCCAGCACCAACCACCTTTGAGTCCTAATTATTTTGTGTCCCCATTTGTGTTATGGCAACAGCCCAGACCTGGAAAAAACCCCTGTTGTGGTGGTGGGTGATGCATCCCTTGTGTGTGGAGTCTGCATCCATTCCAGAGAGCTCCTGCTCTGCTGTCCTCCTGTAGTGATTCCCACTCATTTTAAGGGAATACAACAGTGCTCTACCCCTGCCATAGGTGACTTACTCAGCTGGAGCCAATTAGTAGGTCTTGCCATGTGAATTTACATCTTCTAACAATCCACTCCCCACTTCTTAATATAAAACCACTGTTTTGGTTTTGGTTTTTAAAGAAAACACAGATTCTTTATTTCCTTTTTGGAAAATAATAATTCTCTCCTTTCTGCTCTCAATCTGTTCCCTTTTGATAAAGTTTTATAAAGAGTTGGTCAAAGAGTTTATTCAGGCTTAGCTCCTGAGATGCTGCTAACAGGATGGAGAAAGGATCATATAAATTCCTTAGCCAGATAAATGTCCTGTGTAATCCTGTATCTGTTCCTGACAGTAGCCAGTCCCAGATGCTTCCCAGGATGTGACAAGAAAGCTTTGCCACCTCTGCAGATGGAATTACCTGCCTACAAAGAAACCATACTCTCAGTGCTGACCCCTTAGATGGACTTTAAGAAAGTCCAGAAAGTCAGGGTTTGTTAATTTTGTTAATGATTTTATTAATTCTACTTTTTGGGGACCAAGAGGAAAGCAGCCTCCAGGCTGAAAGTCACCTGAGGAGATGAGTGGGTGTCACAGTGGTGACTCCCAAATCCAGAGGCTCTGTGGTCCTTCCACACGTGGGTTTTGCTTTGTTTCCCATGTGCTGAATGTGTCACAAGAGTGGGAGGCAGGACCTTGGAAGTTTGGAAGTGTCCTGCCTAAGTCTGTTTGCAATGAACATTACTCATTTCTTGGTACAGAACTAACTGGGGGATTTCAGGACCTGATGCAGAAAGACCAGCGGGGAAAATTACCGTATCCCGCATTTTCCATGGCTGCTTAGGATCATGGAGGCTCACATTTATTAATGCTCTGGCCCTGATTAGATCTAAGTTGGATTAAACGATGCCGGGAAAACAAGTCATCCCAGATTAGACACAGAAATGACCAACACACTGTGAAAGAACTCAGAGTACAAACTATGAGCCCGGTCCAGCTAATGGAGTCTTGGGGTGCTCAGAGCCACTGCCTCAGGGACAACCCACTTAGGTCTTGAATTCAAAGAGCTGCAGTCATGGACTCAAAGACATTTTGCATTTACAGTAGCCACTTCTGTTGGCTTCTTTCCCCACGGTGTTGTCTCATCTTCTTCCCAAAAACACACTTTTACCCTTGTGGAATATCATCCTTTTTCCCCTCAGGCTTCAGGGGAGGGTGATGCCATGTCTGTGATAAGTATATTTTGACTCCCCCCTGTCTCCCATTCAGTAAATACTCTTCAAGAGAAAAAGTCATGTTCTTTGTTTCTTAGTTTTTTCCCAGTTGCTTTCCCAACTGCCTCATTTTCAGACTTTCCGAGTCTGAAGCATCTCTTTATTTGGTGGTTTACTGGAAAAGCTGTTCACATCTATAAACAAAACTTATTCTTCCTGATTTTATCTTTCTCCATTTTATTGTTTCCGGTTGTTATTCATTTTGGACGATACTTCCATGGGGACTTTCCAAAGAAGAGAATCCAAAGTGATATAAAAATGCATCTGAATGACATCCAGGAATAAAAGTGGGGGGTGGTTATAAATGCATGACTACCTTTTACTGGAAGAAGTGAAATATGCAGGAAGAAATCTGGGCTGGATATAATCAGCCTGGGAGAGCTCACCCTGAGGGTGATCAGCTACTGTGCTTGGGCATTTTGACGTCAGAGAGAGACTCAGGGAGAAAAGCATCAATCCCAAAAATGCTTAAAATTCTCCTAAAAAGAACTTCTAAGTCTGAAAGTTTGCCTGTTTTCCCCAAAAAATCATAACAGTTAATCTAATGAGTGATATTCCTACAAACACTGCTTCATTCAACCCTTGGTATGGCACTTTTTTCTTCCAGGATCCATTATTATCATAATTTTAAAGCACAATTTGGGTGCACATTAATCTTCCCCAACCCAATTCTGTATGGGGGAAAGGAAATGCCTTCAATCAGTTTGGAAGCTGATTATGAATCCCTTGGCCAAACCCTGTAGATTCGGTTACAAGTTCCCTCGTATTTTTTGCTTTCCCATCCCATCCTCCACATTCCCCATTTAAGGAAAGTTCATCTGATTTCTCTGGTCTGCAACCACAATTTTCTCTGTCTTTTTAAAACCCTTCCAAACGAAAGAGCTCACGTCATCTACTTATCAGATGGGACAGTGCAGCCGAACTTCCAACAGGAACTAACCCTGTGCTGATGAGAAGTGCTGCAATTCCATGAAGAAGCAAACAGGATGGATTGGGAGCCTCTGCGAGATGCACACCAGGCAGGATGAGCCTGTGGGTGTCCAAGCAGCAACTCCAAACCCAAAGCACCAACATAATTCCTTTATTTTTCTCTCTTGCTCCTAGCAGCATTCCTGTTCATTCCATAATGCCAGAACAGCAGCCCTTGCCCTGTAGCCCTTCCAATCCCACCAATCCCAACCAGGCAAACACCTGAAGGGGCAGCAGCTGTTACACAGTGGCACATGAACAACCTTCATTTCAGTCTGCTTTTCCAATGGAGCTGGGCTGCAAACTTGTCTTACTTTCTTTTGATTTCTCTGCAGAAAAAGAGCTCTAATCCACCAAAAGCAAAGAGCAATAAATCTGCCTTAAGAAAGAGCAACCAAGTCTGGTAAATAATCACATGTCTATAAACTTGAAGTGGAGGAAAGAAGTATTCAGGGGTATAACATATACCCCAGCAAGGTTTAAGTGCTGTTGGGTGCAACCCTCACCTCGTTCCCCAGCAGAACAGGGGATCAGCCCCTCACATTTGAACCATTTTTTTGGCATTTCTGTTCCTCATCTGGTGAATTTGGGATCTTACTTCATCCCCAGCATCACTATGTGCACCTTCCCAAGGGCTTAGAAGTCATGGCTCGAAAAGCTGGTCAAGTTCTGTTGTGTCTAAAAATTGCTCATATTTATGGAAGAAGTTTATGGGCAAACTGGATGGTTCAGCTGTCTGTGTAAATTCTTACACATGTGACATATCAGCCCTTACAAAGACATGGTTAAACTCCAGGATTATCGATAATCCAATTCTATTAAACAATACTAGTTCTAAAGGTGAAAAGAGGGAAGCAGATCTGGAAGTGGGGTTTGGGTTACACAAGGTCACTCCAGAACCCGTCTGGATGTCAGTGACAATAAAATCTATTCCAGTTTATGACCTGTCAGTGGTTTATTAGTCCCCTCCTTGAAGGCTGTAGGTACCTTCACCCAGTTCCTGAGTAACATAGAAATAAAATATGGATGCCATGTGTGGGAATGGGGATATTTTCCATCTGCAGTCCGTGGTGACAGTCCCAGGGCAGGGCTGGTGCTCGAGCACAGAGGTCTGCAATGGATATGAAATCCCATGTTCACCTGGGCGAGGCAGCTCTTCTGCAACTCGTTACACAGCAGAGCTATTTTCCAAGCCTTCAGGTAAATAAAGCCTTCAAAAGCACCAAAACCCATCTGCTCTTCCTCCCTCATGTCCCAGGGCTTTCTTTAATAAATCCCATACTGGGGAAGTGGAAAGCAGAGTTCTTTTCTGCTTTTGGAGCATTTCAGCTACGCTCTTCCCACTGCTTTTTTCCCAAAGACTGGGAAGGCCACAAGCCAGGTCTTCTCCTGCTTCTTCCTCAGAGAGGAGGGGATTCCTTGTGGGAAGGGCACTAAAGGTGTGACCCCCCCAAAAGGCATGGCCACGTCAGGAGGACAGGACTGAGGCAGGAAAGGGCAGTGGTCCTTTTGCTTGCAGGAACCCACCAGCTGCTTCAGGAGGCTGAGTTTTGGAGGGGCATTTCTGTAGAGATCTCTAATGCCATCCCTTTGGATGGCAGCAGTGCCAGATATTCCATCTCCGCCCCTCTGAGCACTCCAGCTCTGCAGCAGAAAGACCCATTTGCTTGGGGGAAGGCATTAGGATTTCTATAAACAGAGATTAAATATGCCTCTATGTGACAAATGCCCCCGTCAGGCACCGGCTGCCAAGTGCCAAGCTGGCATCCTGTCCTCAGGAAGGCACATGTGTAAGGCATCCGCGCTCATGGAATTGCTGTACTTTTATGGTCATGGACACGGGAGGCTTTAAACACTCTGGATTTCTGTGCATTAAGACGTGTTGGCTCAGACATCCCCTCATAGGTGCTCTGGAGAGGGACGTGGCAGGGCTGGCACAAAGCAGAGGCTCTGCCTGCCCTCGGCTGTGCCATCCATCATCGAGGAACTAATGGATCTTCTCACGCATCTGTCCTTGTTCGCCCAAAAAATAAATAAATACTGCCTGCAGTTTCAGGGCTGAATCCTTAGGTGGTCATGGCAGTGACAGAGATGCCCTGGACTTCTATGGAAAATGGTAGGAAATGGTCTCTTACAAAGGACAAAGGAAGAAATTCCTAGGAGGAAATTTCAAAACCGTGGCGAAAACGGCTTTGAACGTAGCAACCTTCCACCGCTGTGGCAAAACCAAGTGTTGAATCAGAAAAGCAAAAACCAACCCATTGTCAAAAAAAAGGTGGCTGAGGGCAACTGGAAAGTAGGGCCACATTTGATTTCTGTTCTCTAGAAATATATAGGAAATATAAAGGAAGAGCTCTATTTTATGGAGTAAACATTGAGCGAGTAGAGCACAATTTTACATCCTGATTTGGATGGGATTGTGACAATCCCTAAAATACACAGACTACCAGAAAACTACCTTTGCATGTCTCACACTCGCTTCTCTAAAGAATACCATGACTCAGTAGGTGTCTCTGCTTGCTTTCTTTGAAGGAAAAGGCAAAACTTGCATTGACACAACTAAAAGTAAAATCAAGCCCATTAACTGCAAACTCTCACAGGAAAACCCATGTGCACTTCCCTGTGCTCTTCCAGCCAAAATCCTTTCAGTGTGCACCTGCTTTCTGTTTGTTTTGGTGAAAACATTGAAAAGCTTTAACTTTACTGAAAAAGAGTTCTGATTTCACAAAAAAAAAAAAAAAAAAAAATTAAAAAAATCAAGTAATGCATCAGTTGCTGATTTATTTCCTTCCTTCAGGTTTTAGTGGGGTCTCTATAAAATCCTCTGGTTGAGCCAGCTCCATTTATTGCCAGTATTGTGCTCGACCAAATGAAGGTCCTGCATGTTTTGTTTGTTATTCTGAGTCATATCACAAACATTTTAGCAAAAGGCCCAAAGACTTACAGGGAGCACAGAGAAGCCAAAATCGCCAGATGGAGAAAAGCACATCTTAAGGGGATGACATTTGGCACGAGAAGCAGAAGAGAATTAGACTTTGGTTTGATCTGCCCCGTATTATATCACCACTTGTACTTTGCAGGAAATTGTTGAGGTTGAACCAAAATAAAGATCAAGTTTTAGAGCATTTTCTCTTCGCATATTCTTTTGGGACCTCACATCTTTCAGTATGCAACCTATTAATTACAAATACATACACACACTCACATCCAATTTGATTATTTGGGCTTCATCTGACCCTTCAGAGGGAACCAGATGAAAGTAATAATCAGTTAATTCGCTACAAAGCAAAAATAAATTAAAAAAAAATCAAAGCTAGATAAACATATCGTGTTCTCATGGAAAACAACAACAGAAAGGGCTGAACTGGCAGGCGAATTAACAGAACTCTTCCACACCTCTGTCAAAATGGGACACTGGAATCCACTGGTGATGAAGATAGTGAGTGGGGACCACAATGTCCCTGCTGTCCCTTGGGGTGCATGGGAGGCAGAGCATCCTGGTGTGGTGCTGGTATGGGAACAAGACAATGTCGCCCAGGGAAATTTGGGATGTTTTGTGCCTAAAGGGAGTTGCCAGCCCTCAAAATCGGGTTGTTAGGGCTGAATCCTTGTGGAACCTTCCACAAGGCTTCCATGTCTTTTCCCAGAGCAGAGGAGCAGGAGGAGAGCTAAGGGCAGAGACACGTTTGCCAAGAACAGATGGTCACTTCCAAGGTGCCTCTTTGGAGATGGAGACTTCATATCCCGAGCATCCTAGGGCTCACTTCACAGTCCCACCCTGATCCAAATTGAGAGGAGAAAGAGGAAAAAGGAAGAGGATGGGGCTTTCTGGAAGAATCCTGATTTAATGAGTTTATCTGTTGGATGGAGGTGCTTTCCTAAAGAATTCACAGAACTTACACCAAACTAAGGAGAATTCCTAGCTTTTTAGACAACAAAATCAAGTTGTTCCATTGGTTGGTGCAAAAATCATTGCCTAGTCCTAAAAATTTCAGGCATTTCAATGCTTTTTAATTGTATTATGATATTTAATATGATAATTTTTATTATGATTTAATAGGATCATTAAAAAATCAGGGATGTTATACTGGTAAAGCTGTAGTGCTTGAGGGAGAAACCATGATTCCTACTCAGTTGTGGGGCCCCAAAGTTATAATTTCCCCTAAAAAAAATAAGTGATTTTGATGGACTTGACTGCCTGTCACCCAAAAAAGAAATAACTACAGGAGGACCACCTGCAAGCTGGGTAAATCCAGAGTTTTGCTAAGGATGAGGAATTACAGCAGCTGCAGAGCTGGGCCAACACACTTTGAAATTCCATGCATAAGTGACTGCCCAGAGTTGTTGTTAAGCTGAAAACTGTTCTCACCATAAATTCCAGCGAATACAGGAGAGTGTGCGAGGGAAGAGCCGAGGACACCACGTATCCCATGACATTTTTAACTGCCCAGATTCAATTTTTAACTCAACATGAAACCCACAAAGAGAAGCCAGGAAAAAAATAGCCTTTAGGAATCAAGAGAAATGTGCAAATTAAAAAAAAAAATAAATGTATCCACCTCCAGTAAACCCCCAAGTTAAGCAACAGCATAATGCTCTATGAAGTTATTTCTCCTTCAGTCATGTACATTTGGTTCTTGCTGAGCAGCTTCACTTTAGTCTCAGATCAGGTTCATTATGTGCTAATATTCAATGTTTGCGGGAAAGTGCACTTAAGTTGCACACAGCAGGCCTTGGAAGCAGGGCTAGATCACAGATCATGTCATAAACTGTTGCTTTCAGTGGCTTTATTATTCTGCAGCCCCAACTTTTTCGAGGACAAGGCTTGACGTTGTGCAGAAGCCCATCTGCGAACAGAAGTGGGTGATGCTTTCTGTTCCAGGGGAGCCTGGTAGTAAAAACAAGATGTTGAAGGCTGACACCAGACCCAGCAGATCTTCAACTGGGTCTGTTTCACTTGGGGAAGGATGATGTTTTTATGCGTTGCAAGAATCCCGGCACAAATCAGGGCTTGTGTGTTGTATGGATGTCTGGGAAGAGTCTTCCCTGCCACAGTTTAGGCAAGATGCCATCTGCACATATTAAATCAATGGGGCTGTGCGTGGCTGCAGCCACAAATACATGTTTTGAGGGGGGGGATATGGATCCTCATTGTGTAGAAGTATCTCCCTGACTGAGATATCTTCAGCTAAGAAGTTGAAGTTTGAAAAAAAAAAGAAAAATGCAGTGACTTTGCACTTCACCTTCTCTAGGAAAGTCCATCAGATGAGAAACCCATATTTGGCTTGGAAACTCTTAGTTCTGCAAAAACCCCACATGAGGTCACCAACTGTGTTTGCAAACGTGGCCCTTGGCTTCCAGAGAGGGACCACAACCATTCCCATGGATCAGGACAGCCCTGGGCATTGCACATTGCAGCAAGTCATAATGGCGTTGGGGAAGAAGAAGGCGGCAGTGTTTTTGGGTCAAGAACCCATCAAACCAATTGTTTCTGACCTCCTTTGAGACTGTTTGAGAATGAGATACACAAACAACAACAACAAAATGTTTTTAATCTGGACTGTCAAGTATGGAAGGATATTTGTGGTGAGGGAGAAATTTGCCACCCACTGCTGTTGCTTTGGTGTACGATTCCTGTGGTTGCTCTTTATTCAGTCCCTGAAAGAAACTAACACAAAACCAAATTCCAGGCTATAAAGTGGGATTTCCACATAATGCATTATTTCTTAAGGGAATGAAAAAAAAACCCACATAGGATCACTCTTTTCCCCTGCTTCATCGACCTTTTAATATTTTCCAGCAGTTTTGTGGAATCCTCTATTATTTGCAGTCATTACTGAGGAGACCCCAATCCTCTAAACTGTCCTCACATAGGTCCATGTAGCAGGATCAGGTCATCATTCAGTAGCAGTACAGGCCTAAAGCAAAACAAAACCAAAAGCAAAGATTGTTGCTAGTGATACAGAAACCTCAGTGCCTTGTCTCAAGCCTTGGTTCAGCAACCAAAAATTTGGATTCTGGCTTACACGAACCAGCCAAAGGCCTCCTGAATTTGTGAAATTCAGCTGGAACTCTTGGAAGGAAGCAGGGATGGAGAGCTTTGGTGCTTTTTTCTGTAATTTTCCATGGTCCCAGAAGTAAACAGGGCCCTGATGGTGGTGGGGTGGGGTGGAGGAGTTTTAGAGATAGAGTTTTGGGAGATGACGCAAGACCATGGCAGTGGCAGAAACTGCAGGAAGGTTAATACTCTCTTTGCTCTCATCTACCTCTCCCTTCATTTAGGCCTAAAAAGAGGAGTTTGTGCCAAAGTTTGCTGCAGAGTTTGGGGGCTCAGGTGTTACTTGATTTATGCTTCTGGTGCAGAAACCCTGAATATTTCAAAGCCATGGTGCTGCTCTCCAAACCCAGTACCATGTCATACGCCTCCAAACCCCATCCAACACCTCACACCAGGCTTTCCTGTCAGTCCTCACACCAAAACACCCGAAAAATCCATGCAAGGAGCCTGATCCAATCCTTGATCTCACCTACATGCCTTCGAGGAGAGAGCTGTGAATTACAAGGTCTACTTCTCTCCACCGCAGATTCCTCATGCCTCGCTTGGCGTGAACATTTTGAAGCCCCTTTCACTGCCCCTTTTCTCTCTCAAAAAGGAGGCCACCAAACACATGGCCTCATTCTCAGAGCACTCAAAATGGGCAGTGTGTTGGCTCAGAAGCTGGATTGTTTCTCAGTGAGAATTAGGTTTGTAAGAGAACATTCACATGTGCTGCGAGCAGAATTTCCTTCCAGAGGGTTGCATGAGGTTTCTGACCACTGTATCTGTGTGTTCTTCAAGATGACGTATCGTGTTACTAATTCCCCTAATTGCATGTCTGGGCTAAAAACAGACTGAGTTTTCCTAAGAAGTTACATTCTTAATAACATTACTTAAAACACTGTGGTAAATTCAAGTAAATTTTGAACCGATGCACGTAGGTTATAAATCAGGATATAGATGCAGATAATGTTTACCTTAAGCTTGTTTATCTGACTCTGCCACTCATTTGTTCTGCGTTTTGCCAAAATGCAACCATACAAGACAGAGTGGCTGGAAGAGATTCAAGCTTTCCTTCTTCAGGCTCCTACTGCATGGAGCATTTCCAGGAGTGCAGTGCCCCAAAAATAACCATAAATAATATTCTTTCCCCCCAAACGATCTAGCAGAAAAATGGACAACTAGATGCAGCTTCCCCTTCTCTTTAAGAGCCTAAATATTGTGCCATGGTCAGGCAAATTTGCTCCTAATTGAGCACACATTTGAAGAAGGTCCAGGGACACAGAGCCTCAGCGAAATCTTGGATGCAGAACAACTCTTAGCGATGCATCTCCGCATGGTCTGTCAGTGTTATACGGCCCTACCTAAAGGTATTTTGATAATTTAGAGATAATTTTAGGTTGAAATGTTGTTGCCCCGCTAGAAACCATTCCCTGGAGAACCCCACGAGATGCTGAGAGCAGAAGGTGGGGGCTGTGAGACGTCCCTGAGCCGCCGCCACGCCGGCTCCATCCCCTCCCACGGGGACCAGCGGGACGATGTGGGGCTGAGTCATCTGAGGGGAGGACACAGCCTTGGCAGTGGAGAGCAAGATGCACGGAGGCACTTGACACAGAAGTGAAGCAATCTGGAAGGTGGAGTTTTTGAGGGGAGTGGGTGTTGGTTTTTCCAAATCAGATTTTTTTTTTTAAGCTGTGAATATCAATCCTGAAATTTCCACAGAGGTCAGGAAATGACATACGTGAGCATTGTTGTCACCTCCAGAAGGAGAGCGGAGGCTGCCTTTGGCCATGGTCCAGCAGCAGTGAACATGCACTTTTGGGAAGAGCATTAGCTCACCACTGAAAGGCCACTTGCAGAAGGAAGCAATGTGCTTTCCTCCTTTTAGTGCCAACATCTTCACAAGAGCACCAAGAATACATGGAGACTTGGAGAAAATCTCCTTTGGAAACATAGAAAGTTGAAGGGAAATATTTCCCAGGAGGCAGCCAGCCCAGGGGTGGCATTCTGGGGGAGATTTTCACAGGTGGTTGCCACTTATTCTCCCCATTTCCCTTTCCCCCACCAGCACCACTTTAGGATGTCCTGTGGCATGGATAGCAACACCCAAGGTAAATTCCCTGACATATTCAGGAAGAATTTAGTCATAGAAAAGGTTGTTAAGCATTGAAAGGGTCTGCCCAGGGAGGTGGTGGAGTCCCCATCCCGGAGGTGTCCAAGGAACAAGTGGATGTGGCACTCAGTGCTCTGGGCTGGGTTACAAGGTGGGTATCGGGCACAGGTTGGAATTGATGATCTTAGAGGTCTTTTCCAGTCTAAAGAGTCCATGATTCTTCTTATTCCAGTGATGGGTGAGTCAAAAGATCACCAGTCACCAGGAAACATGACAAATCACCAAACATTCGCACACCCCCCCAAGCACACGGATGACCTCTGACGTCAATGCTGGATATTCATTATTCATGGGGGACCAGCTGTGGTCTCCACCATCAGAGTTTATTTGGTGCTCTTAGTGTGTAGCAGAAGTACCCAACTCTGTGGTACATCTAACACCAACTCTCCCACTGGGTCCCCAGAGACCAGTCTCCATCCAGAGAGCCTCAGATTGCAGCATCTGGAGTAGCACGGACAAGGAACTGTGAGCTGGTAGCTCCAACTCCTGACCCACCCTCCCCAACCTTCATTGCCAAAACCAGTCCAAGGACCAGTTTGTGGAGCTCCAGTGCACTGCTGATAGAAATGGGCGGCTCCTAACAACATTTTCCTTTCCAGGGGGTTCTCTTCCTTTCTCAGATCTCCATTTCTCTGCACTCTGCCAATGCAGCCAACCCCCATTTAAGCACTACTAACATATGCATTTATCTAGGTCTTTTTTTTTCTCTTGGTCAGCTTAGGAGGCAGCAGAGGAGAGGAGGAAAATACCCAGCTTTTAGATACTTGAAGTGCAGCAGGTGTGATGCCCCTGCCATTTACTAGCAATGAGCTTACTGCAACACATGGGAAGAAAGATGTTTGCATCACTTCCCAGTAGCACATACTTTTCCTCTCCTGGGTCCTGAACACTTCAAGCCTGGTAAAAGTGGATTTTTATATTTTTTTAAGACATGAAACTGTGCTTTTTAAGATATGAAGTATGTGAATCCTTTGCTTTTTCAGTGATGGGTGCTAAAACCAAGAGTGGCACTTTCTGTAATTTTCCATCTCCTTTCATTTCTCTCATCCTAGAAAGATTACCAAGGTCCACAACAGCTAAATTTTTTTTTTTTTTTACTATTTTGTCATCAAGATCATTATAGGACAAGGGACTAATTATGAATATGTCTCAGACCAAGGGTAGTGAGGCCTTTCCCACCCTGCAACATGCAGCCAGAGGAGTGTCAGAGACTTGTTTGCATCTCCTAGTTGCTTTGTTCACCAGGACTGATGAGCTGAAGAAAATAATGACAAATACCAAAAAAAAATAAAAAAATTGGATGGCAGTCCAGAAATCAAGTGTAACGTGCTTTTTAAGGATAACAAGCTTGAGTGGTAAATAAAACTGGAACCTAGACCAGGGCTTTTTTTGTTAGAGCCCTGTGAGTTCAGCTCTGGACAGTGTCCAGGGAGCCTTTCTTGTTTAAGGGAGAAACGAGAGGGAGAGTTTGATGAGACTTTCCCTTCTGCAGGTAAGAAGGGAGAGGCTGGATGCAGCAACACCCTCCTACTCCCATCAATCAGCTTTGTGCCAAGTCTTCTGGCAGTGGACAGATCCAACAAAACCCCTTGAAATTTTTAGGAGGATTATGTTTTTCCAAATACCCAAGGAAAAAAAAAAAAAAAGACAAGCAAGTTCTTGAATTGTTCTTTACAGAGAAACCTGAGCCCTGTTTTTCATGAACCAAGCCCGAGCCTCTCTGACCACAGAGATTAAAATTGAAGACCTCAACATCTCCACCTGGAGCCCCTGATTTACAAGTTTGCCCCCCAAAGAAGGAACTCTGGTTGCTGGTGGAGCAGCACCATCCTCTGAGGCACCACTTTTCAGACACAGCCAGTTTGGAGTGCTCAGAAACAGCCTCAGAGGTGTTTTCTTCCTCTTCCTCCTATGCTCAGCACAGTCTTTTGCAGGCTAAATTAATGCATATTTGGAAGTTGGCAGTTCATTTACAGACCTCAGATGGTCAAGCCCCAGGAATTTCTCTTGGCCTTGGTTTGCATTTTGTGGGCAATGTTGCCAGTGGGGAGAATTTCCCTCCACCACAAGCCCGGTCCTGCTTTGCCGAGCTCCAGAAGGCAACCTTGTACAGTTGTGAAAGACACTCATCCTGTGTGCCCTTAATTAATGACATACTTCCTTAATGAATTATGCACCCCTTTTTAATCCCAGATTAGCTTCACGCTCTCTGCAAACTGTGGCAAGTCCTTGGCTCATTTTCCAGCACTGACCCAGGGCAAACTGGCAGATGTGACACTTGGTCCCAGTAAAGGGGTGGCACAGTAGGATGAGAAAATTTACCTATCCCACTCCCCCCCACCTTCCCCTGACACTGCTGGAAGCAGCTGGGTTGTGGCATCTCCAAAGGCATCTACTAAAACTTGCAGGGAATATTAATACCAGATGGGTAACTGTGGGAGGTATTTTGAGGGCTGGAGATGCTTCCTTGAGATGCTGAGTGTCTTGATCGTTTCCCTGCCTCTATTTCTAGAATAAGAGATGCCAAACCCTAAGAGAAAGCCTCTTGATCACACTTTTTGAGGTTTTTTTCCCTTCCTGGTCCCCTGGCTATGACCTATTCCCCCCGCCCCCCCCCCATTTTCCCCTAAATTCACACTATTTTTCCAGCTCCTGGAAAAGTTACATGGTGGGAGTTAACTTCCCCCAGACATCCAGCCAGGGCTGAATTCCTCCCTCTGCCGTTTGGAGGTGGCTTTCCCTTCCTTAGAAGTTATTTTATTTCCTCTGAACCACAACTTGTGATACCTGAGATCTTCCTAAAAAGCCTGATGTCAGCCCGGTTCATCCTGAAACCTTCAGTTGTCCTGGAAATAAAGCAGAGAGTTAATTTCTAACTCCAGTTTTAATCAATGTTGAGCAATATTTATTAAAAGGGCACTTTTTCCTGTAAGTGATTGCACTGGGGTAGCACCAACACACTGCAGGAGACAAGTTTGGAGTGTGAGATCAGATATTTTATCAAACTAAATCTGGGAGACATCGAACAAAACTCGAATGGCTTTAAGGTTCAGGGGCTTTTCAAACTCCCTTTTTTTTTTCTAGTCACGGCAGAGAAAAAGAGCCATTTGTTAGAAAAACAGTGTCAGGGAAGTTACATATGACATTTGCCAATGTTACATCATCAAAGCTAAATCTCTGACAGATCTGTAAACAGCAACTTTTCATATAAATGTCGATGGAGCCTCATGCATGTGCCTTTAGCACCATGTTACTACGTTTGCAGCCAGGAGAAAATGCATGTAAAAGGGGGAGCTCTGCTCACACTGAGAGGCTCGGGGTGTTCTTTACAGGTTTGGAATTTATGACAGAAAATTGTGGTTTTCCTTTAAAATCAGAATAAAGTGCTCCAGCCTAGGGCAGGTTTCTATCGCACGTTGAGAGTTCCTCAATTCCAGATCTTGGGAGTGAGTGGGATTTGGCTGTGAAAGACAGCCTCCCTTCCAAAAGAGTGTCCTGGGAATTACCCTTTGGAGGTGTCAAGGAGCATCCGGAAGATGTGGAGTGAAATAGTCACCTCTTTCCCCAATGCTCTGACAGATCTCAGGGGCAGAGGCTGCAATGGGGAACTACACAGGTGGGTTGGGGGTGAAAGGTGGGTTAAAGCCACCCATTACCTCTGACAGGTCTCTCCCATGATTCTTCCAACCCTTCATCGATATGGAATCAAACCAGGGCCCTGCACGTGCCAGTCCTGCTAGGAGGGCAGGACTTGGATTGTACTGCTTATCCAAGGATCAGGTACATTTTAATTTGAATAAACAAGAGCTTAAGATGTTACAAAACCCTTCCAGGAAGCTGAGCACGAGCAGCTTACAATTATTTTCTGGTTTTGCTTTCCTAGCAGTCTGCTTTCCCTACTCACCCTCTGTATTCTCGGTTCATTTAACTATTACTTAAGAAAATACTTCCTCTCCAAATTCTGACGCAAGAGCTAATACCTGAACACACTGCATGTGAACCTGCACAGTAATTAAGTGGATGACCCTGAAAACACAAATCTGTGTAATTGGTCTGAATTTTTTTAATGCTTTTTTTGCCCTCTGCAGGAGAGACACACTCAGCTTGTTCTGAAGAAGAGGTGAGATTTTATTCTATACTTTTTTCTGTCCAACACAGAGTAACTTTGAACTCCCACTGACTTGCAGAAGCATCCAAAAGATGTGGTGATGCCTTGCAGGGTTGTGCCCAGCATCCCCAGAATGATTTTCCATGGGCTGGAGAGACCCTATGAGAAATCTTACTGAACTGTTGTTGAAATGACAGGCCCTACACAACAGCAGATTTTCACTTCATCTATACTTACAGCAAAATGGAAACAAAACGTGCTTCAAATAAACAATAGTGTTTTCAGAGCCTGGCTTATTTTCTTGCTTTGGTGAGTTCCCAACCAAAGCTTTTCACGCTGGGGGCAACGATGAAAAGGTAAAGCAGGGAAAGTGAAATCCCAGCCTGACTGAAGTCAGTGGGAAAGTTGCCACTGATTTTAACAGGGCCAAGTTTTACCCAAAAAACTCTGCAAATTGAGGGGAGGATCATTTGGGAACTGCAAAGCTGATGGCTGAGATCTCTGCTCTTCCCTTGCCCATAGAAGCTGGTTGCACAATCAGGGATAAAAAACCACACCAGCATCTATTAAACACTGTGAAAACTTCAGACTCTTAAAGTGCTGAATTATAGGACGAAACCTGATGTCAAGATGAACCACATACTTGTAGTCTGGTGTTTGTATCCTTTTTTTTATTTGCACAGGCGTAAGAAGGTACAACTTGCCCTGATGAGCGTTTGCTGAAGAACGTATTTACCCAGAACTAATTAAATCAACAACCTCTGAACGTCATTGCAGAGGGTTAGTGGGTTTTTCCCCTCCATCATATGAGGAAGGTGATAAAGCAGACGTGACCACAAGGAGTGTCATCAGCATTATTTGGTTAGTGTGGATTTCAGTTCAGTGAGGCTTCCCAAGGCAAGAGGGCCTGAACTGCGGGTTCAGCTCCCTGAAGGGGCAGAGCCTGGAGAGGAGAAGAATTAGGAGAGTAAGTCCTATGAGGAGCACCTGAGCAGGCTGGAGCATGGAGAAAAGGAGGCTCAGGGGAGACCTCCTTGCTCTCTACAACTCCCTGACAGGAGGGTGGAGCCCAGTGGGGGTCAGGCTCTGCTCCCCAGCAACTAATGACAGGACAAGAGGAAACAGCCTCAAGCTGTGCCAGGGAAGTTCAAGTTGGACATCAGGAAGAATTTCTTCTCAGAAAAGGTTCTCAGGCATTGGAAGGGGCTGCCCAGGGAGGTGGTGGAGTTCCCATCCCTGGAGGTGCGAAAGGAATGAGTGGACGTGGCACTCAGTGCTCTGGGCTGGGTGACAAGGTGGGGATTGGGCACAGGTTGGACTGGATGGTCTTGGAGCTCTTTTCCAATCTCAGTGATCCTGTGATTGTAAGAAGAAAGGGCAAAACATATGGGTCTATGGAAACGTCCCCTCTGGCCACCACAGAAACTGAACAGGCTGAACTGAAAGGGTGATTATAAAAGAAACATTTTCCCTGAGAAAGGAAAACAGAATCTGCTTTTACCAGGTTTCGTTAACAGTACGTGTGGTACCTTTGACTCTCCTTGCAGCTTCCATCAGAGGCTCTCACAAGGCTTCACAAACCTTTATCCACCAACACTACTAGATCACACGGAAGGGTCCCACCAGACATCTGTCCCACACCTTAGGTAGGAACTGCTGCAAGCAGTTCAATGCTATGAACAATGATCTAAGCAAGATTTAGTTCCCTTAGAACTATATTTTAATCCAATGAACCATCAGGATTTACCAAAATCCCTTCAAAATTCATTTCACACTAGGATGAGCAAGCAGTTAGTGCAACTTTGCCAGTGACTCAGGTCACAGAGCATCCCTGTGCTGCTCACATGGTGGTGTGTGACATGGACACCTCAACAAATCACTTTGGAAGAGATTTTTGTGACTTCTTGACATCAGAAAAATTTGACTATTCCCACCCCCAGCAGCAGGAAGGACCCAAAACACCTCTTTGGTTTCAAATCTCATCTGACCCTAGTAAGCCTCCTTCCTCATTCCCATCAGGAGGCAGAAATTGCTGGGGGAAAACCCCTGTCTATGTAGATGCCAAGGAAGATGAGAAAAAAATAATAGTAGTGATAACAAAAATAAACCAGTAATTATGCAAGGGTGCAGGGGGCTGGCCACCTGTGGCACCTGCAGAAGGGATCTGGGGAGGGTATCCTGGCCTGGGCTCTACAGGAATCATCTGCCCTATGGTTTCATGATCCCCCATACTTACTCATCCCTCTGATGCTTCAACATGTCCTGCACCCTGGATTTTCCAGATGGAGTGTAGGCTGGGGTACAGGGCACGGCATCACATACATGACCCCAAACATCATCTCCACGCTGCAGGGTTTTGGGAAGCATGACTAAGGCCCTGTGCTTGCCAACATGTGTGTTGGACAAGCTTGAGGATGAGCAGAGCCGCTGTATCTCGAGGTCATAACATGAGAAATCAGCACTGCCAGTGGCCACTGCCTGGTCCCACACGCAGCAGAACTGCTGCCCAGAGCCATCCAGGCACTTTCCAGGCCAAAAGGAGACACATTTCCATCCCAGCCACCTCCCAAACTGTGCAGCCCTTCCTCCCCAGCAGCGCCCTTACTGCAGTGAGTGATTAGCCTGGGCTCACTTTTTGCCTCCTACTTTGGCCAGCCAACCTTCAGGGCATTGCTAAATTCAGATACGCATTTATTATCCTAAAAAATGTGGGAAATAGGACGGGTTGTAATTTCCCAAATTACTTTTCTTCTCCCTAACAGAAGCTGGCAGCAAATATATTTAAAGTGTAAATATTTAAATACTTACTTGCAAGCACAATTACCTTTTTTTTTTTTTGTCTATGCCTTGATTCATTCAGAAGCTATAAATACCTACTCAGGAAGCAAATGTCTGCTCTGGGTTTTTGGGGAGCAATTTTAAACCCCTCTTTGGCCGACTGGCTTCATAATTATAACAAGGGTTAATAATTCCAGCAGGGCTTTCCCTGCTTATTTTAAATCAGAAAAAGCCCACATGGATATGAAATAAAACATGTTGTTTTGTGACATGCAAAAACATCGTTGTGTCCAAAAAGGACAATACTTGTTTATAACACACAGATTAACGTCGCGAGGTTCATTTAGCCTTTAGCTTTTCCCTTGGCTTCTTCTGAGCGTGAAATCATTCCCCTGAAATGCCTGAGAAATGAACAGACTTCAGCATTTTTATTTATTTTGATGAGCAGAAAGCAAGGAAAAAAAGTTCCTGCCTGCAATCCAGGCAGAGAAATCACTGTCGCTCCTTTTCCCCGCTCTGGCCGTAAAATGTACAGAAATGTAAAGCAATAAAAATTTTATTAGGGGTTGTTTTCATAATGTTTACCAACCTCATGCCTCTATGACGCTTTCCAGGAGATAGTATTTTAATAGGGCTTCTTTCAGTTGATTGAGATGACCATAGGGGAAAAACCTAATTTTAAAGTTTTTCAGCACAGTGACTTTTTGCTTTGCAATCTTGGGGGTTTTTTTTCAGCAATCTGCTTTCCAAATTTCTTCCTCCATCCCTTTGGCTTCACTGCAAGCCTTTGGTCATGTAAACGTAAAACACGACGTGGACGACAAACAAAATGTAGATGTAAAATATCAAATAAATGCAAAATGCAATGTAGATGTAAAATATGACATAGATGTAAAATATAGTGTCAATGCAAAATACAGTGTAGATGTAAAATACAATAGAGACGTAAAAGATCATGTCATGTGGATGCAAAATACAATGCATATGTAAAATATAATGTAGGTATAAAATATAATGTGGATGCATAATACAATGTAGATATTAAATATCATGTAGATGTAAAATACAATGTAGGTATTAAATACCATGTCATTGTAAAACACTACCTTTGCTTCTTATGGATAATTAAAAAGCTTAAATTGGGGAAATAAATGCTGAAAAGCATTTCTAAGGAAATAACAAAATTATTAATAGCGTTATTAGTTTTGCTGCTGATTTAAACAAATCACAAAGCCAGATGAGATTGATTTTGAGAATTCCTTTGAGCAGCAATTAAAAAAAAAAAGAAATCTCATTGTTAAAACGACCTCCTGTATTTTTCTAAATGTAACAAATTCATCTTTTGCTGGTTTGGCCTCACCCTGCAGGGGCAGAGAATCTCTCCTTTTCATAAAAGAACTGTTTATTAGTCCAAGGTTCATCCCCTGATTTATCGATTCGGGTTCCCAAAGCCCCACGGGTTGGGTGCACAGCAACCCCGGGTGCCTGTCGTATGTTCCCAGCTGACGTGTTTACAATATTTTTGATTTACACCTTCCAGGTGTTCTTTTGGAAAATATCACTGCCTTGGGTTTACACATTTTTACAATATATTTGTGGTCGTCAGCGAGCTTCCACATTTGTTACAGGGGACGTGCCAAGAGTAAGGGTTTGTAATTTTTATCTTTAACTTGTTGGCAAGATTTGGATTTTTGGCTTTTAGAGGAAAAAAAACCCCTGATAATTTATTAACTGAATTATTAAAATTCCCAAAGTCCGTATTTTAGATTAAATGATGTTTTTTACTCAGAGATCGGGGTTTCAGTCTCATGCTTCTGGTGCATTTCCCTTTATTGCAATGCAAAGCATTTTACCCTAAAATAGGGGATAAATATCTTTTGTAGTTCTGCATCTTCACCCTTTTTCTGACCAACACAAATTACCATCACACAGAAAATTTATGCCACCTATGCCAACAGAAAGTATCTTATATTTATAACATGGAACTGTATTTTTCAGTGCAAGTTCATGGCGAAATGAACCAGATAGAACATATTCTGTGGTTGCCAAAATTAGGAAAAAAACCACATTCTCTTTAAATTTATTTCTTTAATACTGTGTATGTTTAGCATCGATTTTTAACGGTGGATTATTTTTGCCTTTTAATTTCAGGTCAGAAACCAGGCTTTGTTTCTGGAAGGCTTAGAAAGAAAAACTATCATTAATCAGATGGTACAAAGTAACTTGGAAAGTTGTTTCTTTAATTCAGAAGGAAAAATATTTTCTGGGGCTCAGTTTGCATTCATTGGAATAGCAAAACCTTCTTTAGCACTCGGATCACTTCTCTTTCAGCACTGCCAGTAAATGCCACACAGGTTTTTTCAGTGCTTCCTACATCACAGTAAAACATTATTGAAATTAAAAATACATAGTTCAGTAATGTTCTCAAAATAATAGGTTTTAATAGAAAATGAGTACGATCTTTCAGCATTTTTCCAGATAAATCTGCACAGGAGACCACAGGATTTACCTGCAAGAGAAGAGAACTAACTCAAATACTTTGGCTGTTAATTTTGTCATTTTTACCAATGAAGCACTTTGAATTTTATTCACATGCTTGTAGAACGTCATGACCTGGCTTCAGGGTCTGTGAAAAGTCCAGTGCATATTTGAGATGAGAAATGGGAATAATGTGCACGGCAGAAATGGGAATAACATTCATATGAGAAATGGGAATAACATGTGATGAGCTGTTGGGAAAAACCACGTCGTGGCTGCTGCAGTGCCAAATCCACACCAGAAATCATGGGCAATGCAGAGTCCTCATCGCTCAGTGTCTCAGGCATCATCTGCAGCGCCCACAGAGATATTCCTGCCCTAGGGAATATCAGTGGAATATTATCGGTTTTTCCTACTCAGGCTAAATGAAGGAAATTAAAATAACAATTATTTGAATCAGAAGTGTGTGGTGCTGACAGTGGAAAGGAAATCTAGAAATGCAGACTGTTTTATAGGAAGAGATCTCAAGATGCAGATTAATTTATCTTTATTTATCACGAGTCACTGGGAAGCGAAAAGTTGCAGCTTTTCATGATCATACTCCATCTCAGCTGCAAACATCAATGAAGCTGCTGTTCTTCAAACCTTCCCTCAAACTACTCTGCTTGAAGAGCTCATCCCAAAAAACACAAGAGCTTGGGAGTCACTGTGGGGAAAAGGTTGGATTGCTCTTCCCGAGGCAGCTTTCCTTGGTGTTAGCAAGCAAATCCCAAAAGCGAGGGATTGCACGATGGCGATTACTTTGCTGATGTGAAAAGTGAAATGAAGCAAATACTTAACTCAGCTCTAAAGCCAGTAATGTAAAGAGAAAATATTTGACAGTTGTCAATGCCTGTTAAATTGGGAGGCAGATTAGCAGCCTTACTTTTTAACGTCTAAACATCTGAAACCCGTTTCCTGTTTAAAAAAAAACCCAACCCTCTAGGTGGATGACCTCAGGCAGAAATTTTTTTTATTAACAAATGCAAATTGTACATCATCTTGGGGAAAAAAAAAGAAAAAGAAGGGCCACTCTTGGTGGTCTTGATCCGTTCTGTATATGGGAGAGGGAGCGAGAGAAAGGGGAGGCAAAAAATAGAAAAAATAAACTTTACCTTCTCACTTTCAGGGTGGGCAATGCCATTCCAGCGTTGGGGTCCCTGGCTCTGGGAAGTGTTAACGCTGTCACCGCAGCCCCGGTCCCACCGCCGGTGCTTCCCTAGTGCTCGGAGAAAAAACATTCCCTGAATTCCTCCTCCTTCCTCCTATCTTTGCTCCAGATCCGTGCGCTGCAGGTTCATGTCGCTACTGTCAAATTGCACGGGACAGGGCTAATCTAAACCAGTGCCGACCCGCAGTCCCACTCAGCAGCAAGGAAAAACATTGACAAATTTGCTTTTTCAAATCCTTTCTACTCTTTCCAGTCTGTGTTGGCTGTGGTGTTTTGCTTTCTGTTTTTTTTTTAAATATTTTTTTTTTTTTGTCCTAAAGCTATAAATACACAGCACCAGCTGCAACATGTTGCTGAAATGAGCTTTATAGATCTGACCATATTCTGACATGACACGTTTTACTGGCTTGGGGTTAAAATTGGATATTGGAAGTCGACGTTCTGATTTTGATGTCTTTAATGGTCCCAATGGCAGCTTGCGGCGCATTGTTCTCCCCTGGTGAGGATGGACCCTCTCTAAAAGCTCATAAAAGGCACCACATAAAGGTAACACATGCTCAAACATCCATTTAGTTATTATATTATCTAAAAAAAAAAAGCAGCCATCTTTTTAAAGCGGTGCATATTTCATGTCTGTACACCTATTTAATGTAAGGTTTTTGGCAAACCACATAATCATTAAATTCGCCTTTTTTCCCATCTCTGGATTTCATTGAGCTGGGACACTGGTTTCCTACTGTGCATCTGTGCTAAGGTTTGAGGGCTTTGCATTGAAGAAAATGCAGAGCTTGACCTCAAAAACAGGGAACACAGGCTGGATATGATCTAGATAGTCAGCACTGGAAAAATCCAAGGGTTTTTTTACCCAGCCAGGCCTGAGCCCACTCATATCTCTGAGAAACTGGAGGTCTGAGAGGTGCACAGGTGTTAGTTCATAATTTAATATTCCATTAAAGTGTACAGATAAAAGGTTCACTCTATAGACTGTGTGAGCAAATTTACCCACCAAATTTACCCGCCTGGTGGCTACCCTGGTGTCACCAGGCTATGAATCAGACCCAGAATTTCTAATAACGCATTTATAATTTCCCATTCTTATAAATAATTTACCCTTTCTTATAAATAAATTGCCCTTTTTCGCCCAAGAAGTTATTTCTAGGATACCCCCTGGAGAGAGGCATTCCGGTGTGCCCGGGCACGCATTCCCAACAAATGCCAGCAGTTATTTTTCTGATGAGGGATGACTCAAACATTAAGAAAATCAATTAATCTTCCATGAGCTCTTGCAAATGAATCCTCATATTATCTGTATATGCCGTCAGCCAGGATAGTTTAGAAAATACCAACTCCTATCTTATCTTGTCACTTCATACGCTGATGGGGGGGGGAAAAATAATGGCTGCAAGAGCCACAGGGTAGGATAATTAGTAAAATCAAGTGACTTGCTGTTTGTTTGCTTTGCAAAATGAACTTTTACCCCTCCACCGCCACTCCTCCCCCCAATTTTCACCATCTTATCATACAGCATTTGACATGACAGGTTAATGAGAAAACCCCCAAATTGGGCTTCTGCAGCTAATTGTGGGAGTGGTGGCTCTTGGCTGGGAGGGCTCAGTGATCCGGCTTCTTCCCCCATGAAATCTGAGCCCTTGGGGGAGATGCGAAGGCTGGGACTGCAAACCTATAGAAACACTCCTGTATAGACACTAAGGTTCTCTTATCCTCCACATTTGAAATTCTGGGGCAGCAAACTTTGCGAATTTTACAAGAACTTGTCTTGCACAGCGTCCAGCAGTTTTAACTTCTTCTCTAATCTTGCATTTCATAATTATTTTTTAATATAACCTGCAATTAAAGTGACTTAAGCATCCCCTCAGCCTCCTGGCAGTGAACTCCTTCAGAAACTGCTGTTTTTAGACTGCCATGAATTGAACAATTTGGACAACAGAAGAAAAACAGTTGCCATCAGTGTGAGTGGAAAGAGAACCACATGGTGCTCTCCCTATTAATTATTCGACATCAGCATGAAGACGTGTCCGAGCCATCCTGACATTCCACACTGCTACCCCCCAGCTTCTCCCATCACTCGGGCTCTCTGCTGCTAACTGACATTTCCAGGGAGGGTGATTTCAGGGAGTTTATGTTTTTTTAGGGATGAGTAGGGATAATGCAAAATTTGGGGCTTTTTGGACAAAAAAAAAAAAGCCCTTTTGTTGGTTGTATTCAAAAGTGAAACATCACTGATGGGTGAGACATGGCAGCACGTCCTGCTCTGCCCTCTCTGCTCTCTGCAGTGCACCCTCCACCTCACAGCCCCACTGTGACTGTTCTCTCCCCATCAGATATATTCTCTTCTCCCTCTCTGCTCTCTATGCCATCCCCTCCACGTGCTGAGATCACCATAAAATAAGGTCTATCCAGTGACTTTTCATGCCAGCAGGAAAATCGTCTCCTGTCTGTGTCCCACAAGGAAACACTGGAGCGTTCAGTGACTCAGGGACATGAGGGTGAGTGAGAAAAAAATCACTTTCTTCTGCTGCCTTTTCTCTGTTGAAAAGGTTGATACCATTAAATGGACACTCTGGTGATATTCCATTAAAAAAGCTGCTGTCTGGACTTTTTCTCCAGAAATATTCACTTTTACACTGTATGAGGTTACTCAACATGCTCCACCTCAATGCCATGACCAGCACACATGACCAAACTCTCAGGAACAAACCACTCAGCCCCATTCTGCATCAGATTTCATTTCCAGTCACTGGATTTATTGACATTATAATGGCCAGGCCACACAAACTGCAGCCATACAGCCAATTAACGGGACAGACAACAACAGACATTTGAGAAGTTGCTAAAATTGGTCCCGAAAATGATCTCGCTTTCTCCCTGTAAAAGGATCTTGTTCTGTCATTGTGTATTAAATTGGAAAGCTTCATGTTGGAGAGCAGCACAAAATCATGTCCTGATAAGGTCTCACATAATCTTTCAACAGATCATATCTTCTGAAACTTCGTTTCATAACTGCAGTGTCAACGTGAGGGGGATTTGCCAAGGCAAAAGTTTCTGCACACACTGTAATAAATTCCTTGGTTCACTGTATTTAAGAGTTTTCTGCCAATAATCCCAAGGCTCTGAGTCAGTGCTGCCGAGGAGACCCTTCTCAATTAGGGTATGAAATGGGATCTCAGAGCTCATGTCAACCACCAGCTCTGAGACAACGTGTATTTAAAAGCAATATGAGGGTCATGTTCCCAAACAAGATACAAGTGTTGGACTCAATGATCTTTGAGGTCTTTTCCAACCTTAATAATCCTATAATTCTATGACTCTGTCTCTATACCTGGAGATCAGCCATTCATTAATGTGAAATCCATCCCAGCAAACCCATGATATGTTTTTTTCATAAACCTAACGGCAAAATTACCTCAGCCATGCTTTTCCTCCCAAATTCCAAGGCAGAGACTCAAATTGACCAAAAATATTTTGGAGAAGTTACGTTGATTTCTTTGAATTGTTCTCCCCATCAAAAGACTTTTGAAGGTCACCACCTTCTTTTTGACATTAAATGAAGCATTGCAGATAATGCAATGCATTTCTTTATTTTAAAAAGTTCAAAGGTCCATTAAGGCCTTCCATGTCCATACAAAAGGTTTAATTCACCGGAAACCATTTTTCTCCCCCAATTGTTTGGAGCGGCAAGAGAACCAAACAATCTGTTATTCACACAGATCTACCCAGAAACGTGTTTCCCGTGCCCAAAAGGTCTATGCTTTGACTTAACAAAAATAACTTTTCGCTGGGCTGCTTTAAAACGTCAAATTCGTCCACAAGCAAGGGTTTTGCAAGATGATCTGGGCTGTATTTGTAGGTATTTGTGGTAGGTGGGAGTTAAATCAAGGTGATGGGGTAAGGAAGAAAATACGTTGAATTTTTAGCGTCTGAAATTCAAGTCCATTTTTTATACCTTGAGCTCATGGCTTCAAGATGATGTTGTCAAAAAATTCAGTAAAATAAGAGAATTGGTGTGGGCTGACCAATTTCCCCATGCAGTTGTCCATTTTTAAGCCGAATCTGTACTTTCCCACCATCAGTTTGGAAAACAACGGCTTTCGGTGCGTTTGAAGAGACCTGCCTGAGCATAGCTCTCTGTTTCTCCATCCAGGCTGTCCAAGTTGCCCTGTGTAATACCAATGTTATTTCCTTTATATTATAAATAGGATTTGGGTTGAATATGAATAAACTCATACCCATTGGTATGCTTTGTAACTCTAATCAGCGTTTTCCTGCAAAAAAAGAAAAGAAGAAAAAAAAAAAAGGGGGGCAATGTTTATCTGAAAAATAAAGAGGTGCTAATTTTATCTTGTGAAAGTAGATATCTCCTTACGTCCCTCCAACTTCTAGGAAGATAACCAGAATGTATTATATCATCTAAGTCCAGCATCCTATGAGATCAAACAGAATAATGTATACATATGCCAAAGCTGATTGAAGTATTGCTGGTGCTCACTTCCGCTTCACTAAGTATGTGTTTCATTGATATACGTAATTTGCCACCGCCATGAAAGAAATTCAAAGTCCTCTGTTTGTGCCAGTTGATTTCTATGATATCTTGGAGGCTTTTAAAATAGGGATCCAAAATAGATGTGCCCTTGTCACCCCTGTGTTTAAGCTCTCTCCAACAGGAAATGGCACGGGTTCAGATTTTTTTATACTGGAAGCCACATGTAGATAGATAAGAATCATGTCTTGTCTATGACTAAGCATTGACATTTAAATGTTTAAAACATAGTCAAAATGATCCATGACAAACCCACCTGAGACTATTTTTCTTTGTCTAAAGTCTTACTTTCGAGCCTCTTGAAAGGGAAGGTGGAGCTCTCAGGGTTGTGACATGACAATGTTATGGTAAGGAAATGGAAGTTTGCTTTATTGTTGGTCTTCAAAGACTAAAGGAGGTTTTGCTACGGAGCACCGTGTTGTCTCTACCAGGAGAGGGTTTTATCCTTGCCTTCTCCATCCTCAGGATGGTTGGTTTAATCCAACAGGTTTAAAAGGCAGGATGGAGCCAAACCACAGATGTCAGCTTCAATGCGCCTGGAAAAAAAAAAATATATAAAAAAAATGAGTGGTATTTCCTTCAAACTGCTGTTTCTTCTAGAGGAAGGGGGCAGCTGGAGGGGTGAGGAGGGCTGGGATGTTTATGAAGTGTGTGGGGAATTTTGAAGGAAGCTCACTGAAGGAGGACAGATGCTTGTGGGGGGAACTGGCAACGTGAGACTGAGCCTTTCACTTTGAGGTCGCCCAGGTCGAGCTTAGCCTTGGTCAAGGATGGCACTGAGCCATCTCCAGCTAGCAGCTATTTTGGGGCTGCATGAGAAAAGTGGCTGGTGGGGCTCAGCTCCTCACCAGAGGGAGGAGAGAGACTGATTTTCTTCCTTCCTGATCCGTCAGTGAAGACGTATAGGAAAATGAGCAGGGATGTACAGAGGAGACTAGTTTGGTGGCACAGACTCAGCAGCATTGTCCAGCATCACTTCTCCAAGACAAGAACAGCGATCACCATAGGATGCTGTACTGCTGTGGCCAAGAAGAAGCATCTCCCAGAAAGGTGGTGTGTGTCCACCTGTCAGCATTGGCCCCAGACCCTTTATATCTCCTTTTCTTAAAAAAAAAATCTCCTTTTAGGAATATTTACTTCTGACAATGTTTCCATTTACACCAGGTAGACTCAAGGACCAGCATCTCCTTTCTTTTTCTAGAAAACAAGGAGAAAATCACGTTTGGTCACTCAGATACAGCCTCACTGCAACTGTGGCCTCATGGAAACTTTCCTTGAATGTGGGGAGATTACTCTGTGTTTCAGTCTCACTTTATTCCTACTCTTTAATTTCACTCTATTGGAAAATTTGACATACTAAGTCTCTTATGACTTCAATATTGTTTTGTGAATCCAGCAGCATGGTGGAATCCCACAGTGGCTCATCACAAACTAAATGGCCACAGGACAGCCCAGTCAAGGGTAATTGGAAGGGAAGGGCTGCTGCTGGGCTTCTCCAGCTGAGGGACTGGGGTTTGGCTATTTAATACAGAAAATTATCAATCTAGTCACAAGTTTATAGCACTGCTGGCAGCTGGATGGTGTCTGACATGAACTAGTCTTCTCACAGACATCGCTGGTGCCTAAGATGTTCAGGAATGTCTACATCCCTCAGTGTAACTAGGCAGATAGAGAAAGAAATGAGGCTGCCAGGAATTTGGGTCTTTCCAAGTCTTGCCCAGGCTGAAGGCACTGACAGAAGTATCTGGTAGGAGAAGGATTGATCATCCAACAAAACTTGAGCAGGGGGAGAAAGCTGATTCCGGAATAATGAGCAAGAAACTCAAAATGTTACTTCCCACAGGTCTGGACTCCATTATTTCCACAAGCAGTGTTGGACTTGATACCAAAACCACTAAAGCTGATAAAAGTCCCCTATAAGATTCATCCAGCTTTAGAGAGAACAATGGAGCTCAAATACCTTTCACTGGTGATGGGTGATGGACTTAATCTTAACATCTTAATGCTTACCATGTGTATTTTTATTAATATAATTCTTTTGTTGGGAGGAAATACATGCAAAGAGAAAGGAAAAAAGAAAAGAAAAAAAAGATTTAAGAAAAAAAAAAAAAGAAGGGTCTTGTGTGGCTTTGCAGGGGAATTTTTCTGTGCAAAGGGGTCATCCCACCAGCAGAAGGAGCTCCAGCTAAAATCCTGGCTCTGCTGATTTGGTACTGATGAAGTAGATGAACCTCGTGAAAGAACAAAGGAAAAAGGTGAAACAGCCAAGTTCAGGAAGAAAGAAAACTGGGATGAAGCTCCAGGCAGAAGCAGCACCAAAAGGGATGTGGGCACAGATGATACAGTTGGCATAACCTTGTCTTCAGGAACCACGACCTTCTGACCTGTGTTTTCACTTTCCAAAGTATAGACTGAACTTGCTGGTAGGGTTTCAGCAGGTTGCTGCCATTCCAGGTAGATCCTGCCAGACTGGTGGTATCAGCACTCAAACAAGGAACAAGGAACAAGTCCCAAGCTCCTGGTTTCCATTGGCTCTGGAGATTCATGGCAAAGTGGCACAAAGGCAGCATTGCTCTCTTCAGTGTGGGAATTCCCTGAAACATCTCTGCTGGCTCTAAGGTTTGATATTAAACAATGGAAGAGAGAAGAAAAATTTTTTTTAAAATGATAAATCTCAGGGGAAGTGATACAGTTTGGATAAGCTCATGTAATCATTATTGCAGGGAAGTTCTCAGGTTTAAGGAGAGAAAATAAAACCACAGGATGCCAAGCCAAGAACCAAAGTGCCTCCAGCAGGTCTTTCCAATTAACCAACATTTATGCTTGAACAAAACTAAGTAATGGGATACAGGAAATACAAAATATCATCAAACAAAGAAACAAGAATGCCTGCAGTGCTGAATTCCATAAATAAAATGCACTCCTTAGCTTAAAGCTGATAAAGCTGATCTTCTGCCACAAACTGTTTCACAGGCTGCATCCCTGCAGAAAGTTATCCACAAGGAATTAGCTTCCTTATCCTTTGTTTATATGTATTGATGATAGTGCAAAGGCACTAAAGAGCTTTGATAAGAGATTGTTACTTCTGAGTCACAGAGACACTGCAAAAATCTTCACCCCTGGAAGTAAGACAAGGAAAGTCCATGAATTGCACAGCATTTTTTCTGCAAGTTCATGCTAATTTGCTATTGCAACATTCATGCCTTCTTGAGTCACACATCTGGGATGTTTTTAAAGAGATATTTCTTTCTCAGAACTAAATAAATTAATTTCAAAAAGCAGGAGGGATATACCTCATTAACTTACTGATTTATAACTCCAGAATCTGGTAGGAGGTTTTCTCCCTTATCAAACCAATGCACAAGAAAAATGAAAAATAAGATACATGAAAAGGAGAAACAAATTTTTGTAGTGTTTTTCTGACTTAAATACTTGTCATTTTTACAAAATCATATGTTATGTATATATATGAATATAATATATATATGCACATATGAAAAGGGAAAATATCTGTCTCTTTTCTTGTGCAGGAAAAAGAAGCAACTGGAAGAAGCAGCTCTTGCTGCTATTACCCTCTCTGCAACACTTCTAAGGTTAAAGGAATAAAAATCCATCAATTTGTACAGCCTGACCTTACAGTGTTGGTTTTTAGCTGAATTCAGATGTACAGGATTAACCCAGCAAAGTTTACACGACATTGATTTAAAAGCTGCCTTGCAGGACCTTCCACCAAGTTACATTAATTGGAATCTTTAATCGGGCCTTGGGATGAAGGAAAAAGTTGCTTCGCAGACGTGCAATGTATGATAAACAGATGTCTCTGTGCATCAGATAAATCCAAATGCAGTGTGGATCACTAATCACTGCAAGGACATGGTTTGGGCAGCACCAGGGATGGGGCAGTGAGCAGTTCCTTAGTCCTGTTTTTGCTAAACAAAGACAAGACAGAGATATCTAAGTTAGAAATGTGATTTCTCACCTCCCAGTACAGACTCAGGAGTCACCCAAGAGCACCAGTTTGAGCAATAGATTCCAGGTACCAACCCAAGTGCTCTTTGGCAACAAACTTGAGAAGTGAATCATAGAATCATAGAATGGTTTGGGTTGGGAGGGACCTTAAAGACCTTGTCATTCCACACCCTGCCATGAGTAGGGACACCTTCCACTAGACCAAGTTACTCAGATCTCCATCCAGCCCGGCCTTGAACACTTCCATAGATGGGGCAGCCACAATCTCTCTGGGCAACCTGTGCCCAGGCCTCAAGGTCCTCACAGTAAAGACTTTTTTCCTAATACCTAATCTAAACCTACTCTCTGTCAGTTTAAAGCCATTTCCCCTTGTCCTGTCACTACCCACTCTTGTAAAAAGTCCCCCTACACCTTTTTTGTAGGGTCCCTTCAGGTACTGGAAGGGAGCCCACATGGGTGGTTGGACCCCTCAAAATACAGCAGGATTGATCAGCAGAGACCTGGGAGGGTTTTACATGAGAGACACACACCAAGCTGGGTGGTTGTAGCCTGGTGGTTACAGCTCCAGAGCGGGAGGGGACATGGCTCTGTCCCCAGGGTGGTGTTCATTGGTTAGTTTTGGGTAGAAGAGTTCTCCAGCAAAACAAACACAACCCTTGGAGCAGAAGCTTCATTACAATTCTGGATTTTTATTTTAATTATTATTTTTTTTAATATTGGCTGTTCTCACCCAATATCTCATCTCTTCTTCAGTCTGCAGCCAAATTTAAACCAACATTTTTTAATTTCTTTTTTTGTCTACAAATTGTCTCCTTCCTCTATATCTTCTAACCTTCTTCTTGCACTTTTCATACACCAGACAGGTCATCTCATTTACCATCACGAGATACCAAGAGACACTCTCCTCACTCTTGGGTCTCCTGCCGATGTCCTTAGTCTCTTGGAAAATCCCACCCAAGCTCCCGCGACCCGGCCCAAACCAGTATCTCCAGGGAAGTTAGCTGTCAAATCCTAGCAGATCTCCCATGCAAAACACAATTTTTCAGCTTCTTATCGCCTTGTTCTGCTGGGGTAGCTCTCGGCAGGGACAGGAAAAGGGCAAAGAGCTGCCTGGAAAGCCCAGAGCCTGCCAAATCCCCCATCATTTCCAGAGCGCAGCGGTGCCAGGATTTCATGCAGGAAACCCAGCCATGGTTTTCGGACGTGAGTTTGAAGACCCATTTCCTGAGTTATTAGGATTGAAATTCCACAAGGAATAATAAGAATATTAAATCACGCCAGGGTAAGGCATGTGTGTATGGAAGGATGTCACCCGAGGAGGCAAAATTTCAATCAACTTCTAAATAACAAGATGAAAGGTCTTAGAGCAGAAGTTGTTGTCAAATTAATAATATCATGACTGGCCCATCCGCATAGATTACACCAAGTCCATCTGGTTTTAGCTTTAGAACTCATGGAAATCTCTGTTGACTGCCCACAAACCTTTTCTCAGACTCACCCCAGCAGTGCTCCAGGATCTGTATTGCAAAGGTTTACACGTGGGAGCCAACTTGCAGCTCTGAATTTGGCCCATTTCTTTGGAGGACATTCCAGGAGTAGCCTGTGATGTTGTTTGGTCTCTGGAGGCAGCCCAAATGAGAGCAGAACAAAGCTTTGATGCAAATGAAAACCTACCAGTGAGTACAGCTAAATAAAGAAAAAATGATTATTTGTTATGGAAACCAGTGGAGGAAATCTTGAATTAGTCAGTGCATTGTGACCTCTCTCTGCCCTCCTGAAAAATGTGCATCTTCTTAAAGCGCTTGGAATTTCCACTTCCAAATAGGAGAAACTGTGTGACACTTCCAGTCACCTGGTGCAAACCCCAAACTTTATTTAGCACAGGCGAAAAAAATCATCCTTATTGTACAATATGTATTAAAAAAAAAAAAAGAAGAGTAAAAAGCACAACTTCTGTGAAGTTAAAAAATTTTCAGTGTCTACGTTCAATCACTGCACAGACAGGAAAAGCTCGAGTTGATATTGTGAATGAACCATGTGGTAATTGTTTCCGTACATCCTCATTAAGATGAAAAGCTACACAAATAAACAACAACAAAAGCTGCTATGTGCCAATCAGACGGTTATTTCAAAACAAAACAAAACAAAATTAAAAAAAAGAAACCTGAACGGAAAAAAATCTGGCTCGGAATATTCCTTCCCATGCTTCCCACCAGAAGGAGTAACCGACCGAACCAGGGCTGCAGGAGGTGGGACAGCACGTTTTGCCTTGTTCCCTGGGTCACCTTTAGGGAGGGACAGTCTGGCACGAGGCTCAGCTGGGTATGAGTAAGCGGAAGGTGAGGAAGGACATGGAGAGAACCAGAAGTTACGGGGAAACACGACAATTAACACCGGAGAAACTGCCCTTGAGGGACTCACAATATAGAGAAATCTTCTCCTCAGAGGTGAATAATGACGTTGCCACCCACCGTGTTTTACCGGCATCGTGACAGCGCTCACCAGAAGGGTCTCTTTGAAGTTTTGAAAGGCAAGGGGCAGAGGTGACCTCCATCCAAGAGCGGGACAAGCTCCAGGATCCCTTGCTGCAGCATCACAAGAGCCCCGGGGCACACTCCCCGACATCCCTGGGATGGGGACCTCCCTAATTCGGAGCTGGAGACGATCCCCAGCTGACATCGGCAGAACAGCTCCGCTGGCTGAGGGCTCCACAAAGAGTTGTGTATTCCCCATAATTGTCCTCCTTATCAGTGTTGGTGAGTGTGCAGTAGTCTAAATCACACAGTCATGACACTACACATGGCTGAGCAGGAAGAGCCCACTTGGCCTGGGTTAGATTAGTCTAATCCCACCTCCCTTGTTCTGTCATAATACCCCTCCATCCCTTCACTCCCTATAAAAATATCCAGCTGTTGATTAAAATTAGTGAACTGTTGGCTTTCAGAATAGAGTTGGCAGCTTATTCTATGTATTTCCTAGATATCTCTGGATGAATTCCCCATTTACTCAGCGGCCTGATCCTGTGAAATGCCGAGCACTCACAACCAGGCTGTGTCAACCCTGCACTCTCTGAAGGAGTGGATAAATCAGGGGTGAACATTTTCCTCCTGTTCAGCCCCATCAACCTGCTCCCGGCATTCACATCTTCATTCCACGGGTGTCAAGCTGCCTTTAGAAAGAGAAAAACAAACGCTGGCCTGTCAGCTGGTTGCTCTCAATAGTCCTACTCCTTTGAAAAGGTGACTAAAGTAAACTTCTGGCCTAATGCCCCCCGCCTCCAGTCTGTGACAGCTCATGGGATGCTGGAGGAAGCCACTACAGAACGCTGGAACAATCCAGCTCCTCAGAGCTGCAAAGCTCTCTTCGGCTCTATGTCTTGATAAGCAATCCCAAGCAGGCTGCAGAAAACCAGGATTTTAAGCAAACTGCTGTGAAATGTAAAATATTTCCATGTCTCAGCCCACATTCATATTACAGAGGCTTTGCTGCGGCAGCAATAACTTGTAAAGAAAATATTCGGGTGGAACAGCCCATGCAGAAAGGAAACAGATAAAGTCATGGGTGCAGTTGGAGGAATGTTTTGGAGTGGAGGATTCATCTTTTTATTGGTTTTCTTTCTGCAGATTCTTTCTGGAGGGCTTGAAGAAATGCTGGGAATCCTTGGCTGGTGCACGTTGCTGCCTGGCTTGAGCATTGCTGGATCTATTTTCCACCAGCAAAGGATCTGCCTCCACCCTCACAGAGTCCTGGGCCAGTCAGCAGGAGCATCTGGAGATGGGAGACTGGGAGTCTCAGAACATCACAACCAGCTGCAGAGCTGAACCCAAATGTAGCAGCAACCATGTATTTACCAGCCATTTGTGCCTCAAACCCAGGGTGCAGCGGGCAAATAACCAACCCCAGTGACTCCATCCCACGCTGAATGTGATCACTGGAGTCTAACAAAGGGAAAGCGAACTGACATCACCCCATAGTGACCCGAAAGAAACTCATCCTCAGTAAAACCACTGTGCTGGTCCCCACATGTTGGGACCATCTTCCCTTCACATCTCAGCCAACTCAAACACAGACTAATTGTTCCAGGAGTTACTGGATTTTAATATTTTGCATTTACACCTCTTTCCATTAAAAAGGACCTTCCAATTCTGGTTTGTCAGCAGTGTTTGCGGAACTGTTTTGAGGAGATCCTTACCTACAGAGCTGGAGCTCCAGCAAGAGTACAAGGAGGACCAAGAAACATTTCCTGTCATTTAGCTATGAAATCTTTATTAAAATTTTAGGAAGGTAGCACAAATTCTGCCATGATATATGCAGCAATGAAATTGGTCTTCAAGATGCTTTGATGGTTTTTTTTAAAATATCTATCTCACTATAATATGTTATAAGTATGGAATCACAGAATTGTGGAATTCTTTAGGTTGGAAAAGACCTCCAGGATAGNTTTTTAAAATATCTAGCTCACTATAATATGTTATAAACATGGAATCAAAGAATTGTGGAATTCTTTAGGTTGGAAAAGACCTCCAGGATAGCTAAGAGAGGATTTGTATGCACACATCAATCTATTGGAGCACCATGGAGAAAGCTAGGGCAGGAATAATTTGCAAAGTATCTTCTTCCCAACTTTCCACTTTGTTCATTCACTTTTAGGTGCCTGAGGCATGAAGAAGGATGGGTTAATGATTTAAACCACCTGGAAGGGCTTGTGGAGCTTGGTGCACTCCTTAGGTTCTCCAAGCCTCTATTTGCCCAAGAACTCCCTCATGGTTTATTGCCAGGACAAATCCATGGCAGAATATAGTTGTTGAGTCTGGTAGAGAGGTGCAGGATACCAGGGACTCATTTGCCAACCCATTTGCCAATAGGTGTCATACTTTGATGGTGAAGGAGAACAGGTGTGAGGAACATGGGAATGGGAATTGACTGGCTGAGAAAGGGGGAACTTGTTCAGCTTGGAGAAGAGAAGGTTGTGTGGAGATCTCAGCATTTGAAGGAGTCCTACAAGGAATCTGAAAAGGGAACCTTCATCAGGAACTGTAGTGACAGGACAGGGGACATGGCTTCAAACTGAAAGAGAATAAGTTTAGATTATATGTTAGGAATAAATCCTTCCCCGTGAGGGGGGGAGGCCCTGGCACAGGTTACCCAGAGAAGCTGTGGCTGCCCCATCCCTGGAAGTGTGCAAGGCCAGGCTGGATGGGACTTGGAGCACCCTGGCATAGTGGAAGGTGTCCCTGCCCATGGCAGGGGGGGGAACGAGGTATTTGTAAGGTCCCTTCCAATCCAAACCATTCTGGGATTCTATGATTCTATAATGGGTTTTAAAAGGGAAGTTGTGTAAGTTAGATGTCACAGAGAGGAAACATCAAAAAGGAGACATGGGACAGCCAGTCTGCTGAGTGAACACAAAGGTACAAGATCTCCTGGGATAGCAACAGTGATGACATGAGCTAAAGGAAGTCAAGAGAAAAGACCCAGCAGCGGATGGACAGAGCAGAGAAGAATTGGAGGCTTGTGGACATGCCTTGGTGAAGAAGCCTAAAAAAGAGGATTTGTCTGGATGCTGACAACCACATCCCCACTGTACAGGATTGCAGCAGCTCCCAGCTCACGGAGGGGAGACACAACCTCAAAGCATCTTGGGTTTTGTCAGGATTCCAGTATTCTGCTCATTGGCCACTTATTATTTAGTCCTGCAGCAATCTGGTTTTGGTATGTCATTAACTTATCAGCTAAACCTCTATTTATCTGCATTCACTGAGATCTGAAGTTGTGATGTTTATTCCCACCACTCTGTGGGCAGAGGGAGAACCGCTGTGAAGATTTTCCAGTGATTTGCTTTTTGTTCCTTTTTAACAAAAGCATTTGATGCAGCTGCACAACTGTCATCTGGTCTCTGGGCAGGAGAGGAGGGACAATTGAGAGTCCACGTCCCAGCATGAATCACATTCAAGCATCAAAACAATCTGATCGGCAGTGAAATAGTCATGGTTTCCAAAGGTCTTGTGGAATTTGGTGCAGACAGACTTTAGCCCCTAGCACGAAAATTGAACAGGCTTAGAAAACCAAACATGCTTTAGAAAATTGAACATGTTTCTGCCCTACATCCTTTCAAATCTTCCAAGAGTCCTGGAAATTGGACATCTCAAACAATGGCTGTGATGCTCTGCAGTATTTTAAGTCTCCTAAAAAGAGATAAACTCAACAAAAGTGTGCTTTCCAGGATTTAAAGTGGACATCTCAAATGATAGAGGTAGTTGTTTCTCAAGGAAAGAGTGTCAAACAGTTGTGCTCATCAATATGGACAGCAGTAATAAAGGGATTGGGAAGTGATGCCTTGGGTAGTGTTGATTGCCATGAAATGGCAGGGATGAAACTTAAACTCTAAAACCCATCAAAGAGGTATTTTCCTTTCTGTTTCCCACTCAATCCAGCAATCTTCCTGGATTTGACGAAACCAACTGAAGTTTATTCTTGCCTCCAGCAAGGGCAGCATGACCTGCAATATTCCCGGCAAGCAGGGGCAAGAGGAGCACAGCAAGGATTTGCGCAGTAAATATGTTCTGCTGCCTCTGAACCCTATGGCCAGTTCAGGTCCACCTCAAAATCCACGAAATAAAACAGAATGTGAAAAAAAGAAGTGGAAAATAATATAAAACTAAGGCCCATTTTAACATAGATACGCATCTCTCTGTTCATCTTCTCCTACGTTTCAAGCACAACCCGTAGAAAAAAGGGAGACTATAGATGGCATTTGGAGAGCAGAGGATTAGAGCTTTGCGGGGCACTTCCGACCTCAGGGTGGGTTGGAAACGCTGCCAGTGGTGCTTCCTTGAAATCTGCCTGAGCAGGAATGTACAAAGGAGCTGCACTTTGTGAATGCAAGCATGCGCAATGCCTGGGGCTTTTTGTCCTGAAGTTTCTTTGTTCCTCCACATCCAAAATGCTGACCCACGTTGCCATAAATTGCCACGTTTGCCACAAAACTTCCCTTTGGTGATCACCACTGGGGAGAAAACAGGCTATTTTGAGAGTTTTTTGGCCAAGATAATGTGGATATTCAGCCTGACTTCGACAACCAAGTGCAAGAGCAAGTCTTGAGTCAATTCAGACAGAGGGGGAAAATCTAAACAGCTTGTATTTTATGACTCTGATATGTTTAACTTTTTTCCACCCTTTTTTAAAGCCTGGAACTGGAAGATTTGCCCCTTGCAGCTGTATGAACTACATGTTAAGAGTAACAGAGCAGTCTCAAATCCCTTTGTATTCTGGGGACATTTTTCCAAGGCATTTTGTCTTCGTAACAATACCCAGAGCTCCCTAAATTTTGGGAAGGTCATTTGTTTCCTAGCAGAGAGATTCCCTTATCCAGAGCTTACTAGAGCCCAAACAACAATTTATAAACTCTAAGCTCCTTTCTCCTTCAAGATGAAGTGCTTTAGTGTTGAAGCCAAACTAAATCTTTAAATGGTATAAGAGGCATTTGGATTTTTTTTTTCTACCCAGCTGACAGTAGGTTTACAGTTTATAATCTGGCCTTTGTAAAGGCATTTGTCAGCCTGTATATTTCATTTTAAAACGCGACCACCCATGAGGAAGGACAGACAGGAAGCGTTTGTTCACTTGCACCAACAGCCCATTTGAAGGTTGGCTGCAAAATAGCAGAATTTAGTCACAAAGGCAAACTTTCCTCTTTTCTTTTTTTTTTTTTTTTGTGTGTGCATTATCTTGCTAGCATCTCATTTTAAAAAGCAGCCTTTGTTTATGGGAAGCCAGTCCTCCGCTCTAAATTTGGAAATTCTACGTATTCCCCTAATCCTCGCGCCCTAGCGGGGATGCTGGCTGTGCATCTTTGGCCTCACAAAAGACAGATCTGCTTTTATCTTCTCTCACAGGGTCCCCAGTTTAACTGCCCCACCGAAGGAAGAGGAGTCTTAGCACTCAAGGGGCAGAGGGGAAATGTTCAATCTAAGCTAACAATTCAAAAGAACGAGACCAACCGTAAGCGCTGCATCTTCTTGCCCGTCCTGGTTTTTTCAGATGAGTTTCCATGTTTAGCAGAGATTCGGAAGAAGTGGTTGTGCCAAATGTTGGTTGCTTTTACAATTCAATAGAAAACTGCCCAACCCAAAAGAAAAAGGGAAGAAATAGGACCTCATGCTAAAAAGGAGTGGCCTCCACTTCTGAGGGAAATGCGTGTTTCCAGTTGTTTGTCTGGTTGACAAGGTGGCAATTGGTCAAAGGTTGAACTTGATGATCTTGGAGGTCTTTTCCAACATGAATGATCCTGTGACTCTGTGATTCTGTGTGTCTCCTTTCTCTCTCCATGAGAAGAGAAAGCAAGGCCACATGATGGGGGCTCTTCCAGACAGTAACAGATATAATACTACATTCTTTCTCTCAGTATCACAAGTAACACTCACTTTTTATCTCTATTGCTCAAAGTTTAAAGGGAGGAAATAGCACAGTTCCAGCAAGTGATAAAGCTTGCAGCTTTTTTTTTCCCCCTCTCAGTTGCAAAATATAACAATAAATAATGATTACCTAAAAAACCCATGGTGTGGGGTATAGCACTGTGCCCTGACCACATAGGCAGACCCTCTTAGTACCTCCAAAGCAGAGATTTTGTGAGTATTCTCAGCCCTTCTGCCCCCAAAATACTTGTAATACTTTTTCCACCCTACTCTGCCCTTCCTGCTGGGTCCGCCATTTGTTTGTCACCCCAGAAAGTCTTTGAAAGCCCTTTTTATTCCTCCTACTGCTACTAAGTGACGGTCAAGAAATCTGCTTCCAGCAGAAACCATAATGCAAACAAGCAAGGGAGAAGAAATTCCATAATTTTTAGAATTGTGGAATGGTATGGGTTGGAAGAGACCTTAAAGATCATCTCATTCCACCTCTCTGCACACTCCACCTCCGTAGGCAAGGACACCTTCCACTAGACCAGGTTGCTCCAACCTGGCCATGAACACTTCCAGGGATGGGGCAAATTCTCCAGATAAAGCATAATATCTTTTTTGAACTCTTGATCCATAGAGGACAGGACCCAAGCTGCTGGGCTTTCCTATCCATGAGGCACTATCAGCCTTGTATTACAGATTTCACTAGAAAATTGCCAGAGTTGATGATATCAGCAGCACCTCTTTGGGCAAACAGGATTTTGAGAGAACGTGAGGGTTTGTAGGGAAAGGCACAAACAGAAGACTTGGAAAAATAACAGGACAATATCAAAAAGGCAAAAGCAGAATACATGTGCCATGGAAGAGGAAAAATACATGACTCAGGATATTTTAAGTCCTCTCATCATGTCCCAACAGCAAATGTCACTGTTGTTTTCCAGAGGACTGCAGGTTTGTGCCATTGTGCTGCTAACAACCCCCTCTGCATGCCAAGGGGAAACCTGCTCTGTGTCTGTCTGTCCTCCTGCTGAAAGCCTGGCTTTATTCTGCATGGATCTGGCAGTCCAGATCATTTTTTGAAGCATCCAGTCTGTTGGCTGACAGCAGCAGCACTCAGAGGGCAGGACTGCAGGGCATGCCTGCAGTTCTAATGCTGTTTCTGGCCATACCTGATCCCTTTCCTCCCTCCAAACTTGGGCTGTGAGCATCTGCAGTCACCAGGTTGACTCTGTCCCTATGCATAAGTCTTTCCAAACATTCCAGTGAGCAAACACACTTTCTAAATGAGGCATGGGATTTCTCCCAGTGGCTAATGGCTTAAGCCATGCTTTTAGCAGTGAGGCTGTGTAGTGTAAGGTCAGCAGAAGGAAGGTTGCCATATTCCTCTCTCCATGGTACATGTTGTGCTGGATTTGCATTGTGAAGCAAAGGCAAAAATCCCTCTTCTGTATTTTCAAAGTAGGTGTCAAGGTCTACCTGTAGTTTATGTGGACTTGCTACCTTGTTGCCAGAGATGCTCTCCTGCCCTGTAATGCCCAACCCAAACACCGAAGCCAAAGGGAACTTTTGCCCTAAATATGACGCGTCTGTAAAGTAAAATAAACTCTTGCTGAAGCACTTGAGCCTTGTTACAGATACAGGAAACAATTATCTTCAGAAATAGAATAGAACCATAGAATCACAGACCATCAGAGTTAGAAGGGACCCTGAAGATCATCAAGTCCAACGCCCTCCCATGGGCAGGGACACGTTCCACTAGCCCATGTTGCTCCAAGCCCCATCCAACCTGACCTCGGACACTTCCAGGGATGGGGTAGCCACAGCTTCTCTGGATAACCTGTGCCAGGGCCTCACCACCCTCACAGGGAAGAGTTTCTTCCCAATATCCCATCTAACCCTGCCCTCTGGCAGTATGAAACCATTACCTCTTGTCTTGTCACTCCAGGCCCTTGTAAACTGTCTCTCTCTCCACCTTTCCTGCAGCCCCTTCAGGTACTGGAAAGCCACAATTAAGTCACCCCAAAGCCTTTTCTTCTCCAAGCTGAACAGTCCCAGTTCTCTCAGCCTTTCCTCCTAGGAGAGGTGCTCCATCCCTCTAATCATCTTGGTGGCTTCACCTAGTCTTGGTTTTCTTCAGAACAATGTCATTCTAGAAACAAAAAGTGCTTTTTCCTCCAGAGCTGCAGCATCCCTTATCAATCCCTGCTCGATGCCAGCCCTTGGATTCACTTACACATATATTATCTTCTTGCCCCACATGTCCCATTCCTTCCTAGCACGTTGATTCCATAATCAATAACCTACACAAACTTTGGAGATAGCACAATATTAAAGTATTTCCTTCCTTTTCTAAAGACTCATAGAAAGCCAATACATTTTGGATTCCACACCCTTTATTGAATTTGAATGCAAAGCATTATTTTAATTCTCCTGACAGTTTGACACCACCACAGGGAAAGGTAATTGCATTTTTCAGTGCCTGGAGCTGATACAAACAGTTGTGGTAGAGGTTGTGTATTAACTGGGAGCATGTACCCAGGTTCACCAGGCAGGATTTAAGGCTGTGACCCTCTAAGCCTGGGAACATGCAGGGAAACCTGAGGAATTCCCTGAGTGCAAGAGATGCACTCCCTGCCCCTTGCAGCCTCTGGTTTAACAGCTCCAGATGTGCTGCCTGTTTTAGGCTGAATTGGGACATATTTTAAGGCATGTCCAGAGATGTGAATTCAGACCAAGCGATTCCAACTCCCATTCTCACCATTCACTGTGTTTTGCAAGAATCTGACTTTGTCTCAGCCTTGCTGGAAATCTGAGCAGCTCTGCTGAGCTGTCTGGACCTCCCTGTGACTATTAGGACTGAGTTTAGGTTTTCTAGGAAACCTGGAACAGCCCCTCTGGCAAAATCTTCAGCAGAGGTGATAAAAATGATTTTATAACAACAACTAAACCTCCCTACAGTGTTTCAGTAAACAGTAAATCTGTTTTGGGTTTTCATCCCAGTCTTAGGACTGCTTCATTTTCCTCAATAAAGACAATTACGTTATTAGTTTTGTCCTTATGAATCCTATTTCCAACACTCAACCTTTATTTATTATTTGTAAGGGGCATATATCATCCTGCCTTATAACTGTAAATATTCTACTCACACAGAGCAAAGCATATCCTCACTGTTTAAAATCTAAGCTGCAAGGTTTTATATAAATTTGTTTCCTTTCTAAGTTGAAAGGTCTGAAAGATAAACCCACAATATCCTAATGTCATGAACCATAGCCTAAGCCCAGCCTGCACCCCAGCCCACCCAAGGGATCCTCTTCCAGCTCAGCTGGTTGCAGTGTCAACACCCAGAGACTAATAATAATTAGGAAGAAAAATAAATGCCATGAAATCAGGTGGTACCAGAGCCTAAATGCAGCCAGGGAAGGAAAAGAGGGACTCCTGAAATACATTCTTGGGAAAAATTATTTCATTGACTTTCATGATGGGTCATAAGGCTACAAAGTTCTATTACAGGACTGTAAGGTAGGGATTAATGGAGCATGGGTGCAATGGGAGGAGAATACCACCCAAATTATTTATACAAATAATTTGAAGGAGCAGCCTGGTAAAACAAAGGCAATGGAGAAGCTTTGATTTGTACCTGCACAATTTCTGAGTGATCAAATAAGTAAAAAGCCTCACTGGGTAGTTTTTGTACAGGCACAGATTTGTGGAGTGAGAATCACCTGCCTCCTCTGTCTCCAAAACCCCGTCAGACACACGGACACTGTGCCAGTATTTCAGCTTTTTAAGATTAGTGTGGGTTTATTTGCTTCATTTCCAGTAGAGTGAAGCACAGGATTCTCCTGGCAGGCCCAGAGGTGGCTGATTTATTTTTCATCAGTTCAAAATTAGCCCAATGATGAGACATCTTTTCAAAAGGAGAAGTTTGAAAGCAGTTACTTTCAGAAGAAAATCAGAACTAAGCACTTTGCGGTTTGTTTGGTTTCTTAATGGTTTCTGTCCCCTCTCTGAAATCCTTCTGGCAAAACTCACGATTAATTTTAGTGCAGCCAAAGGTGCAGCTGAACTATTAAGTTATGTAAGGAGGCCACAAAGGTCTCCTTGACACTGACACTGGCTGTGGTGATGATAAAGTGGTATTTTTACATGCTTGGGGATGAATTCAGTTTGTAGTGAGGATAATATGGGAATGTGACTGTTTTCCCTCAAGCCCTGCCCCAGTCCTAGAGTAACGGATCCCAGAAAATCCTGTTGCCCCAGTGAATATTTCCTCCCCCCCATAGTCCCAATCCCAAACTCCTCTGGAGCTGCTTAGAGCCGTCATGTCCTCACCTGCTCTGCAAAGGGTTTTGGAACCCCTGAGCTGTAACAACCCACCTGGCAGCCTCCACAAATCCCAGCCAGCAAGGGGTTAACATCACCACCCCGACCTGACCTGGCAGGAAAGGCTTTGTCATGGGCAGATCCGTGGCAAAAGTGAGTCACCGGCACTTGGAGGTCGCTCTGGCAGCTCAGTGGCCTGGCCAGTGTCCAGTGCCAGAAGAAGAATAACTCAGGCTGCATCATCCCATGCAAGGTGCCATCGACACCCCACCATGAGGAGGTGGCCCCAGAGAGGTCCCCTAATCGTGTGTTGTCTTTGAAGCCCCAAAACAGATAATTTTTGGGGGTGTTCTCCCCACTTTTGCTTTCCTTTTGACAGCAGTGAGAGAGCTGCTTGGTCGGCACAGATGGAACGAAGGGGTGAGAGGATGTTTCCCCGGTGATATCACCAGCACGGAGTAAATTCTCTGACCAAAAGTTAAGACCAACAGAACAATTTGTGCTGCATCCTTTAAATGCCAGATCTCCATTTGTGAGCAGCATTACAGGAACAATCAGGGCACTTAATAGCCGGCTGCTAAGTCATCAGGTATAAATATTTACAGAGATCTATTGCAACATGGACATTCCTCCAGATGCAAGAGGATCCCAGTCATTTCATGGCATTTTCACCTTATACAAAAGAATCCCATTTTAGACACAGTCTGCCTCATCAGCCATAAAACTACAGAAATAGCATTTCATGGAAAAAACACACATGCACCCACTCCTTAGTAGCGGTTCCTTCTCTTCCTCTTCTCTTCCTTTTCTTCTCCTCTTTTTGTAATTGTCAAATATTTCTGTATTTTTGTACTCAAATAAGATATTGGAAACAAAATGGCATTAAATATATGGAAAAGCAGCGTGGAGGGGCCATAATTGCTGAGAGTGATACAAAGGAATTAAAAGCAGAGTGATGGGTTGGAATTAAGCAAAAGAAAATCTTTCTTTTATGTCAAAGCATATCTAAGCTTGCCCCAACCCCATAAGAGAAGGGTTTGAAACTTTATTAATAAAGTTATCTAATACTCTACAAATCAGAGTGTTGGCAGAAGGGGCAGAAGACCTAATGAGTAACTTTGATGGTTACTGAGAGGTCCAAGGACTCACAGTCCAACTACAGTGGAGACTTTCAGCAAGTAAAAACCAGACCTCCAGCACATTGTGTGCATTCACTTCCTTTCCACACTGCTGTTATTAAAACCATAGCTCCATTTCTGTTCACTTCCATCATCCTTTTCCTTATTCTTAGAGTCTAAATGCAAATGCTCATGCAGTGCCAGATTGTGGTTAAGAGCTTGGGAATTACAGTGGAAAAGTCCAGGTGTTTAAAGGCTTTCCCTTTTAGTATGTAATATACAACAAATGATGAAGTAACTTCAAGGTGTAGCTTTTTCTTGACGAGAAAACATGGTCTTAGGAACATGGAATAATTTAGGTTGGAATAGACCCTTAAGATTATTGAGTCCAACCCTCAAGATTATTGAGTCCAACCTGATGAGAGTGACCATGGCCAGCAAAGGCTCTGCAGCTTTCCCAGTTGTGCTGTTTTCTCCCCAGACAGCTATTTTCACCTATTTTGTAGGCCCTCAATTATCTCTGGGGCTCCTGTGTGTTTATCAGAATTGACCAAAATGGGCTGCTGAGTTCAGAAGTGAGGGTTATACATCCCATTTCCCTGGGGAGCCAAAAGGTGAGGCAACCCAGGAGGTGTTGAAGCAGCACCTCACGCCACTATCAGCAACAACTTTGAGGACCTAACACAGAGCAAACCCCAATTAAAACCAGCCAACTTTCTCAGTTGTTAGGGTCATCCTGCTCTCCTTCTCTGCACACCAACACATTCCTCCTGCATCAGCTCTTGATGCACCTGTTGGTATCTGACAGCCGACTGACCATTTCTCCTTTTATATTTTCAGAAACTCCCCCCATGGCTTTTTTTTGGTGTGAAATGATTGCAATGCAGCTCAGGCTGGAGCCACGATCCAGGAAATATGGCAAGTTTTCAAGGAAAATCGTATAGGTCATTTTATAAAAAACCAATAAAAAGTGCCGATTTTGTGCTGGAAGGGGAACAGAAGTTAACTTGCAATATTCCTGACTGCCTCCTTTTACTGATTCCAGACCCCAGGCCAGGCAGGATCTGGCTATTTTCACTATCATGTTATCACTCCACAATATGTCAGCAAATTCTTGTGCAAACATGATTTTTTTTAAAAGGCACGTTTTATCACTTCTTTTACATAATCATGAATGATAGTGAATCTAATCTGAATTGGGCTTGAAGGAGGCACAAGAACAATGAAGTGCCTTTAGCACAGGGGAGCACATCCTGTTCTTTTGTTTTTAAACCAGGCATCACTTTAGAACCAATTCCCCTCGGTGCTGAAACAAGAGAGAGGTTTGGAGAGCAAAACACGCATCTCTTTAAACACCTGAAATTCGAAATAAATCCAGGAATGTCAAAATACAGGGGAGTCAATGGGCACTATTATAATTTTGCAGAGGCGTAAGCAGCCCATTGGAGTCTGCTGTACTGTCTCATCTGAGCAGAAATTGAGGTTAAATTATGTTATGGATGGAGATGGCGTGAAAAATTCAGGGATGATCTGGAAAGCGGCTTCTGAGGGTCTCTGGAGCTCTCAGAGCTGATCCAGCCATTACCAGTAAAGCCACTGGGCAGCAGCATTTCTTTCTGGTTTTTGCCTTTTTTTTTTTTTTTATTTCCTTCATTTATGTGTTATTTTCTTGCTTTATTTGAAGACCAGTATTTTACCTCCAAGACCTTCCCTGCCATTTCATCTTTACATATTTATTGTTTTGCTTTCTTAGGTCAAATACATTGCAAAAAACAGCAGGTTTGCTTTATTTTGGAGGGGGCTGCATCTGATAGGTGCCAAAAGACAAGCCTATTTCATGCATCATGTAAGAAGTTTACATTTTGTCTCAAAAACTGAATGTTAAAGGTTTTTAGGATCTGTTCACCAAATACACTGCAACATCCCTGCTTTTTTGAACCCAGGACAGGCTGATGACTCCAATAGATTTAAACTCCGCATTTCAATTTGATTTTACATATTCAATTGAACCACATATTCAATTATTATTTCTGAGCCCAGCTCTTGGCAGCCAAGAAACATGACCTTTTCTCCCTAAAATACCATCTGCCTGTAATGACAGCTTCCCTAATTAAGAGAGATGACACCTTTCCAGGAGTGAAACCCAAACAAGCCCTTGGCAATCTGCTTTCTGCCACATCCAGCGTGTTGACATGGATGTGGATAAACCTCATGCAAACGCCTGGTGACCACAGAGGGCAGTTCCCTTCACCAGGGAGGCATATTTTTGGACAATGTTGCAGGGTGAAGGGGAGGAAAAGCAGTGGTTTAGCAAACACAAACCTCTCCAAGCTGCCAAGCAAAATTAACCCCCTCTTAAATTTTTCAGGCTTTCTCACAGATCTCTGAGCGGAGCAAGGCTCTTTGGAGGGGGAATGGGTTTTGTGCTGTCACACTCCAGAGGTAACTGAGACTTTCAAGTTCTGATCTGACTTAATCTTTCAAAAATGTGTCCAAATTGCCTGAGCAAGGAAAACCCCATCCATCCCTGCCCTCTCACCAAATGGAGCCGTTCGCCGGGGAGATTCTTCAGAGCACCGCCTGCATACCAGATGTAATAACCCCCAATACCTTAAGTCAAAAAGCCAAGTAAAATTCACTAGGTAATGCATTTGGGATTAAGTTTAAATAGGCTCCCGTCACCAATAATGCATCTGCTGGTGATGGGGAGATCTGGTAGGACTAACGCTGGCGTTGAGGGATGGAGCTCTCTCAGTGCTCACCAAACAAACCCGGGAGGGGAGGCAGCACCAGGGGTGCAAGAGGAGCACCCCAACCTCACCAGACCCACTGCCCCCTTCTTGACTCCCACCCTGCCTTTGCAGGAGGGCAGAAAGGGGGGGAAAAGGGGAAAAAAAGCTGGACTGGATCCATTTTTAACTCGCTGGATGTGTCTGGGATGTAGACAGATGCTGTTTAGACAGGCTGGTTCGGTGGGTGGCCGGGCGAGGAGACCATGGCTGTACAGTTTATAGAAGGCTCCCGGCATAAATGAACTGTTGAAGACCATTGGAAGCCTCAGTGAAATCACAACATGCAGAAACACGGGGGAGGGAGGGGAAAAAAAAAAAAAAAGAAAAAAAAAAGGCTCCCTTTGAAAAGGCAGAGAGAGAAAGGGATGTTTTGATGGAGTTTGTGAAAATTACAATGAGGTGGGTTTCACTGAAGCCGGCATTCATTAGCCCCCTGGATCCCCCCGAATAAAGTAAACAGTCCTAAAAAAAATAATAATTAAAAAAAAAAAGCAGATCTAAATAGTTCCCCTGCATCAAGGATAAGAAACAGACGTGCCTTTTCCCTGCTCCTGTCTAGTCTTGCTAGGTGGAAAGCTAATATTTGAGTTCATGCTTCAGTGGGGAACATTTGTATATTCAAAAAAAGCTGTCCACTCTGGTTTGCCCATTGCCAGCCTGCACAGGATAAAAAAAAAAAAA
>VYXB01010677.1:79763-97179 GCA_013397135.1 Pachyramphus minor
AAAAAAAAAAAAGGAGCTGATTTTGAATTTCCTGGGTTTATTTAGAGATAAGCCTAAGGTGACCTTTCACTCCCACACACACACCATTTGCCTAAAAATTGAACTGTCAGATCCTTGAGTCCTGTCTTCAGAAAACTCCATAGTTTCATGTGCCAGAATCCTTAAAATTTGAGATTGAAGGGGTCTGGGGATTTCAGGGAAAGTCACCAAGACTGAACTTCAGCAGTCTGTGTTCCCCTCTTAGGAAACAACAATCTGCATAGGCTGCTTGTTAAACCACAAGACCACAAACCAAATCATTTTGTTCCTAGATGTCCCTTCTGTGTTTCAAGATGAAGGCCAAGGACTGGAAAACTGCCCAGGATGTCTCAGTTCCTCTCTCATTTCAATTCCTTGCTTTTAAAGAAAAGGGACATCCCAAAACCTTGACGTTCAGGAAAGATCAGATAATTTTGCATGGATGCAAAGCATCTATGTATTTTTTCCCCAACTCACCCCAGGTTGGATCTGGATGTCAAACTGCTCAAAATCCTGAGGGAAAGGAGCCTCTTGGTTTGATTTCTGAGCTGAGCAATGGAAGGCAGTGACCACAGGGGCTCCACTAAGAATCTGCTCTCCTTGAGCAGGAACATCTGGATTTTGAGTCGAACCTAAACCCTCAACTCCAGTCAGGCATTACGGTCATAAAAGAGCTTTCCTTTTCCCCATATCCATCCCTTGCAGATTCCAACACACAGACCAGCTAATAAATTCCTTTAGGGAGCTTTTTGATAGGCTGAAGATGTTTCCTCCACTTCCAAGGCAACCTTCTGCCTCCTCTGGTTGCCCATGACTTCCCATTCCTGCCAAACGACTCCGGCTTGATATGAGTGTCTGGGGACAACACTCAGTGCAGGGAAGAGAAAGAAATGCCTGGATCATAAGGAAGTGGTGGAATCACCATCCCTGGAAGTGTTAAAAAAAATGTGTGGATGTGGCACTCAAGGACATGATTCAGTGGTGGGCTTGGCAGTGATGGGTTGGATTAGATAATCTTAAAGGTCTTTTCCAACTTAAACAATTCCGTGGTTCCATGATCCTATGATTCTATGAAGGAGGGAAGGGAAAGGGAAAGAGGCATGTGAAAATCAAGCCTAGTGCCCAGCATTGGTCTAGGTGGGTTGGGAGCAGAGAACTTCTGGATTTCTTTGTGGATGACTTTGTGGTGGAACAAAACCCCCAAATATCAAACAAGTTTTGTGTATAATATGTTAAACCAAAGACATAAATCACCCGTTTTGGGGGGGATTTCTCTGGCTTTGGGACTTTTCCAAGGTATAATGTTCAGAGGTGGACACTTCCAGCATGGTGAGGACAATTTGGAGAAGGCACAAAGACCCATTCAAAGGTCTAGATCCTGAGTAAGCCTTGGCAGAAAAACAGATCTCAATTCACCAAAATGGATTGAAATGCTACAGGTTGGGCAAGAGGGCCCCAAGGTAGAGCAGGGCTGTGGAATCCCAGCACTGGATGGATCCATGTATGAAGCTGGATGCTCCCAGGCACTGCCAGCAACCGTGGCCTCTTGGTTTGCCTCCTGGACCAAAAGACAACCAACAAACAAACAAAAAAGAAAAATCAGTTAAAAAATCTCTGTGTGATGAGAATTTGCATCTAAACCACTGTCCATCCTGGAAATTAAATGTTTCATGTCAGAAAAGAGGAGTTAAAATTGATCTAAAAATAATTTACTGTTCAAAACCAAGTCATGACAAAGTTATCTCTGGAGTTTGAAGGATTTCTCTCTGTTTATTGGCATTTCAAGTGTTATGATGAAAAATATAAGCATAAAAAATAAACGGCTACTTTATGTTTAAACCCACATGACTCTCCATACTCTGGCTTTTCTGGACCTCTGAAAGAATTCATTCACCTCCTAAGGTTGCAGAATAAAACTGTCCAGCTATCAAAAAATGTGCAGCCTCATACTAATTAGTGACTGATAAAGCGATGGAAACCATATCTCCCAGCTTAGACCAAACAAAACTAAGATTAGAGCATTTAACAATAAAAATTCCTTTTTATAGTTTAAAAAAAAAAAAAGAGAGAAATCAAAGTGTATCTCACCTAGTAAAGGTCAGCTTACTTTAATTACACGTGCCATGGAGTATCAGAAACTAAAATATTAAATGATATTAATGCTGCAGAGGTATCTTCACAGCCATACATTATGCACAGAAACAACAGTTCAAACCCAATCTCACTTAATTGTTCTTATGTTTGAAATATCTCCAGCTCCCACCTTTCCCCCCTTTCCATAAAAAAACCAACCAGGTTCATCATCCTGGGACCAATCCTACCCCCGTTTCTCCGAGGGATAAAATGCGCGTCCGCTCTGATCTCCGTTGCCTCGTTTAAATTGCTTGCAAGTTAAAAACGAGGCATATCATCAGTGATTTTTCTTCTGTCTCGCCCCTGCTGCTGGTATGATAAGGAGAGTGTTCTCTTCGGGGTGACTCCACATTTAATTAGCTCCAGATGCAGCCTAATTAGTCAGTCTGCAGGGCGAGCATTGTTCTGTTGTCACTCGAGCCTTCGCTCACGGCAGAGGAAAAGAGATGAGATTGAACATGAAAACCAGATGCCGTGTGTGTGTGTGTGTGTGCTGCCCTCTGGGCTGTCCATCGCGGGGATCCCCCTAATCTGGGGGGGCGAAGGATAATAAATGTTGTGTTTAAAAGCCACGGGCACGGCCGGAGTTTCACATGGTTCAAGTAAGACAGTAGCATGTGCCGAGAGAAGGGGTCACAGCTTAAAACAACTGATTCCCACTAATTCTCCTTCAGAGGGAGGACTGTGCATCCTCCAGCAGGACCCGTGCCGGGGGTTTGCTACAAATTGCTTTGACATCTTTGAGCAGCAGGCTTTTGGTTTCTACCTTTCTTCACCAGATTAAGCCCTTAATTCCTCTGTAATACCAGAGAGATACCTATAATTTCAATGCAGAGGTTTTCCATTCCTTTTTCTAATTTAAAAAGCAGAAGGTTTTCTTGTGTTTCACGTCTGGAATTAGGAATATGGAGAAATCAGAGTGCAGAAAAATCAGATAGGCAAAGAGACTTACCATAATGGCATCTGACACACTCATAAGTTCTACATGATTTGTACAAATCAGGAGTATGAAACTCAAGCAGCAGCCTCAGCTGTGTTTTTGGAGAAAAACGATGAAGGAGGGAAGGAATTTATGTTCATGTGGTTCTAAAATGTGTTGTGGTTCTAAAATTTGCATTGTCTTTGAACATCGACTGAGCAAAGCTGGGAGTGGTTCTTCAAATGATTTCCAGCTCATCTTTCTGTTCTCTACCTGGTTTTATCAGATTAAAATTAGGATGAAAAGAGTCTTGCTGGTCAATAGGTGTTTTTCAACAGTGTTTTGACTCAGTGTGGCCTTCTGCCAGTCTCAATGCTACTAAAATTGATGTTTATCCCACATTTAACAGAGATTTCCCCATATTCTGGGGACACCCATGGTGTATAATCACAGGAAGAAATGGCAGCTGCAACTCATGGACCTTGGTGGCTTTGTTCTGCCTGGGTTTCGTGTGGATATGAATTAAAATAGTATGTAGGAGATCCAGTCAAGGCGACTGACCCCAAAGCAGAAGCAGAATATGGATGAGTTCTTGAGAAAGAGGACCTGAACGAAGGTTGCTTGACCTCAGCAGAACAGTTCTGTGGAACTGTGTTGCCTGTTTATTATGATTTTTGAAAAGGAACTAGCCTGACTCTCAGTAAATGACATGAAACCCCAAATTGCTTCACCAGAAACCTCATCCAAACAGCACGGTCGTGTTATCCCCCCAGCTGGGGAAAAAGCTATTTGCGTAAAAACAATATTTAGTTTAATTGGAAGTTAAAATTACTCAATGGACAAGTCCCGTAGCTCAGAGGGGTTGCAGAGCAGGGTCCTTTCACTTCTCATATGTTTTGGAGGAAGGGCCAATAAAATAACTAGGAAACACTCCAGCTCCTCTTCACCCTCTCCTGTACCTCTGGCATCGGTGCTGAGCTGTCTCTAAGGACCTGAGTCCCACCTCTCCATCACACCCACCGCTCACATCCCTGTGCCAGCACCATCCCTACGGACACAACGATGATGTTGGGGGAATCTCTACCACCACAGCTCCTCCACAACTACCAATGAGAAGCGAGACCCACGTGCTGCAACCACTGACCCATTTCTGCAGACCTCGTGGATGTGGCTTTGCTATTCCCTGTGCTTGTCTGTCCCTCCTCTCTTGTCAGAGGCAGTTTTGGTGTGGGTAACCCAATCCCAAGCCATGTTCTTAAGCATGATTACAGTTTTTGCATGCTTTCCACATGCCTGATTAAGGAGGAGCAGTGGTAGGTATAGATTTCAGGATTTTAATAGCTTATTAGTGTGGCAGAGGGATCCTATGGTTGTTTTACAGGGAGCTCTATGGAGGTTGTCAGCTGCATTCAAGCACCAAGGGATTGAAGTCTGTGGTCTTCAGTCCACCTTCTTCCCAGAAAGTCTGTCTTGTGATTTAGCTGAACTCTCCCAAGAGAAAAGGAAATCAGAGAAAATGACAGAACTGCTATTTTTTCGTAGTTTTGGTTCCCATCTTGCCAAGCAGCCCAGCCTTCAAACCACAGTCAGCTAAACCCTAAACTATCACCAAAATCCTTCAAAGAGCCTCAGGCACCAAATCCTCTCTGTGACTCCAGCCCTAGATGACTTCTCTGATTCAACCAGGAAGAGACAGCCTGTTTACGAGGTTCCTGGGTGAGGACTCTTATTTAGCATCTTTTGCACCCTTTTGAACTAAAATAACTCAATAATTACCCAACTTCTTGGGTCCAAAGAGACTTTCCCTGCCTCAAAGCCATCCACACACAGAACAAGACCTGGAGAGAGGAAGTTTGGTTGTCCCCCAGCTGAGACCTGTGTCCATATGATACCAGGTTTTTCTATTTTTATATATTTCCAAATTTCTTCTCATCAGATTCTGCAGTGAATTCACTAGAGGAAACAAAGAGAGAGGGAAATCACTTTTATAAAGTCTGGAAAAAATAATCCATCGAACCTCTATAGTACATCAGGTTAAGGAAGAGACATCTGGCTTTTATTATGTTTTATAAGGTTGATAGCAAATAAGGGTATTAGAGTTAATTTACTTATTTAGAGAGAAACAACTCAATCACAGAAGCCGTGATTGTGACTGCATGTTAGGAGAGCTCCAAAATTCTCTCCAGTCTCCTCTGGGAGTCAAACAGTGCCAATGGTAAAGCAGCATTTCTTTTCCACAGAGGTATTCCCAGAGGCATGCAAAGATCAGAGTAAAACTACCAAAAACAAGTCCTTCCCAGACATCCTGGCTGCATAGGAAAACATACCAAGGTATTATTTGGGTGTAACTGGAGGATGAGAACAAGACTCAGTTGTGGTTGTGCTGTAATTTATGCAAATTGAGATACTGTGCCAAGGAAGATGAGATTTTACAGGTGAGGCAGAAGAAAAAGGGAAGAGAGATGGTTAATTTGAAGGAATTCTAAATGCAGAGATGTGGCAGGAGCCTCTGGGGGTGTCTAGTTCAAAGCCAAAATATCACCTGCATGATGTCACATCCACCCCTGGGGACAGGGCTTTCCTGACCTCTCAGGGATCTGTTCTTGCATCACCTTCCTGATGAAGAATTTGTTCCTAAAGCCCATTCTGAAACCGTGGCCACTGTCCTTTGTGAATCTGCTCTTTCCAAGCATGTGCTATGTCATAGTTATCCGAAAAAAAACCCAAAACAGGTCTTGCTTTGCCCACAGAAGGATTTAGGCTGTTACAGAGAGGGAACACTGGGAAGACATGAACCATCTTGGAAATCTTGGTTCCCTCAGGGGTCATTACATCCCTAATGGCACCTGATAGCTCCAAGGAAGCTTTCAAGGGCCCTTTCAGCACACCTCGCTCACAGACACATCCATTCCAGGGCATTCTGTCATCAGCTCTCTCTGTTGTTAGTTTAAATCCAGCAGGGAAGTTTGGGATTTTTTTTTTTTCCATTTTAAGGAAACACTGAATATTTTTAATCTCATTTTCTAGCAGGACACCTGAAATTTCCACAACGTTGATTGTAGACATTCTTTCTAGGGCTTTATTTTTTTTCTCTCTTCTATTTTTCAGTTGCACTTTTGGTGGAAAAGAAATTGCTGCTGCCACCAGCTGGAGTTTTTTGGGAATAGCACTTAAATGTTCTTGCATCCCACAGGCACACAGCTGCTTGTAGTTTTATTCTTCCTCACTGCAGTTAACTGGAAACAAATTTAAACCCAGTTTGCTTCTCGGAGGCACAGAATAAAATTATATGAGATCTTATGGATTTTTCTTGAGCTGGGTCTTTCAGTGCCAGAAACTTAGACAGGAGTTAAATAAAATCCACTCAGAAAAAAATTCACCAGTAAAACTGTTGTGAGTTGTGAAGTTTAGAGTCAAAAGTAGTCTGAGGAGTTTGGTCTTGTCCATAATGTAAAAATAAATAAACAAAGCTGGATAAATAGGTGAAATAAAATTCAGGATTATCTCTTGGTAGATGGTACAGCCTTCAAGGGATGTGGTTTAGGGGTGGACTTGGCAGTGCTGGGTTAATGGTTGGACTTTGATGATCTTTTCCAACCTAAATGATTCTATGGCTCTATAGTTCTGCTTTATCTCTCTTCCATGATTAATGTGATGATTGAAAGGGAAGAGCTGTGGATTTGAGAGTGACCAGCAATACAGCTGGGGATGGCAGAGGCTGAAATCAAGTCTCGTGCAGCTGAGCAAGATTTTTCTGGTTTTTTCAATCCTCACTTCCAGCTGCAGCCAGCGCTGCCCATGAAAACCCCCATCCAGCAAAAAAATCCTGTTTCCCCTAACTCAGTGAATCTCACTGGGGTTTTCCACACTGGATTTACACCACCAATAACCGAGGAATACTGCTGGAAGAGTCAAGTCAGCCCCTGAAGCCCAACCCCAACTGCAGTCAAGGTGATTTATGCTCGGGGCAACCGAGCACTCAGATGGATGTTCGTGGCTGGTTTGCAGCAATGCCACTCACAGATAATTTTGATTTAATCCATGCCACAGGGGGCGGTGGCCGTGCTGACCCTTGGCTTTTAACCCCAAGACCTTTGCTGTTCTGGCTAAAGGAACTACTGTCTGTCCTCTGATAACCCCCCTGACAGAGCTCAGCTGGGTTTAATATCTCTCGCCGCTGTTTTTTTGATAAAGATGCAGAATCAGGAGGTCTTGTTGGGAGCTAGAAATGAGCACCATGGCAATATATTGTATTTAAACCCTGTGCAGGATTTTCCCTGCCTTTTTGGCCTGGAAAGTATTCAGAAGTTTGGGGAGGCATACTTTCTCCTGCTGTGCTCAATGACATGGATTAAAAGGTTGCTCTTGCACAAGCTCTGGTTCTGTTCTTCCTATTCTGTTCTATTTATAGCATTTTAAACAGCACAGGGTTGTCTCTGAAACTATTCCCATGCCATAAACCCCTTTCCCCAGCCACAAAGTGCATATATCTTCTTTGATATATTTAACATTTATATGCCAGTCCCAGTGCTGGCATAGGCTGGATTTCACCAAGTTAAGATTTAAGAAAACAGCCTCTATCTAAATCCCATGTAAGATTTTCATCCTTCATCCATTTGAGATTTAGCTCTATCCCTTTTTCTGTTTGCCCAGCTTAACAAGAGATGGGAGAGAAGCACTAGGAAGCATAATAGCGAAGTTTATATGCGAAACAAAAAGCACAGAAAAGGGAAAAAAAGTTTAAATGATGGTCAGAAAGACTAGGAATCCCTCGAGAAAGAGAAATATTCCTGGAAGAAAAGGCACACACAGCATAGGACATGCATTCCCCAGGGAGTGTGTGGTGGAGAAGAATTTGGGTCTCACCTACCCCTCTCCTCAGTGGGATTTATCGCTCTCTCCTCCAGGAAAGCTCAGGAATGATGGATTCGGTGCCCTGATGAGAAAACAGCAATACTCTCTGGTAACTGGCAAGGGCCAGAGCCTGCAGAGCGCCAGGAGTGCGTGGGGGCTGGATGGGTTTGCTGATAAAGGGCCAGGTTTTATCTCAAACAGAATTTTAGACTAATCTGGGCTTTTAAAGAGAAATGTGTTTGGGAGAAGCCTGGCTAAGCCGCAGGTGGCTGTGGGGAGGGGGGGTGTTCTCTGGAGGGATGCTCAGCATTTTTTGGGGAGGTGGTGCTGCCTGCTGCTGGCTGGAGCTGGCAGAGGTGGGCTCAGTGTGAGGGCAGTGCTGCCAGAGCCCAGGGTGGTCCTGGCAGGTCTCCGGGAGGGCATCCAAGAGGATACAACTGGCTTTGCCGTACCTGGCCTGCAGATAACACCCAGCAGGAGACATCTGTGTGCAGGGCTTCCCCACTCCGAGCAGGGATGCACAACTGGGAGCAGATTGGCAGAAGGGAGATAAGTCGCTGACCCCCTTTTAAAACTGAGCACAGGCAAAGTTTTCCAAAAATCAGGTTGGTCCAATCCCACAAAGAGACATTGTTCTTCCAGAGCTGTGACAGTTTGAAGTCTGCTGTCTCCCTCCCCTCCCTTCTTATTCCAGCTCAGCCAACATCTGAAGGAGGAACAGAGAGGAATGAAAGTGATAAAAAATTGCTGTAAAATGTTTAATATCTATAAATCAAGTCTGCAGCTTCAGCACTGCCTTTTGCCTTTCCCTTGCAAAGATGACACTTAGCAGTTGTGTAAAAAAATAACTTGCAGCCTCAGCCATCCTGGTTGCAATCAATACACCAGCAATTAATTCTGGAAGTGAAGGGGCATATCTGCACTCAAAGCAGGCAGGTGAGAGGCTTTCCAGCATTAAACAACAAAACAACTCAGACCCAGAAGGTGACGTATTTATTTATCCCCCACCGTCACGGCAGGTATAAATAAAACCATCACTATAAATAGGTTGATGACTGGATCCTTGGCACAGTGAAATGATAAGGAATTTCCCTGTTGACAAGGGGACCTGAGCTGTGGAAGTTTTCCAGCATCCAAGAAGAGCCAGCCAGGCTGCTCATGTCATCATACACGGCCTGGCTGTTGTGGGAACTATTGTATTAAGGTCTATAAACATCCCAGGCTTTATCTGGCGGCGAGGAGGGGACAGTGGAGGAAAGGACTGAGGGAACCACAGGCAGTGATTGACCCTGGCAGGATGACCAGTGCCCAAGACAAGGGAATGGGCTTGTTCCCTTTGGCACAGGCTCTTCCTGCTCTCACCACTCTCTGTGGCATTGCACCACGTCCCAAGTTAAGATTTTACCTTTCAACACAGATGGAGCTTCATACAAGCAAGAAAAACCTGTCCAGGATCTAGCAAACCCCTTGTTTCAATGCAGTTTCTTCAGCCTTAACTGGATGGGACTCACCAGTTCTGGTGGCAAAGACCTGTCTTTCCCCCAGCTCATCATCCCTATGTCATCTCCTCCAGGGAATGCTTTCGCCCAGGGTCTCACTCCAGCAGCTCTTGAGGTCATTCCCAGTTAACAACTCTTCAGGATAGGAAATATTAAAAAATTAATCTGCATATTTCTTCTTTCATGTGCAAAGATTTCTTAGGGTAAGAGGCAAACAAAATTGCCTAAAATTCAAGTTATGCTCTTCTGTATTTTCATATGTGCCCCCGAACTACTCTTAAAACTTTTTGCTCACTGTGACAGTGAAAAGAGGAGGTTATATTAATCTTTCACCTTCACATCCCCCCATGGGGAACCTTTGGGCTTTATTTGCAGCTCTTTGCTCTGTCTTTTCTGTCCATGGTTGTACCACACTCAGCACAGTGGAGTCCAGAGTCTGGGCTTGGGGTTCCAGATGCAACAGCAAGATACACAAATGCCTCAAGCTCACAACAGGAACTCAGGCACAGCCACTGTGCCCAACACTTGACAAGTATTTATATCTACATATTTAAAAAGGGAAAGGAAAAAAACCCCAACCTTTTCATTTGTAAAAGTAAGCACAGGAGAAAAATGCGAGGGAAACATTTGGCAAAACATGGTGGCCAAGTTTTGCTGCTGTGCTGGAGGATGCCAAGGAAAATCAAAACAATGGTCTGGGAGGGACAAGGGCGGAAGGGTAAGGCTGCGGTTCCGTGTGCCACAGGAAGGCTTGGGTTTAACTTGAGCCGGGATCCTTTGGAGATGGACCCACAGCCCAGCTCCTGTGAGGGCTTCGGAAGCTCCAGCGTCTCCCCTTGGCATCACTCCGTGTGCCCTGGTGTGGTGGGTGACGTGGTCTGTCTGGCCCAAAGTCTCCCCCTACAGACCGATTCCCATCCCTGCCCATCGTCACGGGGTTTCAGTTCTTTTGTTGGTGGTTGGGATTTTTTGTTGTCATTCTGGGCCTCTGACAACGCGGAGTTTGCATGTTAGTTTGCCTGTGCAAAGTCTTTATTTGGGACTCATCCATCATTTCCCTGGTTAAAACAGAGCTGCTTGTCGAGAGGAAGTAATTTGTCTCTCATGAAAGAGTCGCCCTCCCACCCCCGCCAACCACTCCATGGTGGTGCAAGTGAATCCATTAACTTCCCTGGAAAATGCATCATCTGACGTTGGGGCTAAACTTTAGACTAACAAACCCCTCGAGAGGACATGAAGGAGCCATCTCTGTCACCCTGTTCAGTGCTCAGGTCAAAGCCTGACCTCTCTTTCCATTAAATCTTCTACTTTTAGGGGAAGATGTAGCAAAACAGCAGCAACTCTACTTTTGGTGGCCAGAGTCAGCGCCCTGATTTCCAACCTCCCAAGTAGGTTCCTGGCTCTTTTTGAAACCCACCCCTGGAGCTGCTGCCTCTCCTCTCTCCCATCTTGCTCCTCTCAAGGGAAAGAGGAGAGGAAACAACTCTTGGAGGTGGATGGCTGAAAGAACCCAGAAATAAACTCTTCGAGCAGGAGGGAGCCTGTGGAAGGAAACAGCCACTCACGGCTTTGTGTCCCCAGCCCTGCAAACTCTGCACCACACAGGAGCAGTGCTGAGGGCAGGGCTCCAAAGAAAACACCCCAAACTCACATTCGAGTTCATTTTCCCTGTGCTTAAGTCCATCTTCTAATATTGACACTTCTTCCACGGTCAGAGCTGAGTTCCACCCTCCCCATCCCAGATTTGCAAGCCTGGGAGGAGCACAGGAGATAAATTTTCCCACCCTAGCACCCCAGAAGGACCCAGGATGATGTTTGATCAGGTGAGCCCAGGCATAACATCTACAAACATCTCCAACTGGACCCCAGTCTTTTTTGTTCATGTATAACAAGTGGAAGAAGCTACCAACTGCCACACTTTCAGGTGGGAATTCCCATGTCCATCCAGGGGAAATTACTTGTCAGGGCATTTCAGCTGCAATTCAATGTTATTTTGAAATTTGTGTCCAGGAAGTTTTCATTCACATGAATTTTACTTTTCATACCAGTGGAAGAGAAGAACATTTACTCCATTAACTGCCACATTGTGAGTTTCTCTAAAATTTATCAACGAAAGAGAGCTAAAATTATTAACAATCCAGAAAGCCAACAAACCCCACAACATAGGGGTTCTGCTCACCAAACTGTTTCCTTCCTTGGAAAACTATTTTTCATTTTTTAGAACTATTTTTCACCTTTTTTTTTTTTTTTTTTTTATCAAGCAGCAAACCCCAAAAGGAATTATTCATTTAGGTCTAAATTAAAGAGGGGAAACTTTTCCCTTCTAACTGACTGGGAGGTGAATGGCCTTTGTATTATGTACATAAGGAAAAATAAAAAAAATAAATTAAAAAGAAAGGAGGTAAAAGGAAACTAAAAAAAAATAAAAAATATATATCTCTAGCCAGTGCACCATGAGGCAGATTCTGAAATCTATGATGAAAAATGAATCATCTTTGAAAGTTCATTCCTGGACTTTCTGGGATAGAGCTGTGAAAGCAAATACAGCTGAACTCCAGCAAGGTGGGGAACGTTGCTGCTTTGAGGCAGAGGTTGTAACAGATTCAGATTTAAAGACAACAACTTTATTTTTCTATGGCCTTGAGGGGATTAAGGCAGGAGAGGAGTCCTGCCTCGCCACTGGAGATATAATCCTGGAGGGTCACTCTGTAGCCATCCATCAATGGAGAGGAAGGGAGGAGGCAGAGTCATTTTCAGTAGTAAATTTGGGAAGAACAAGCACTAATGGCCTAAAATTAAGAAAGAAAAACATCAGGCTAAATAGTAGGAAATGCTTTATAATGGTGAGGTCAGGCAGACAATGGAGAAACCTGTCAGGGGAGGTCAGGAGCTCTCCAATAAGGACTGAGGAGCCACAAAACAGGGGCTCTGCTGAAATCTCATCCCCTGAGCCCCTTGGATGGGGATGTGTGTGATCCCAAGGTGATGGAGATTTGGGAGGAAATGTCAAGTTTCTTGCAAGCTTTCTTGCTGTCTCCCAGCCAGGAGCAAGGTGCAGGAGAGGCGGAGGGGGCTTGGCTGCATCCCACTCCCATTAGAGCAGGAGAGATCTGCCCCAGCTGTTCCCTTTCCCAAAGGAAAACAGAGGCTGCCTGAAGAGCTGGGATCATCCACACAGGGAAGGATGAAAGAAGCCTTTCAGCAGAACTCTCCTGCCAGGAAACTGGGGGAGCAATGTGGCAGGCGGGGGACGAGCCCAGGCCTGGGGGGTCCGTGCGGGTGCCGGGACAAGCCCCTTTCCTAAGGCTGTCAGGTTGGTTTCCTCCTGGATCCCCACACGGACACCTGTGCTCTGTTACACGACACATCATTAGATTTGTGCAACTTATGGCGTCCATCATCACCCCCAGGCAATCACTGGAGGGCTGTGATAAATGAGACACAGGCAGTTTATTATACACACTAAATCCTCTCTGCTTGGTGGTCCAAGGGTGTACCTAATACATTTTATTCCTCTTCTGCTTGGATTTGTGTCTTGAATCTGTTTGATATCTTATAGAAAATGCTGAATAGGTGCTAGAGACCATGCACTGCACCAGCACAATTGTTTCATCTCCTCTCCAGTGAGAATCCAGCTAACACCCTAATTTTTCTGTATTTCTAGAAAACCCGTGTTAGAAACATTAACCAGCAGAAGTGGGGAATGCCACTCTGACAGCCCAAATATCTTGGGAGAAAGTGGCTGGATATCTGACAGCAGCTGGAAGGGCAGGAAGGAGATGCTGAGATCATAGGTGGCATTTAGGGAAAGCCTGCCATTGGAATACCACCATGCAGAGACCACCATACTTGTTTTTTTCAAATAGAGGTAATCAGCAACTCAGAATCCTGGCTGTAGGGCTGGCCTGAAGGACAGCACAGGAACACCCCTCCATGTTCTTACATCTGCCCTCTCCTCTGAGAATCCTGCTCTGACGCATTGTCCAAAACACCTCCCGAAGTGGACTGTGGAGGGCAAGGGAGAGTTCCCAATGTGCAAGGTGTAATTAAGTGCTGGTAACACACAGCAGGGGCACAACTCACAGAAACAGAGACTCCCTCCTCCAAGTGCACCCTCCAGCACCACCAGAGCAGATTTCCACCAGTCCACTGGAGACAGTATTCCACAAACCTGTTCCTCCTTGCCAAGAAATGACCGGGAAGGACTTTTCCACAGCACTGCTGTCACTCAGGCATTTGGAGAGGCTGTTCCAAATTTTTCCCCTCCACTATCAGGTCCTTGCTCCCAGGATGTGAGAAGATGCCACTGAGAAGACACCTGGTTGTGGTTTCTTGACCGGAGAAGTCAGGGGTACTATGGAGGATAAGGAAGGAGGAAGGCAAGGAATGCAGGATGTTATAGAAGGCCACCAAGGGGAATCTGAAGATGGTCAGGTGGGATAACAGGGAGGATTTTTGCAGCTGCTTTTGGTCAAACCAAAAGCATAAAGAGGTGTCACGGCACCAGTGCCTGCAGTGTGTAGACATGGAGGTGGATGGTGTTGCGGATGATGGGAGGTGAAAAAACAAGCAGGGACCACATTAAGCAGGAGGCTGAGGAGAAAGGAAGAACTTCAGAGGAATGGCACCGTCTGCTGGGCTAAAGGGCAGCTCTTTCCTCTCCGAAAGCTTTGTTACTCTCTGGATCCTGGGGGAGGAGAGTTGGCCTGCAGCTACAGCAGTAACTTTGAGTAACTTCTCAGGAAACAGCTTATTTAGATAGCACTGCCTATTCTTCAGAGGAGGGGATAGAAGAACATATTGCCTGTTACTAATGAATGGCTTTTCCACAACTAATGATGTTTACAGGGATAGATACTCCAAGGTCTCCACAGTATCTCCACTAACAGGATGGATTTTGGCAGCAAGAAAGCACAGCTTTTTCACACACTCACACCCTGATAGGAGAGAGTTAAATATCTTCTCTGCTTTTAATGGAAAATTAAGGAGGCATGACGCATCTGTTTAGAAGCCTTTTTTTCTTATCTCCAGGATCAAAAAGAATTCCAGAGCTTGAAGACCAGAAACTAAGAACAGTTCATTCACTGCCAACGCGTGCAGACTGGAGGAGTTCAGGTTGGACACAAGCTGAGGGCTGGAGTCTCTATCCACTGCAATAAATAGATTGTTTCCACTGGCTGCAGTAGGAGCAACTTTGAACCTTCATTTCTCTACTCAAGTTTGCAGTAAATAAAAGCTTCGAGCAGAATCCATTAAAGCCATTTTGATTTCCAGGCTCTAGTCTTTTCCAAAGTTAAGTCTTATAAAATTCAATATACACAAATGCCCTTTGGCTGGGCAGGAGAAGGATTCAAATCAGATGCTCATCATAACTTTCAGGGTCAAGGATCTCCTGCTAATGGGTCTGTGGATTTGCCACACAGTCTGGAAAAGGCTGAAGCAAAGCATTCCCACAGAAAAGAAAGATTTTAAGGGGGAAAATAAAACCCAAAAACATTTCAAGAATTTTGCCTGATTGTGGTAACCAGTTCCTGCTCAATTTTTGCACAACAGGAACGGATGGATGCTCAGCCTTGTGTCCACGTTCCTTTCACTCCTCAATCCACAAAGGTGAGGTGTTGGGAGCTGGTTTCACATCAGTAAAGTTTTTGATGTGAACTGAGTTCAAACCACACACCCTAACCTCTGGAGGGCCTGAGGGCTCTGGGCAAGGCTTCTCCTCTCAGGTGCTGAATTTAAGCCACGAAATCTCAACCATCCCTGCAAATGTGCCTTTAGTAGAATCCAGGCTGCTTTCACAGTCCACCTCAGGGAGCATCTCCCTGCTCCATATATTTATGCACAGCAATATTCAGGCATGCCTCCCTTTTACAAAGCACAGCCACTCTAAAAGAAAACAAACAAAACTTAATCACTGCTACCTTGAAGAAGTCAACTTCATATTCCAGTTCAGAGTCGCTCTGTAACTCAAAATTTTTGGCTCTGGGAACCTTTATCATGGCTGGAGTTTTGCTGCATCTGGTTGAGCAAGTTTTTATAATGTCATTTCTGATCAAGGCAGTTTTCAGTAACAACTTTCAGCATATTACAGGTCAAGGTTAAGAGGGAAAGGGAAATTGCACAGGGGAGGTGCTCTCCCTGCTCTTTGAGGTGGCAGGGGCTGCAAGAGAGAAGACTTATTCAGAAATTACAGGACTGTAATTTGGAGGAGCTGTTACAAGGAAAGGGAAAAGTAGCATTTGTGACACCGTTAGCAAAAATAACACCATGCAGCTGCCTGGAAATGAAATGAATGTCAGCTTCAAACCCATCCATAACAAATTGATTCCAAATCATCAGCTCTTTGGTCCAGCTTACAACAGCAGGGGCTGGTTTTTCTAGCGGAAACACACTGTGCATTTGGAAGGCAGTTTAACCGAGTCTGGAAAATATCCTGCAAACCAGGACCTGTCTCCCAGCAGAGTCAATACTTACACACACTTCGTGCTGGGCAGGTTGGGAGCAGTTCTGATGTGTGAAATAGTTTTTTTTTTACTTTTGAGTAATAGTTGGTACCTGAACTTTGGTGAGGTCCTGGCACAGGTTGCCCAGAGAAGCTGTGGCTGCCCCATCCCTAGAAGTGTCCAAGGCCAGGTTGGACAGGGCTTGGAGCAACCTGGAATAGTGGAAGGTGTCCCTGCCCATGGCAGAGGGTGGAACTGGATGATCTTTAAGGTCCCTTCCAACCCAAACCATTCCAGGATTCTGTAATTCTATGATTCAGTTTGACTCTGCAGCATCAGCCTCTCCAAGTTCAGGACACCACACGTGAGGAAGCTGAGCTTGCAGCTACTCATCGTGAGGAGAGGACTGAAAGGGATGACACAGGCTTTGCAAAGCAAAAAGCCACTTTTCCTCACCCACAGTGACATGGAATAAATGGATCAGCTGCTGATCAGGCTAAGCCACTGTGATGCATTTGGCTGCATCAGGCAGTTTCTTCCTCTGTAATCCTGCAATGTTTTTTGGCCTCTGAAACACTGAAGATCAGCTTAAAAAAATCAATCAGACAGCATCTCTCTCATTCATCCTCCTTTTATAAAATATAAATAGAAATTACCTTTTGACCAGACAGAGGCAGGGCCTCATGATTTGCCAGGTTTGTGTCCATCAGGCTGGACACAACTATTTAAAAAACCTGAAGGGTGAAAAACACCCTCTGCTTTTAGGTGCTGGTTTCTTGGGCTTTTTGTTCAGGACACCCTGAATGAGACTTAGCTCTCAAGAGGAAGCAGAATAACAGATACAGCACAAAGGAGACAAACCAGAAAGCTGTCAGAGTGGCTGGCGTAATTTAATAGAGATATATAATATTTAGGGATTATATTAGATCTCTAGATCTAGATGTATAACATTATTTTTTTTTTTACCTGTATAGTATAGTATTCATAGCAGTTGCCAGATGGGGTTAAACTATTACCCTAATATATAGAGAGAGACACATAACCTATAATTAACTACAATATTTATAGATATACAAATATTAGATAATTATATGTAAATATAAATGTATAATATATCTTTTAAAAAATAGATAATTAGAATGGAAGAGGTTGCCTTTCTGAGGGGTAACAATGGGTTGCAGGAGTGAAATTCCCAATTCAGCACCTGGTACCTACATTTCCAATACTCTGGTTGGCACCCAGTGCACATCATTCCCACCACAGTGCACACTGAGGTGCTGAATACCTGGTGCCACCTCATCTCCAAACAGATCCCAAAAGTCATTTGGACCTCAGTAACCAAGATGCCTTCCTTAATGGGCTGGTATTTGTGAGCTGCCTTACAGTTGTGATCTTTTTTTTTTCTGGGATCACCTTACAACCACAATTGGATTTCAGAAGCTGCAACAGTCTGACTCCCAGCATTATGCCAAGATGTTTTCTTAGCTGTATTTTCTGTTTAGTCTGAGTTCCACTTAGTTTAGGTCTCAGGAAAAAAAAAAAAAAAAAAA